>JAJMLV010000008.1:63861628-63879395 GCA_027123465.1 Erythroxylum coca
TCAAACTTCATTAATTCTTCATCTTACTAATTAATGCTAATCTAACTTAATTAATCAATTTAATCATGCTTAAATTTTAAAAAAAAAATTTTGGGGCTAACATTCTATCAACTGTGTTTAGGTGATTCTGAATGACCAACCATAAGAGGAAGGAGAGTTTAGGTGGTAAAAGGTTGTTCCAGATGATGTGAATCCATACTACAATTGGCGTCTTTTCTCTTAAGAAACAACAATTGAATAGGAAAATTATTATAGTAGAATGTATATCGAGTGAGAGGATTAAGATGATATGGAGGTTGCAAAAGGCTTATGCTTGTAGGGAGCTAACATCGCATCCCATCAATAAGTGAAACCATCTTAGTGTGAAGTGGTAGATTGATAGAATTTCTTAGAGCAACATTTAAGCTGATAAGAGGTCCCTGTCTCGACCAATTATCAAACTAGAAAGATATGAATACTTTATTTTTGATAGGTTTTTTTGGTATAAAAACTTCTATCCTAAGTAAATATTTTAAGCAACCAAGATCTTTCATTTCGAACTCTTTAGAAAAATGCTCTTGCAATGCCTTCCTTTCTTCAGGATCATTCCTTGTGACCACCATGTCATTCATATATATAGTTAGTGTAGTGTTTTTATCATGCCCCTTTTTAAAGACAAAGTATAGTATGAATTGTTTTGGTGGTATCCAAAAACTATTATAGATTTATTAAATATTTCAAACCATGCTTTTAGAGATTGTTTTAGCCTATATAATGATTTCTTCAATCTACACACCTATTCATTGTATCTTATTGTCACCACACATCTTAGTTGAAACTCCATATAGACTTCTTAACACAATTCACTATAAAAAAAGCATTTTGTTACATTAAATTGTTATGATGGACAATCTAAATTTGTAGCTAGGGACAACCATAGTCTAACAATATTGATTTTAATGATAGGGGAAAATGTCTCTATATAATTAATTACTTAAGTTTGGGTGTACCCTTTTACCACTAATCTTACTTTGAATTGTTCAATTGTTCCATCTGCTTTATACTTTGTAATGTAAATCCATTGACATCCCATTGACCCTTTTCCTAGTGGACAATTAACAAGCTCCCACATTTCATTCTTTTGCAAGGTATTCATTTCCTTATTCATTGCGGCTCTCCACTTTGGAGAAGTTAAAACTTCCTACATACTATTAGGAACAACTACAGTAAATATTTGATTTACAAATGATTTATTTGATTCTAATAGGTCATTTGATATAAGATGACTCATAAGATATATAACTCCACTTGAAATTTTAGGTTCATTGTTGGGCTTAGGAATACCTCTAATCAAATGTTTTGGTAATAGTTTTCTTGTTGGATTAGGTTTTAGAATAGGAACATCCTTAGTAAATGATTGATGTGGTATATTAGTAAGGAACTCAAACTCTTTGATTGATGTAATTGCATCTTCTAGTTCAACCATTTATTCATGATCCAAATGATCTTTTGGTTCGGCAAAGGTTCCTACTCCAAATAATCATTAGCATCATGATATAAAGTTTCATTACTTATATTCAAATAACTAACATCATGGTCAAGAAATTGATACTCCCACTGAAATTGTTGGTCTAAAGTTTGAATTTTCTTTTGGTTCTCACCCTAAATTTTATGATCAAAAGAGAAATACTTTAAGTCATCATGACAAACTATGTCTATTATTATAAACATACAGTAAGATAGAGGATGATAATATATGTACCCTTTAATTTGTAGCATACATGAGAAACACTTACCATAGGGCTTGTGAAGCTAACTTGTGACATTGATGTTTATGGATATATATAAATACTACACATCCAAAGGGAAAAAGAGATAAATTTAGTATTAGTGGGGTGGCTACAACCTTACTAAGTTAAGGTGGTGTTTGAAAGTCAATAAAGTGTGAGGATTTTGATTTATTAAATACAAGGCAAAGGAAAGAGCGTCTTCCCAATTAGATAATGACATATGAGCTTGAGTTAATGAGCACGAACAATTTTCAATAAATGTTTTTTTTTCTCTCAACCAACCCATTTTTTAAGACTCTATTAACATATATACAACAACAACAATAACAACCTAGTAGAAATCCTACCGAAATGCAGGCTTTAGAGAGGCCCAGAAGTACATAGCCTTACTTCTAGCTAATAAAGATGTTGTTTTTTATAGACCATAAGAAAAGGAGAAATTTGAGAATTATTTGAAGAAAACAAAAGCAAAAATATAAACGAATAGCTGTATAAAAAAGCAATAAACTAAGATAAGAATAAAAAAATTTAAATTCAAAATAAAATAAAATAATAAAAATAAATAAATAAATAATAAATAATAAAATAAATAATAAATAATAAAGTCCATATAAAAGAGATAAAAATAAAAATAAAAGATAAAATAAGTAAACAAGCAAACAAACAAGGAAGAAGGTAAATAAATAAATAAAACAAAAAACAACTGAAAGAGAGAGATAAAAAGAAAAAAAAACTTAAGTAAAATAACTAAAACTATTTAATAATTCCATAGGCTTCTAAATAATGCTCTAGTTTAGAATCATGATATTCTCCACTATTATCATTACAAAGAAATTGAATCTATGCATTTTTTTAATCTTAATAAATTTGCGAAATTTTTGAAATATATAATAATTTCACTTCACTTTTGGATTTCATTAACCACAACTAAGTCATGTTAGTATAATCATCAATAAAGATGACCAACTAATAGGATTATCCTAAAAGTAGATTGAGCTTTTATATCAAAATGAGCAATCATAAATGATAAATAACTTTTTCTTAAACTTGATGGAAATGAATTTTGATGACTTTTTACCAATTCAAAAATATTACAACAGAAAGTAGAGATGTCAATCTTTTTAAATAAACTAGAAAATAATTTTTGAGATACTCGAAACTTGCATGCCTCAATCATTAGTGTTGCAACAAGATTGTGGCTTTACCCTTCTTCTTCTTCATATTAGAATCATCTATTACCAAACCTTGATGTAACTTATTAGAGCGCTTTGAATGTAAATCCCAATAATACAAATTCCCTCTTCTGATACCAAAACCAATCATTTACTTTGTTTGGATGTCCTTAAAAAAAAGTTCGACTAAAAAATTATAGTGAAGGGCAACTTGTAGGGACTATCTATAATATATATAACTGCAGTGTCACTGATAAGTCATTATCTGGAACCAAGTGGAAATGTAAAACTATTCTACGGAATCTTGTTGCAAGGTTTTTATAAATATTTAGTATCTTTTTCATGAAAAGCGTACCAGAGCAAAGAAAGATAAAGTGTACCCTAATATGTTTTCGATTCCTCCATATATATACAAGTATAAGAAATTAGTTTTTTTCTATCTGTACAATAAGGTAGGTTCTCAAATCAATCTGTAACGGAAAGGACACATGATGTTGAATTTCACAAAACCACAGACATGCACGGATGTGCCAGGTAACAGGTGCACCCTATAGACTGGTATCCCCATGCATGTTAAAACGTCTCTTTACAGAACGAAAATATTGATTGAAATTCCCTGTTTAGACTTTGTTGAACATCAGAAATTGCTGGAATAAGAAGATATATGGCTGAGTGCATGGCTTTGTGTTTAGCTCCACCTTGACGGCTACAAGACTAGCTAGGTCTTGGCTTTTCTTCCCTAATTTCCAGATCACAGCAACTTGCAAAATTCACTATTTACTTACTTTGCCGTTCTTAATCTGTAAAAAGAGAGGACACGAGTGATATAAAGTACGGAATTAAAGAGGGACAAATTCCAAGCTGGTGTTCTGTTTTGTATATTATAGCATGATTTAAGAATTAAGGTTGAAAGACAAATCGGAGGACACTGATAAAGATGGTTAAACTCTAGGTCATGTTGGAAGGAACTGATATAGATCACATACACATCAACGAAAGCAACATTTGGTGGACTTTGGGAACTTTTAATTTGATGGAAGCAAAGGAAACGCGAAGACTTATCAAGGGTTGAACTGCTGTATATATTTGGAAGCCTTAAACATTGTTTCTTTTTGTATTCTTTTATTTGTTTTTAAAATCGGCCAATCTGCGAAAGCATTTGCTTTTTGCTTGTAGGTTAATGTCGGACATAAAGTTTATTGTAGGTCTCCATGTTAATTGTAAATATATGTGTATAAGGAAAGACTTGTTCATGTGTATAGATGTTGGCTCTAACTTTATGCCATGCACCACAGATTCCCTATTACAAGTGTAGGAGCTCCATAATAAGCAATCTCAATTACGTAGTGTGATCCCACCACAAAGGACAGATAGCGATGGTTTGCTTTACTATGTTCATCTCTCTCTCTGATAAGCATGATCCACATCTCTCTTTCGGACGAGCACTAGATCCACAGCTTCACAAAGAAAACTTATATGTGAAGAAACACACTCCCGCTCCATTCAACCCTAATTATATAATAGAACAAAAAGAGAGCAAAAAAAAGAGTAGAATGAGGATAAAAGAAGTAAAAAAACATAGATTAGAACAAAAGCCTCCCCCTATTTTCCTTCACCTTCACCTTTAATTCCCTTTTCTCTTGCTTTCTTGGCTCTGGTATTCTCCTTGTGTGATTCTCCACCATATTTTCTTTCCTAAAGACCCATCAACCTTTATAAAAGAAGAAAAAGATCAAAAGATAACCATGGTGTTCTCTTCAGTTCCAGTCTATTTAGATCCTCCCAACTGGCAACAGGTATGGTTTCTTTTAATTTTCATCCACAAGCCTTCCCCTACTATCTCTAAAAAGAAAAAGGCAAATCTGAAATCACGATGAAGAAACATATCAAAAGATGATTATTCCTATTACTTTGTTGAATATACCAGATAAAATTTCTCTCTTTTTGATATGAGAGATTTGTGACAATTTTTGTTCTTTGCAGCAACCAAATCAGCAACTAGCTGCTAACCATGAAAGTCCCCTTCTTCCACCTCTTCCACCACCCCCTCATGTTGGTGGTGGCGCTGTGGGTCGCGCTGGTTCGATTAGGCCTGGCTCGATGGCAGATAGAGCCCGGTTTGCCAACTTACCCCATCCAGAAGTAGCACTAAAGTGTCCGAGGTGTGATTCTTCCAACACCAAATTTTGCTACTACAATAACTACAGCCTTTCTCAACCGCGACACTTTTGCAAAACTTGTCGACGATACTGGACTAGAGGGGGTGCCCTTAGAAATGTTCCTGTGGGAGGTGGCTGTAGGAGAAACAAGAAAAACAGAAGCCAAAGTAGCTCAAAGTCTGCAGCGTCTGGTGAAAGGCAAGTAGGTTCAAGATCATCCAACTCCACCGATGTAATATCCTCAGAGAATATTATTGGTCATTCGACTCATCAGCAATCAACTCAGCTTCCATTAATGATTCTACATAATCTGACTGAATCTGGTGCGGGGAATTTTAGGTTAAACTTTGGTGAAATTCAGGGTCAGATTGGAGGAACAAATGGTGCTAATGGACAGACCGACCTGGGATTTCAGCTTGGAAGCAATCCAGGGATGAGTAGTGGCATTTTGTCAGCAGGAGAAACGCAACAATTAGGTTTGGTTGATCCACCATCCACAGGCTTGTACCCATTTCACAGTAACAGTGTTGAACAATCATCTTCAGTAGTTGGTGAAACCCACCTTCTTCGACCAATGAATCCAAGCTCAAGGGTTTCCCATTGGGCTAATGTGAAGATGGAACACAACGAGGGTTTGAGTTTAGCGAGGCCATTCATAGCTCTACCCGAAAATAATCAGTTCTGGAGTGGCAATATGTGGACAGATTTGTCAGGTTTCAACGCTTCCTCCAGTAGCCACTTCTTATAATGCCTGGTTGGCTGGAGGAAACTGATCAGCGGGAGATGATAATAACACTTTATCTCTTGATATGAGCACTAGTTAGCCACGATTGAGAGAAAGTAGCATGCATTCTCTGCCAAACCAACTTGACCTGGAAACTGTTTTCATCCCCGAAATTGCAAGAGGTCTTAAACGAAGCACCTGGTTCCTCTTAACAAAACCACCTTATGCTTTAGATATCTTTGTTTTATAGTTCGATTGAGTTGTGTTTTCGGTCTGTATTGTATGGCTTGTTTAAGTGTGGCTAAGGTTGTTGTTATCTGACATGAAGATCTAGTATTCACATAATTTTTTCCTTTCCTCATGCATCAACCAGTATCGCCATCACAAATATTTCATTGAGATGTTAATGAGCAGTGCGAAATGGTTAATGCATATGGTTCTTCACGAAGTAACTTTGCGTGATTAACAGCTTGGAACTTCTGCTGTATGGCCCTATACAAATTTGTCCATGAATTCATGTGGCGAACCAATTAACTAGTTTGTGCTTACCCGCTGATCCATTCCAGAACAATGAGAGCTGCTGCACAACTCGCTGCTAGTCTCAGGAATACTTAGTGCTCATTTAGTCGTTTAGTTGATACGATCAGTTCTTAGTCTCCGTAAACTCTATGAAATTATCATCACTGCTGTCTAATGAAGTTTCTACTTTGTTATTCTTTTAGTTCAGTAGACTGGCAGAGAAAATGATGTTTTGTGAGGACCAGCATGGGAACACTCGCACGTTTCCCATATTTTCCCTATTCCTCGATACGTTGCAAGACTAGATGCCCAGAAGGCTCCTTGTTGTCTCACATATTGTAGAGGGGTGGGTTATCCGCATGGGAATGTACTTCCTTTCAGAGCCTTCACTCCCCTCCCCAAGAAATCTTATTACCATGCTTGACGCTTCACTAGCGTACACTTTTAAATGATATCGTAATGATGTAGAAATGTCGATGCACTTATTTATATACATGCATGTGCGTGATTCTTCATGCCCTTGCAGTGAATTGAGTGGGAGAGAAAAAGTTTGAAGTAATCAGTGACAACAATCTAAGAAAACACCAACAGTCTCACTGCCCCTCAAAACCATGCAATTCCATTTTCGACCAAACCTAAGCGGGAGTGTTTTCTAGAGATTTCGTTACAAAAAATTATGAGAATTGAAAACTTTCTGGTCAAAAGAAGGGAAACCCTTTTGAACTATTGTTTTCAATTTGTTGAAGCCCTCTTTGTTTCTTTTTTCACACATCTGTCGCTTTCTCTCACAAAGAAATCATAAAACAAAAGGGTTCCTGAAATGCAAATCTACCAAAGCTGATGATTACAAATAACAAACCAACCGAGCAGGGCTTTCGTGTGTGGTCTCATAAATATAAAAAAAGAAGAGAAAGGAATTGATTATTTGCTTTATTAATGACCAAGACAGCCTCGCAGTAACGAATAAAGCAAAGCTAATCAGAACAGAAAGGCAAAGCAGCCATTCTCTCTCTCTCTCTCTCTTTCTTCATTATAGTGAGATGGTCATTGGACATGGAAAGTGAAACTGAAAACAGTTAATTGGTGCAGAGAAGAGAGGAATACGTATAGGTATAGTTATGCAAAATGGGGTAGCAATAAAGCAGAGAGAAGAATGACATAAAAAGAGGATTCGAGTGATAGCTCTTGCTTTCCTCTCCTTTCCTTTCCTTTGCATGTGTTGATATAAACACGAAGAAGAGCAATCAAAGGGCAAGTCTTGGAAATTCACGCTGTAATGTTTTGTTCATGTTTTATCGTGACAACAAAGACTGACGTGTGATCAAATGCTCTCTCTCTCTCTCTCTCTCTCTCTCTCTGAGTTTTTGCCCTCCACTTTTCCCTCCCTCAGCTTTCTTACTCTTTTTGACCGTCTCACTCTCTCTTTCTCTGGCCAACTTCTAAATATAAGCCTATAGTATATACATTGATTGTTGATATCATTGAACCACAGAACTCGGTTTATCAAGGACGTGATATATAACTAGATTTAATAGAATGATAATTATATATATATATACACATACATACAGTAAGGAAAACATTAAGAAGTTTTTGTAAATAGATATCAAGTTTAATAGTTAACCCGTCAATGTTCTTTTTCATCATAAAAAACTTAATGAACATATTTCAAGATTTACTAATCGGTTGAATGGTTTCAATTCATCCAAAATGTAGATTTGACAAATAATACTTTTGACATCAAACAAAACATAAATAGTTTCACATACAAATCTTTAGTCCCATTTCGTAGTGAGTTTATAAGTTGCTGGAAAGAAAACTGACAATTTATGTTGTTGTAGCTGAAAATATAAATGCCATGGCATTTTCTTTATTATTATTATTATCTCTTTTTAATTTAAAATTCAAATTCTTTAAATTCTTTTCACTAAGATGATTTTTGTATAGGCTAAACTTATAATTTATTTATTCATCTTTTCAATTGATCTCTTAGTTACAAAGAAAAATTATTTGAATTTCTTAATTTAAATTAATGTAAAAGGTTTTTAGATTTATGAGATTATTTTTAAATAAGGACTTATTTTGAGGTTTTGTTCCTTGGACATATATAACACTTAATAAGATTAACACAATTTTAAACAATTGAAATTACATAATTCTCATACATGTTAAATAATCCATACAATGAACATATGACAAGAGTTTATTATCGAATATTCGTTAGGAATATATGACATCTCAACTAATGAATTGATCATTAGGTAAATATTTTGTGTTATATGCTAGGTCATATCTTACATTTTTGTTCTTTTATTTATCTCATTTATTTTACACATTATAACTGTATTCAATTCTTCTAGTAAGAGATTGTGGTCACTATTGAATATATTTTTTTTAAATGTGAATCACTAATGAAAATAACCTCTCTCTATTTTAAATTTTCTCAAGTGAATTTAATTTGGTTTACAAAATTGTCCCATAAAATCGCATCACACAGGACCTTTTAGTAACAATCTAAGTAACAAACTTAAATTTAATCATTAAGAATTAAATAAAAGCTATAAGGGTATATTATGATGCTCATTTAACCTCTAGTGTCTCATACAAATATAAGCTGAGATCTTATGACTTATATTAATTCCCTTATATGGTTGATTTTGTATACATGGTAGAGACATCTGTTATAATATTAACTCTTTTATGTTTAGAGTAGATGTCTTTTATTCATGAATAAACCATACATGTTTTTATTCAAACATACTTAACATTTAACTCGAGTTCACTTGTCTATTTTAAAATTCATCTCTATTTAGTAACTTAAGACATATATATTGAATCACTCTAAACTAATTTCCTTTTATTTTATTATCTAAAATGGCATTTATAATTTAAGCTTTTTACTCTTAATTATTACCTAGATAACAAAATTTAAACTTGCCTCATCTCTATTTATTATAAAAATTGAAGCAATTGCCCACTACGAGAGGGCCAATCTTTTATTCGTTTGACATATACTTAATCCATATTTAAAATATTCCACATAGAGAAAATATAGTTTAGAATTACGTTTTACATAATATTTATTACATGATAAATAATGTTATCACATATATTGCATTTAGACATGACAATATAAAGAATAAACACATATTTAGAATTGTTTATCAATAATTTGTTAATATCTATATTATCGTAGTGAATTCATATGCCTGCTTATGTATCTTGAGAATTTGGTTTTGTCATTAGGTCTGTCACTTTATCACATGGAGATATATACTGGATGTTTAGTTTACCTTATGCAGTTATAACTTTTATATAATTATGCTTTATATCTATATGCTTGGTTTTGAAATGAAATTTTGGATCTTTCGTATATATGATTGTTATTAAACTATCATAGTTAATTAATATTAGATTAGTCCTTCCTTTAAAAACATCAGATGAACTAAGAAATTTTTAGCTAAATAACTTCTTGCAATGCAGCTAAAAATTCTAAAAATTCATTTTTCATTGGAGCTAAAATAACATAAATTTGATTCTTACTTTTTCATGATATTGCACTATTGTTAAGTAATAAAACATATCCAAAGGTAGATTTTTTCTCATTCAAATCTCCTTCCCAATAGACATCTGTATAACTTTATACATGTAGGTCATTGCCTTAATAATAAAATGTGAAATTAATAGTACCTTTAAATACTTCAATTTTTTACTACTTTGCAATGCACTTGACTTAGATTTGACTGACATTTGCTCGCTACTCGAACAATATAACAACTATATGGTCTTAAATACATCATTACATATGTTAAGCTCCAAATTAAACTAAAATAAGGAACATTTTTCATTTGTTTCCTTTGTTATGGTGTTGATGGAAAATAAATTTTAACTAAAATAACATTATTCTTGCATATGAAATCAATTAACATTTTTTTTGAATATATGTCCCTAATGGATAAGATAATCTCTTTGAATGATCTCTGAAATCATTACTCCAAGAATACAAACAACTTTACCAATGTCTTTCACTTCAAATTCAGATGAAAGCCATTTTTTAATTTTCATAAAAAAACTCACAAGCATTACTTGTAATCAACATATCATCCATATATAAAGGTAAAATCACAAGTGTATTTTTAGATCTTTTAATGTATACACAATAGTCTTTATCAATCAAATGAAAATCATACGAAATAATTACATATTAGAAAATGTACCATTGTCTTAAGGATTGTTTCAAGTCATAAATCAATTTTAATAACCAACATGTTTTATATTCTTAGCCTATCATAATGAAACCCATAGGTTGTTCCATATATGTTTCTTCTTCTAATTCTCCATGTAAAAAGTAGTCTTTATATTCTTTTGATGTAATCGAAGATCCAAAATACCTACTATAGATAAGATTAAATCGATTAAAGTAGACCTCATAACTAGTGAAAATGTATCTTCAATATTAATTCTCTCATGTTATGCATATCCTTTAGCCATGATGCATATCCTGTATCTTTTAATATTGTTATCATCTTTTCACTTTATTTTGACAACCCATTTGTTTATAGTATCTTTTCCTCTATTAGGGAGATCAACTAAGTCCTATATTTAATTGGACCTTAAAGAAGTCATTCCCTCATTCATTAATTTCATGCATTCTTCTTTAACAAGAACAATGTAAGCCTTATTTGTATTCCTTGGTTCACCTTCTTCTTATGGTAGAATCATATGAATTTCCTTCTCTAGTTCAAAATAATATTAGGCAATTATTCCATAATTATTTTGATGTAAATGAGGTTTATAATAATTATATTCCTTATTGTTTTATTTACTCCTACTTGGGTTAGATACAATAGGGAAATTCTGACTAGGATGTAATATGAATTAGTCTTGAGTCAAATCTTCATTTTCTAGATTGCTTCCATTTGGACAAAAAATGTTCTTGATTCTGTGTAACATAATCACTATGGTCAAGAGATTTATATAAAAATAGGTATTTTCCTATTTCACCCCATTTTGGAAAGTGATTTTCTAAAAATGTTACATCTTGTGATTCAAATTCTATTACTCCTTCATTACCTTATTTTTCTATTAACTCAAATCCTTTTAACTATTTAGCATATCTAATATAGAATTTTTTTTCCTTATTGGACCTTGTTTCCTAGCTACATTTGTAAGAGAGATCACGAATTTAGGTAGCATATACCCATGGTTTTAGGCTTGCCATATCAAGTTTTCTACTTATTTGTAGCTTTATAAAGAGTTTCTAACAAATATTGTAGGCATTTGATTAATTATATAAAGTTTATAGGCAATGTATCACCCAAATAACTGATTAATAAATTTTATTGGGCCATTGTTAACCTAATCATTTCTAAAAGTGTTTTGTTTCATGTTTTTGTAATTCTATTTCATTGTAGGCTTTGACAAATAATCACTTTCTCTCTCTCTTCATCTTTCATCACATAACATCTTGAACTTATTAAATAAGTATTCTTGTCAAAGATTAGTTTATCAAGTTTTTATTTTCTTGTCTAATTAATTCTACACAAAATTCATACATTTTATGAGTTGATGTAATTCTTTAAATTTATGAGAAATCAAAATTCATTAACCATGTTAATTATAGTTATATATAAAAGTGACGAAATGCATAACCCTATGTCTTTTTCTCATATTCATTGGACCATAGATATTTGAATTAATTGCAATAGATAAGAAACTCATGTTCCCTTTCAAAATGACTTTCTTACTTTACCATTTAGAAAATATTCACAAATAGGTAGATTTACTTGATTTAAATAACCTACAAGGAATTCTTTAGTTGATTGACTTATTCGATTTTGACTAATATGACATAGTGTAGTATGCCATAAAGTTACATCATTTTTTAAATTATTAGATGATGTAAATAATGATTATCTCACTATAAGAAAAAAAATTTTTGCGATAGAAATTACTGACGGAAAATAAAACTTTTCCGTGGGGAAACAAATTTGGCGACAGAAATTACCAACGGAAAGAAACGTTAGAGAAATGATTGTTGGTAAATTTAATGACGGAAGTTTATGTATTCATCAATACCATTTGTAACATCCCATTTCCATACTAAGGATTAGAACCCTATATTTCCATAAATGAGAAATAACAATGAGAGATTAGGAAACTCATGCATAATATAGCACACATACACGTGAATTTGATTATTGCACATATTGCAATAATTTGTTTATGCACTCATTTGACATTTTTTGAGGATACATGATTGTTTTAATGTGATTATGATATGGATTGTGAATATTTTGCCCTAAAAATTGATATGGTGAATTAAATCATTAATTTAGAATTTTTGGTGAAATTTGAGACTTTTCTAAAATTATGGATATTTTTAGACTAGGAAAAAATTCCAAGTAATAAGACAATTGATAAATGACAGTAGAAATAAATGTCAAATGATAGTAGAAATTTTGATAAGTGACATTAAGATTTAATGACAAGTGTCATAAAAAATTAGGAAACAATTGGATTAGAATTTTGAGACAAATGGACTAGTTATTAAAAGGTGGTCAAATAGAGAACATAATAAAATGACAAGTGGTAAGTGAAAAGTATCACAACACTTGCCACTCACCACTCTCGATACTTTCTTCTTTCAAAGACCAACACCCTTGTCTTTGACTTCGACTTTTATCACTTTTTCTCATCTTCTTCATTCATTTTATCTCTTCATCTCACGAAACTCAACCAACTCTCTCATGTTGATTTTGTCAAAATCCTACACAACCACTTCAAGATCCTTACTATCCCTTCTTGTTACAAGGAAATCATAGCCTATTCCTCCATCAATAATGATGCTTGTTTGATGTTTGGAGGCTAGGTTTATTTGATGATTTAAAGAAATTTTGGGTAAATAAAGTAAGTAACATATTAATCTTCATGGCTTTGTTGAATGAAACATGTTTTGATGATAGCTAAGAGTTAAATGATCATAAAATGAGGATGGGTACATACTGAAACGTGAATGGAAAATGTGGGTAGATTCATATCTTGTTTTTGTGTATATGATGATCAATATTTCATAACTTGTTGATGAGATGATTTGAGTTAGAATGATCATTAAAGATGGTGTAGGAAAAAGTGCAGAAAAATTGATAGATAATGGGTCTTATGTTCTGTTTTGTTGGTGTAATAATGTGGACCTCCTTGGGTGTTTTGGAGATGAACTAAAATGAGTCTAGACCTAAAGAAAGGGAGTAATGTGGTGTCTTGAAATATGAAGAATTAAGTTGATTGTTGGAAGTGAAATGAAAGTGGAAATGAAGTTGAACATGTGCAAAAAGTTGATGATGAATGTATGTATGTATATGTTATGTTTTTGTTGTTCACGATCAATCATAGACTATAATTTGTTTATAGATGATATTGAGCCGAAATGGAGTTAAGAATGATGGGAAAATGATGATTAATTAAAATAGAAACGATATACCAAGCATAAGGTGTTGAGTGTAGTAAGTAAAGAGTTAGAAATTCGAAAAATATGGATGCAATTGGATAGATTTGGGGGCAAGAGGCATAACTTTTGGTGTGGATGTCTAATTGAGGTCATTTAAGTATGCTTTCCTAGAGAACTTAGAGTTGTACAACTTCTATAAACCAAAGGCACGAGTATAATGGGAATGAATATGTTCATAAGATTGTAGTTATTATTCAAAGGAGATGAGTAATGTGTATCAAGTAAAGGTGAATGAGAATAGGATATTATGAAAGCATATAATGCTAGAAAAAAAATGAAAAGTAAGTAAACTATGATATTAGAATAACCACGTGTTGTTGATATGTAAACCTTAGAATAAGCTAAACACATACAAATGATAAGGTTTGAATGATCAAGAGGCGTGATTAAGGAAACACATCCGAAATAGTCAAATTGAGCATGTATTATACATTACACCTATACATATGTGTACAATTGGATGTTTATATGATTTTGCATTTAATAATGTATGTGCAATATGTGTATTGCATAATGTTGATATATAGGATAGAACGTCCGCATCTAGATGATTTTGGATTAAGGAAGTAAATGCTAATCTAGAGCGTATTATGAGTTGACCTAGATGGTCTCATTTTCATTGTTGTTTTGTTTTAAATTTTTGCATTGAATTACTACTGATATGATTGATGTGAATGTGTTGATTCCAGATAATAAATGTCCGAGGTGTTTGATGCATGTAAAAATAATTGGAAGTGGTCATTGAATGTGAAATGAATAAGTAAGTGATACTCAACATTATTGCTACAAATAAATGATTCTTAACATAATTGTTGAATATCAGACTTAGGTCTGATGACATGTGAAAGTGAATGTGTAAAGTGAAATAAAGTGACTGACTGATCTTATGTGATTTGATGCATTTCATTACATGAATACATGATATAAAGGTAGTTGTGACCGGAGTGACCAGTCTGAAAGAGCTTAAAGCTCGGAGTATACATAAGAGCCACAGGCTCAATTGATAATGTTCCTGGTATCCACAAGGGATGCGGGCTAGTAAAAAGACACTCAATCATAATAATAACAATTGAAAATAGTCTCATAAGCATGCATATAAAATTGATAAATATGTTTTTAGTGATTAAAATGAACCATTTGACTGCTCCGAATGTGAAATATGAAATAAGTGATCAAACTGATATGTGATGTTAAATGATTACTAGTGAAATGATGTGAATTAGGTGATTATATAAACTCTATGTGTTATGTGATACGAGTGAGTCATCGAGGATGGTCTACTCACTGAGTTTGCAAAACTCAACCTAAAATTGTAACATTATTTTTTAAACTTAGAGAAGATCTCTAATTAGACAAATTGGAGTCTAACCACTGCATTCGAGTAAGAGATAGAGGTTACGATTAGTTCGTGTCTGCATATGTATTTCATTATTTTGTATCAAAATGTGTATTCACAAGAATTGTACAATTTGTATGTGAATGATTTTGTAATATAATAACATTATGACTACTAGTGTTTTGTATATGTAATGGACCCAAGTGGCTTGTGAAATTTTGATGATTTGTATAATGGTTGTAACATTGCGATATAAAATGTTTATGAATAAAATAGGCCGAAAGATCCATTATTGATTTTGTGCATATGCGTGTGATATCTTTCTAAAATATTGAATTGAGTATGATCAACTAACTGCCTTAACATGCCACCCTTTTGGGTACATACTCAGATATCCTTTGGAATGTTGGGTATGTATCCTATGAGAGTGGGGTGCTACGCCATTAGTGATGGAATTTTGGATTTACGTCAGTAGGTCAAAGAAAATTTACCGATGGATTTATAGAATTTCATAGCTACTTTACAGACAAAATCCCAATATTCTGTCAGTGAATTTGTTGATGGTAAATCATATTTCTGTTGTAAAGTTACTGGTGAATATATATGTTTTCATAACTAAATTTACTGACATAAACATTAACTGTTGCTAAATTTTTACTGAAGGAGTAATATATTCCATCGGTAACTTATGGATGAATTTATTTATTCTGTCACTAATTAGCGATGGAATGGTATTTTTTATCAATAATGTATTGAGAGAAGTTATCGTCCTGTTGTTAATTAGCGATAGAATGTTGTAGTTTCATTAGGAAATTTAACTTTGATAAATTTTTACTCCCATTTCTCACTTCCTACCTGAGTTTTTTTGTTCATGATCTTATGATTTTTTCGTATTTAATTTCTACAAATAATATAACATTGATTGATAAATATAAAGTAAATATTATCCTGATTGTTAATATAATAAAAAATTAAAATGTACACGAATAAGTAATCATTGCAATTCATTGTAAGTTAGGAATTTATGCAAAAACTTCAAATACATTCATTTATACAGGTGGCAAAGGTGGATGCTCTGAATGTTGTGATAAGGTATTGTCCCTCCCTTTCAACTGATCCATCTCATTATGGAGTTGCGCTATGTACTCCATCGACTGTTACAACTAGGTTGCCAGCCTCTCTAATGTGCTCTCAGGCTAGAGGACTCTCTTATTTGATGTGGACCACCTACTAGATCTAGCCATAGTGATTGCAGAGGATTCTAAATAACATGAGTTTGCAAATAAACCTAAACATAAAATCCTTCCATTGTGGTCCCTACCACCCATTGCATCAAGAAACGCCTGACTATGATCAACAGTTTCAGAGTTCTAAGACTGTCGTTCAATGCTTTCTTGTATTTGATCATATCATTATAATTGTTTAAGTTAATAAGTGATACTTTCAAGAATTAATATTAAAGTATATATTTTACATACATGAACATGTTTGCATCGGGTGTTGACGAAAGTCGCACCATTATGCTTCGTGGTGTAAGTGTGCACAAAGAACTGGCGTGGTGTAGACTTTCTGCATCAGAATAAATTGATATAAATGAACAATAATTTACAAAAATTTTGGTAGAATTTCTTCTAATTTTTATAATATTTACCATCTGATAGACAAAAAATTTTAACTCAACAACACAACCATTAATGACACCCATATTGTACATATATTTTCATTTTAAATTTTATACATCAAATTACATTGAAATCAAATTTCATACATCAAAGTACAAAAATTAGGATATAAGTGTAAAGTTTTGATACTTACCAGTTAAAGTGCATGCTCCTGGTGGATCAAAGATCCTCCAGTGCGTATAGGTAGACTCTCTCCATTTGGTCCTCCAAGTTTGTTGGTAGAAATTAAAACCTATAACTTTAGTATAAACCTATGATGTTATCATGTACTACAAATTTTTTAGAAATTTATTTACAAATTATTAACAATTGTGGTGTACGTTCTTCCATCAATTCCTTTCTCCTTAGGTTGGAGGTCACCTCCTTCATTCGCAACATTCATCTTTGATATCTTTGTCGGTATAGTGGTGGTGGTGGATGGTGTAGGACTAGTGGATGGTGTACCAGGGCTTCTAGATGGTATAGTAGCAAGTACAAAAGGTGATGCCTCATCTTACAGTAGCATCTATATAATCTGATGCTTTACCTAAAAATGCATTGACTTCTCTAAATCATTGTAACTTGAACCTTGGTCGCATCATATCCTATTTTCAATTCTTTAAGAAAAAGAAAAATCTTAAAACATAATATTCTTGATGAATTTCTTATTCTTATTTTTAAGATGCTTATAGACGATAACTTCCAATCCATCTTATCTTTTAAGTTCAAAAACTACCTATGATAAATAATAAATCATATCAATTGAGTAAATATGACTATAATCATTAGGATTTATTTCATAGAATCATAAATATTATGCTTAACAATTTTACTATTCAATTCCATTGTAGAGTGTTGCATTTAATAAAAGTATATTGCCATTCATCACATAATAATGGTAAAATGGTGAAAAGTATAGT
>JAJMLV010000008.1:63962124-63973173 GCA_027123465.1 Erythroxylum coca
TCCATTTCCATTTTTCTTTGTGACCAACCGCCTATTTAACTAACCCGTATTTTTTGCAGATACCGGACTCATTTCAGATACTGTCCCGTACCCATTGTAGATGTAGGGCTCATTAATAACTGAGCCTGTGGCTTTGTGTGCACATTTCCTGAACTTTAGGCTCTTTTTCACATTGGTCACTCCAATCAGAACTCCTTTATCTAATCATGCATATTAATGCCATAAAATGCATCATTTCACACAATATACTATCAATCGTTTTCATTCAGTATAAACAGTCATTTGTCACATTCATCATATCTAAGTCTAGCATTCAACATGCAGTTGAGCACTCATTTTTCCATATTCACATACAAGTAGATAGCACTTCCAATACATTCTCGAATATTGGACCCCTCAGACTATCAATGTCCGGAATTATCACAATCTCATAGGTAACAATTCAATAATTGGAATTAAACAAAAAAAATCAAATATAGTGAGAAAACATCTAGGTTGACTCACTGTATGCTATAGATTAGCTATTGCCTTGATGATCTAGCAATGTCTGGATGCTATCGGTCAATTTTTGCTTCTATATCATTCAATACACATATATTTACACATTACTAACTTGTTTAATCAAATGAGTACTCAATTATACACATGTACATGTGTTATGTTCAATGCATGCTCAATTGACTATCTTGGGGTTTGTAATTTTATTCACAAATCTTACTCATTCATTCATCATAGCTTGTATGTACCCTATTTTCAATTAGGTTATGCATTAAGTAAGTTTGATTACTCATAATTCATCAATCATACATTCACCAATCCCTTTCTAGTATTATACGTTCACACAATTTCCCAACTCTCATTCAATCCTACTTAATCCATTACTTATATCTTTGGGATCACATTTGCATTCATAAGGACATCTTTATCTTATTAACAACTCATACTTCTCAAATTCATATACATTGATATCAAACAATCCAATCCTCAAGTTATAACATCAATCATCAACCTAAACACATCAAATAATTAACCAATTGGTTCAAATATCAAACTAAGTTCATTTTAATAATCAAGTCCATATGCACCAATGTATAGTGTCTTATCCATATATGTTTCAAATAGAAAATAAAAAACAATTTTTCCTCATTGGAAAGTATTTCCACGATCGTGGGAAGGAACCATAAAATTCCCACTATCGTGGGATAGGTGAATCGAAAATTTCACCTTCATTTTCCTTCAAATTTTCTTCCAAATTTTGACGCCTTCATGATAGTTCATCAATTATACCTCAATGATACCTTAAAGATACTTCAATTATTAATCTAATTCATCCTTAAAACAATCTATAACCTATGGTTTCCATACATTAAGAACAAAACCAATTCATTCATCAAACTTCAAGCACATCTCATCATCAACCCTACATGCAAGTCATCTCAATTCACCCCTAATCAATCTTCACAGATGTTAAGCTCACATATATCACAATAAAGCAATCAATTACTTACTTCTTTAGCTCAAGGTCTCCTCAATTTAACAAGCTAAGCAAGCCTCTCAAGCATTCAAACATACACCAAGAACAAGATGGAATAAAAGGGTTTCAATTGTAAGATGAGGGCTACGAAATTTTGGTAAAAATTCAAGGGTTATGGAGATTATGCGAGGGTGTCATTAGTGAGGTGAAAGAAGGAGAAAGCTTAAGAACAAAACATGAAAGAATGTGATCTTGGATGGGTGAAAGTAGTGGGTGTAAGTGCATGGTGGAGAGTTGGGACACATGTCTTGCCACTTGTCAAATGGAGAGCCAATTCATGTGTCTTCCTCTTAGACTACTAATTGTCAATCCATAACTAGTCCATTTGTCACTTAATCCTTAGGCCATATGTCATACAACTATACCACCATTTGTCACTCATTTATTCAAGACATTTGTCACTCTATTATTAATGTCACATGTCACCATTTCATAAGCACAATCAACCTAAATTACCATGTATCATTTTATCTTGCCCTTTAACATTTTTCTTAGACTAGATGCACATATCACCTTATCAATCACTCAATTGTAATAATAAATTCCCAATTCACTAATTATAATCCATCCAAAATAAAATTCAAGACATAATCAACACACAATTACATTATAATCATTTAAAATCTTTCATACCCCGGGATATGTCAAATGAGTCCATATACTATTTTTTACAATGTTCATAAATCATAATTCATGTATAGATGCGAATATGATGCGTGAAAATGAAATGTAGTTCATGAATTCTCACATGATATGATTCAATCTAACAATTAAATCCTTAAGTGTAGAAACGGGTTATTACAAATATTGCATGCATATTGATTGGATTAATTTGTGAATTTTGCATGAAATATCAAATTTCACATCACTTTGTATGAATATATATATATATATATATATATATGCACAATGGTGACTAAAGATCACCACAACGTGGTGACTTTTTAGTCACCGGTGACTCTTTAGTCACCAACGTGCATAAGGTGGTGACTAAAAAGTCACCACGTTGTGGTGATCTTTAGTCACCATTGTGCAAGCTTATGCACGGGGGTGACCAACATTCACAGGGATGACAAACATAGTCACCCCTGTGCAAATTCTCATGCACTCCATTTATTTTATTACATGGCAACTATAGGTTGAATGGGCACAAAAACCTAAACCTAAATAGGGCTACAAATAGAAAGGATAGGAGGATGGCATCGGCATCTTTCATTCACTCTTCATTCCACACATCACAGATATACTCATTCGATTGGGACAAAAAGGAGATAGAGAGAAGTGTGGAGGTGGAGAAGGAGAGACCTTCAGCTGAGAAGAAGGAAGGAGAAGAACATCATATTGGGGTAGGCAGAGTGAACAATCGATCATTCTGGGTGAACATCAACTAGAAGCAGAGGGCGCGAGCTAACGTGGAAAGCTTGAGAGTGGCAAAAGCAACTCCCTCACCCGCTATTGTTTGCTCTTTTTGTTTACTATTTATTATTGTTTTGCTACATTTACTTCTTTGTTATAAACTCATGCCCTGTTGTGCTTAACTAACCCATACTCTATTACCTTTTGAAAGTTTATTTTGGTTATTTACTTAATTTGTTGCTTTAATACTTCTTTTATACTGAACAAGATGACATTGAAGTGTTTAAAGATGATGAATCTTGCAATTTTTATGATGGACTGATCTCTTTTCTTGAGGAATAATATAGTTATTTTAGTCAGATATGCATGATTGAGGGATTGTGTTATTGTCTTATGTTTGCTATAGTTTATGAATTGAATGGATGTAATAACATGATCAAACTTTGCATCATTTTGGTATTAAACAAAAAACCGAAAGGAGAAGTTAAATATAAAATGAGAAACTATAGATGTTTAGGTTAAGAATTAGAAATATATTAACCTAAATGGTAATTAGTAGTCGAGTTTCCATAATTAACTCAAATGATAACTTGTCGAATACGAAAGTTAGATTAGTTAATTATTCGAATTAATCTTAGGGCCAAACTGTTAATTTCGATACGACAACTGTCTAATCATTTTCCCTTAATCATGCAAAGGAGATCAAATTAGTGAAGTTAATTCTCAAGAGTTTTCTGCTTCGATTTCTACTCATTTTTGCTTCCTGTCATTTTAGTTTACTTTTCAAAATATTTTGTAATTATCTTTAAAGCTTTCACTCAATAATCAGGATAGAATATTGAGTGAACCAATTTCACCTCTGTGGGAGATGACCATAGGCAATTACTACAACTACTTCATATAATTGCGAGTAGGATGACCTAGGTAATTTTTAGAACCTTTTGGGCACAACACTTCACTCACAACCTTTTTCAGTTAGTTCTTCTGTTTGCTAGAAACGCTTGGAAACATTCCTTTAACCCTCTATGATTGTATAGGCGCTTGTTGATCATCTGTATAGAGTTTAATGAAAAAGGATGTTAATTCCTCTTTAAGGATCAACTGGTCCCAGCACCAAGATTCGTTTGGCATAAAGGATTTTTTATTTTTCTTCTTCTTAGCTTCCCCTAGCTTATGGAAAAAAGCAGCATTTTTATCACCTTGTGAGTTCCAATATAAATTCTACCTCTATCTCCATAGTAGCTCCTCTTGTGTGAGGATTCTCTCAAATTCCTCTCTTAATTTTACTTCTAGCTTTTATAGTCGCTTGCTCGTACGGAGAGCTAGAACTTTCTACAACCCAACCAGTCTTGCAAATGCTCTTCTTTTTCAATGAAAAATGTTACCAAAGGTGGTCTTATTCCAACTGGATACATCAGCAGAGAAGGTATGTATTGCCATGTAGAAATTCACTGAGAAAATCCAATGTTCCTTTATAAAATGAGGCCATGATTCGTGGATGGTCTATACTGCAACATATCGAAATGTTTTTAATGTTCCAATATTTAAGCAACTTTGCTGAACTCAATTAAAAGTGGCTAATGATCAGACTGTATTCTCAAAAGATGAGTAACCTCTAGAGTTTTGCAGGAATTTAGCCAATCCTCATTGAATATCTAACCTCTCATGGCACAAACCTCTAGTCTATGTAAACCTTGATCTTGAGAAACTCGGATCAAGTAACTCATAATTAGAGACCCATTTTTTGAATTTTTTACATATTGGAAGCCTAGCTAGTGAGCCTCTAATCTTATCCTCTTTTTTCAGTAAAGCATTGAAATCTTCAGCTATAATCCATGGTCCTTACACGTTGAAGGAAATATCTTCAAGTTGGTTCATCAAAAGATTCTCAAAGTGCTAGAGGGATAGCCATACTCAATTATTAAAAACAAAAAAAAACCTGAGACATTAATGCGAACATGCAAGAATTGCCAATTGTTTTTATAGAATTTTGATTTCGAACTTTTGTTGCCATAGTAACCAAATACACCCCAAGAATCCTTTAGCTTCAATTCCGTGTCAATATTTAAAGCAAATTTTGTAAATTGTGCTCAGTGCAGATTAACCACTAATTCTTGGTTTAAGCAAAGTAAATAATTTAACATTATGTAAATTAATTAAGGATTAAAGTACCTGGACAAAATTGTTGCTAGTCATGCCTTGTGAATTCCAGATTAAGTACTTGGACTCCATTTTGAATTAAGCACTCAACAGACCTGAGACTTTACAGTTATCGTTGACGGGACAAGATCTTCTATACAGATATTTTTGTACTATATAATCTCATCTACACAAATAAGTGGGATTCAAAAAAATATGTGGATGGAATCGTATAGAACAGAGTTGATCCAAAATTATAAGTACAGAGAATTTGATCCCATGGTTGACATACCTACAGAGAATAGCATGTGGTGGTTGATTTTGAATTGGATTTATTCATTTTTATACTCTCTCTCTCTTTTGTTTTTATTAAAATATCATGGTGACGCAATGCTCTGAACTTGGAGCATTGGACTTGGATCATTAGAATTAGATCATAGAGATGAGATGAGGCTATGTGTGGTTATATTATTATATCATAAAATTTGTGGACTGGATCAAATTCCTCGAAAGAAGAGAGTCGCAGTCTGGCATGCGTATTATGGACTCATTAAGAATCTGCATGTAGACCAATATTGCTTGGACTAACTCCGAGCTTTTGGTTCCATCAAAGGTGTTCAGTTCTCAGACTTGGGATCTCATCGCCATATGTAAAACTAGTTATAGATTTATCACTTGTACGATAACCCTAATACTGGATACGAATTTAAGGAAAAGAAATCTTGATTTGAAGTTTGGAACAATATTATCTTAAGTTTAAGGGATAATTATAAGAAACAACTTTAACTTTTATTAAATTTTTAATTATAATCTAAATTTTAAAAAATAATAATAAAATATTCAATTTTTTAATTTTTTAATCATAACTCAAACTTATAATTATCCCTTATAAAAGTTAGATTAAACTCTAAACTATTTTTTACTTAGATTAAACTCTAAACTATTGTGTATTGTATATGTGGAATCTGAATTGTAATAATACATGTGACTTCTATGTTTACGAATGAAATCAGAAGAATTAAACAGTTGGAATGCTTATAATATGCTTAATGCCTTTAATGAGTTAGTTTGATTGTCCTAATATTCTATTTTTATAAAGTATGTTCTCGAATATCTTATGGAATGTTTGGGCTAATGCTTTATGGGAGTGGTATGTTACAGTAATTCTTAATGTTCTATCTCTTTCAATATGTTTTTGTTTGTATTCCCAGTAGATGACATTTGAAGTATCAATCATCTCTGTTGCAACAACACTAAACTGCAGAAATTGTTGCAAAGTTGAAATATTTACATATGCAAGTTAAGTATTGGTTCATAAGGACAAGGATTGAAGAATTTATTAGGACAATAAGAAACTAGGCATTCAAAGAAATACCCATCTGTACAAATAATAGTAGTGAAACAATTTCACTTACTGTAAATTGTAGGAGGATAAGAAATCTAACTTACGAACATAGATCAATTAGAAACTATTAGTAGGAGTGATAGCCTTTTTGAAAGGTACTCTCAACATCAGAATTATGGCTATCGGAATTCTGGTTTGCATCTCCCTGCCAGGTATCTTTCCTCCACTTCCTTTTTCTCTGCCAATGTTCTATTAGCATGACAGATAGGCCAAGAAAGACCATTCCCATTATGCTACCGCCTACTGCCAGCAATGATACAAGCACCCACTCTTCCCCTTTGCTGTAAGGCATGATCACCCATGTTGCTGCCACATAACTTGTTGCCATAAAAGAAACGGCTAACCACATGGCCTTGTGAGCAATCATGAGAATATTCATCTGTGGTCGCCTACGAAATGTGATGATACTGACAAGAATAACGACTATAGAAAGTGAAATGAACAATGCTACATTGTTGCTTAGAGCGAAAACCTTGAATGCTATAGTTCTTCCTGCAATTGCCTTCCCTTTCATTGGTCCTTCCTGGTAGACACCACCAGGAGGATTTATTCCAGCGGCAAAGGTAACTGTTGCTATCAGAACTGCAACCAGAGTCACCGTGTTCCTTGCATTCTGCAATGCCTCATTATGTACTTCTTGGAGCTTCTTTTGGCGTCGATTGTGAGGCTCACGCAATACTTCCAATTGCCTTTCTATAGTATGCTTTTGCTGCATATTAGATGGGGACACAGGATCCGATTTAGATTTCTTGCTTCCTTTTCTGTCTCCAATTTGGCATTGGTCTATTGCTGCCACTAGAAAGTTTCGTTTGCTGGACACACGAGCGCTCCAGTACCTTAAGCTATCAGGACTAGGAAAACGGTGGATGTCCATCGATTGGGATATTTCAATGTCATTTCCATCCCCAAGTCCATCATTTGGTGACGAATTGCCGCTGACTGAACTCAAACTGGTTGTAGGAGAACTAGGACTAGGAGAAAAAGACTTGGAAATATCTGCCAAGTCTTCACTACGTGGTGATCTTTTGATTGATGGCATCGGGTCAAATCCCGGCTTTATAGCCTCTGACGTTTGTGTTGAACCTTCAGTGCTTCTTTTACCACCAGTTGCAATGAGCAAGGCTTGAAGTGAACGACTTTCTTCACTGGCCTCAACCTCGTTAAGGATGTCCAGCGCTGTGAATCCATCGCAGTTCCGAGCATTAACCTTAAATGTTGTTTTCCTAATCAAATGCTCTGCTATCTGAAAAAGACTTGCCATTAAGAGTCTAGTTGGAAATATGTGTACATAGTCTGAGATACACTAGCTAAATAAGATCAAGCCAGATTCTGTTAAAAGCATAAGTAAAAACTTACCTGATATTGTTTTTCTTTAAATGCAAGATGCAAGATGCTGTTACCATATCCGTCTTGACAATTCAAAAGATCAGTGATGTTGAATTTCTGGGCCAAGAATAAGAAGGTATTGTTTTGGCTGTATTTTACTGCCAAGTGAAGAACAGTCTCTCCATCTTGTGTGAGTTGCTGATAAGAGGATGGAGCCCTTGACAAGAACTCAACAAGAATTGGAACTTTGCCATTCATGACTGCCAAGTGCAGTGGTGAGTAACCATTATGATTGTACTGAAAAGCAACACTTGTGTCGTGCCTTAACAGCAGACGAGTTATGTATGCGTGCCCTTCCTTGCAAGCATGGTGCAATGGTGAATTTCCACTTTTGTCGATATTTTTAGCCAACCTGGGGAACGCACGTAGCAACTCGTTAACAATACCTGCAACAGTTATAGATTAGCATCCCTTTTGTTTTCCATATCAAGGTCAGTAGGAGTTGAGATAAATCAGAAGTAGGAGGTGATGGTTAATAACTATAAACAATAATATAATATACCTGTGTGTCCATGCAATGCAGCAATGTGAAGGCAAGTTTGGTCAAACCCATCTTCCTCCAGCTTCAGTAATTCAGGCAGATTCAAGAGAAGCCTTACTAGATCAAGAGATCCATAACTGCAAGCCACAGAAAGCAGACTCTGCTTCTCTGAATTAAGCTTGCAAGCAGACTTAGGATTAACCTCTAGTAGCCAGAAGAGCATCTTGGCGTTGCCACGGCGACAGGCTTCATGACATGGCGTATTCATGTTCTTGTCTTCGGCAATGACCATTTCCGGGCATAACCTCACAATTTCTCTCACCAGTTCCATATGTCCAAACCTTGCTGCAAGGTGTAACACTGAGTCACAGGTAACAGCTGTTCTTTGCTCCATCATTCCTTGATTCTCTTGAACGAGGTTGAGAAAAGAAGTAATGTCATTGTTCATAATTGCCTGAAAAAGCCTTGGATCCATTTTACTTAATTTGCTGACGCTGTTCACTTTCTTACTTTCATGACTCTTGAAAATTATGTTATCAGGAAAGTGAAAATATCTGTTCTGGGACACCTAGAAATGTCGAAGGAATTGAAATAAGGGAATGACTGACATAATATCCTTGATGGTTTAGTTGAGTAATATTATAGTATTTTGGATTTGTTTGTATCCTTTCTTCAAGAGTTGTCACCACCAACTTCTTGGGACATTCATGGAAGGCATTCTGATCATTGCCATGAATCTTCAAAGAAGATCACCCTCTCATAAAATGTCTTGTATTCACATTCGAGAAAGCAGCCTTTGATAAACAAGAAATTGATATGCCTCTTATCTACACCTTCAGATATGTTTCCTTCCACTTTCTCCTATGGAACGAGACAAGTGGATAAAGTCTTGGAGGCTTGCTTTAGTTTCAAGTCAATGGCAGGACTTGGTGACAATATTCCACACTGTCATTTTCTTTGTTTCTTCAAAAATTAAAGTCAGTATCTGGTCTGCCATTAAAAAATGAGGTAACTACGTAATTAAATCTTATTTTTCTAATAAATTCAATTCACTAAATTGAATTCTAAATAGAAGAGCCAATTCTTTTCAAAATATTAAAAAAATGCTAAAATACATCTTAAATATACAAATTATTATAAAATATATACACATTGATTACATACTATATTTTTTTAAGGATAAAAAAGTCATATAAAATAATTGAATTTATTTTTATTATATTCCAAAGAATATAATTGAATTCAATTATAATATTTATAGATTTATTCTAAATAGTATAAAACGAATTTAATTCAATCCCACAAATGTAATTGAATCTAATTTATCAATGAATCTAATTTAAAAGTTTTCAAACGGCCTATTAATTCATTATTATAAGCGCTCTCCTAAAAGTTAAATTGGGGAGGTTTAAGATTTAAAAGATTTATCTAGTATTAAATAATAAAAATTATTAAAATTAATCAATCTGTAAAATAAAAAATCGAATTGAAGAATCAATCGATTCAAAATTTTTGAAATTGAATCAATTAATTTGTTTATATTTTTTAATCAATGATTAGAATTAAGAGAGTTTACTTAATACCTATGAAATTAATAGAAATTACATGATGAGGTTTGAATGATAAGATTACTGAAACATATGTATATTCAATCACTGTATGCTTTTGCAGAATTATTTATTTCATTAGCAAAATTAGGGGATAATTTCTGTTTTCAAAAGTCTGCAATACGTAGTAGCCTTCAGAAATATGCTACATCTGTTTTGTTTATAGAAAGAGTAATAAATAAACTCAGACATTACATTCGACTTTCCCGTCAACAAATAGTAAGACACTTTCCCACCAAGTGCATGCGTACCCTCTAAATGTTTGCAAGTTGAGTGACTTTTGGTTCCCAGCTTGACTACAGCTGTCCGTGACTTGACAATTGAAAGAAAGAAAATTAAACTCGGGGATAATTACAAGGGAGATTTCAAAATTTTCAAATTTTTTTTTTTAATTTTAATTTAAAATGTAAAAATTAGTAATAACTTTTTAAATTCTAGCTAAAATTTTAAAGTGATAATAAAATGTTTAAATTTTTAATTTTCTTCAATTTTATTCCGACGTAATATGTTGTTCTTTCAATATCTTCAACTCTCAGTTCTTTATTTTTTGTTTGTTTTTCTGATGCCTTAGCCTACTATCGCATTTCAGCGTATTGCACTAATAAGTTTTTCGTTTTTAATTTATTCTCTTGATATTCTTAGTGTGAGGACATTGGCACTACCTAATAAGAAAATTGAAAGTTGAGAGCATCGAAAGAATAAACTGAAAATAAAGAAAAAAACTGAAATAAAAAATAAGGTCATCAGCGTAATCTGATTTAGGTCATTTTTAAATAATGATATTGTTTTAATTATATTATTAAAACAATTCAATAATCTTAATTTATTATGTTAATTTTGACTAATTTTTATTAATAGTTAAGGTTTATAAAACACGTGACAAGTCACGTCAACAAATTTTAAAAAATAATAATATCAAGTTAAAATTAAAAAAATTAAAAAATTAAACATTTTATTATTACTTTTTAAAGTTCGAGTTATGATTAAAAAATTAAAAACTAAATATTTTATTATTATTTTTAAAATTTTAGATTATAATTAAAAAATTAAGAAAAGTTAAAGTTGTTTCTTGTAATTATCCCTTAAACTTAAGATAATATTGTTCCAAACTTCAAATCAAGATTTCTTTTTCCTTAAATTC
>JAJMLV010000008.1:63998489-64014333 GCA_027123465.1 Erythroxylum coca
CCAATATACGTGTGCTTGAGTCTCTCCCTCTTTCCCAAGTGTAACCAAAACCACAAAGAGGAATTTCTACCAAGTTGCAGTCCGAAATACATTGACGAAGTCCTTCCATCAAAGACCTAGGATAATCCCCTCCTCCAAGCTTATCATTAATAGACAGAAGATTATTAAAATCTCTGAAACAGACCCAAGGCATGGTATGAAGGCGAGAGAGAGAACGAAGGAGCTCCCAACTAGCACGTTTTCTAGCGTACTCGGGGAAACCGCAAAAACCCGTAAGACGCCATTTCGAAATGTTTGAATCATCAATAATCAGATCAATGTGGTTGTTTGAGTAACATATAATACTAGCTGAAATAGAACTCATCCATAACATAGCCAGACCGCCACTACGACCAAGCCAGTCAATACAGAAACAGTAATCAAACTTCAACATATTTTTTATTTCTTCAATCTTATTAGAAATCGCAATAGTCTCACTTAAAAAAAGAATGCAAGGCTTATTAAACCTAACTAGGTCTTTCAGAGCACGAACTGTCTGATGATTGCCTAAGCCACGACAGTTCCAAGCTATGTAACTCATGGCTCTCAGCGGGTCTGCTGAACAAGACCGGCCGCTGGTAAATAGTGTGGAATGGTTGTCATAATCAAATCTTCGGTGTTCATCTTGTCGACAACACTAATTTCAGAGTTTCCTTGTCTGGGGCGTTTTTTGGGTTCATCCATGTTCATAACTGATATTTCTTTATCATTTGGCCCAATCGTAGTGATAGCTTTCTGTTCCTTTGTAAAACTGTTTTCCTCTGAGTTATTCTGGCCCACATTGGAAGGAGATCCGACGGTGGATTTTAACATGATCCTCTTCGAATAGAAAGAAAATTGATTGCTAATCCTGTGTGAAATCTTCTTTGCAGATTGCGAAAATCTGGACTCCCAATTTCGTGCCACACAATCAGCCACATTCTCGCTCCTGGGATCACGTTTCCACTGCACCGTCCGTCATTCAGTTTGTGCCCGTACTTCAGCATGGATTTCCTCTGGCCACTCTCTACGAAGCTCCTCCTCTGCCCTGTTAAACAATTTTGGGCAGCTGGATTCGCTATGCCCTATCATGCCACAAAGATAACATATAAGAGGGAGGCGTTCATAGCTGAAAAATATTTCCGTTGGTTGCGCTCCCTGTTTTCTGATAATCTTCTTCCTCGTGAGTGGTTCTTCCACATTTATTCTAACCTGAACTCTCATATAAGTAGTCCAGGAATTGCGCCTGTGCTCCGTATCATATTCCAGATAGGTACCCATCAAGTTTCCGATGCTTCTAGCCAACGCCTCCGACGCAAAACCCAAAGGGAGACCATGAAATTGTACCCAAATATCAGTATTGATGAAATCAACCTCCATTGGATTCTTCCCTTCCTTCCACTGATGAACTAACAGGATGCACTTGTTAAACGACCATGGCCCTCCGGCTAACATCTTCTTCATGTCCATGGTGATAAAACTGGATGATGTAGAGGTTATTATCCCCCATCGGTTTGATGTATGCCCCCCTCATAGGACGTCATAGATTCAACAACATTTTTTCGAGCACCTCTGCGTTAATCAATCTTTCGCCTACCAGTTTTCCTAACAGACAAAGCTCATAATTGATTTCCTCCCCTTGGACTTATTCCGTAAAAAACACAAACTCAGCTTCTTCCTTCTCCCGGATGGACAGTTTCTGCAAATCGGATTCTATATTGTTGGATGAAAGAAAAGACAAACGACTGTTACAGAGAACTCTTCAAATCCTCACCATGCACACTCAAGGCATGACCAAAACTTGCACTCTGAAGAGAGAGAATCGAGAGGCAAGACTTTCTTAAAGATTTAATACTTATAATTGATCTTGATTGGTATTTTCCTTTTTATGTGTTCTAATGCTTTAAATTGAGTTTTAAGATTGTTTCTCAAGTTTTCAAGTCATAATGGTTGACCAATATCTCTGGGTATTTGATCAGTGTCTTAAAAATTATAACTTTTTTCTTTCTAGTGAGTTTGCTCATAGATTGGTTGCTCCTTTATTCAACCACTTACGCATTGGTTAACCAATTTCTTTAAGTGGTCAACCAATGTCCCTCGTTTAGAAAATTTCTTCATTATAACAAATTTATAATATGGTCAGTGATAAGTATGATTGATCATACATAAACACTGGTCGACCAATGAAGCTATGTGGTCGACTAAGAGCTTCCTCCTTATCCTTTTTTTTCTATTGTTGATTATTTTTATTTTTTCCAAAGTATGGTCAATTCACTCTTTTTCTTCATAAAACCATCCCAATTTTATAAGAATCTTGTCAGATTGCATCAAATTAAAAATTTATTATTCTTGGATTTCAAATTTAAGGATTTAAAATTTTTTCATGATTTAAAGTTATCTTTTCAAAATTGTTAAACCAAATGAAGGAGATGAAAAGGATAATACACTTATAAATGATTATAAATTTAAGAAGAATTATCATCCAAATCATATCATAGATAACATTTAATAAAGGATAACAATTAGTTTATCTTTTAGAAATAGCTTGTTGTTGCACTAGGAGTCATTGCAATACGTGCATCGGCATAAGTATTTTATACCCATTATCAACTCCGTGATCAATATTATAAGAATCGATATTGAGCATCCCTCATGTAAGTATACATGCTCATATAGCAGTAACATATTTGGTTTCAGGCATTTGTTTATATAATCTTACTAAAGAAGGAGCTATTTTTAAAGTTACTGTGCTGACAAATAAATGCAAGATGTATTTGTCAAATATAGTATAAATCCTTAGCGATGAATTTTGGGTTCATACTATAAATAAGGAATTAAACAATTTTAAAGTATAATTTGGACCTTAGACTTAGAGATCATGCGCAAAATATAGTTACTAAATTAGAATTTATGAACATATAACACAATTTAGCAATTTTTAACTAAACCTACGAGTAAAGATAGATTTTGAATAAATAGAAGAGAATTGGGCATGATTCGTCGAAATTATATGTGATTAATGTCTCTTTGAATGCTTATAATTGATCTTGATTGATGTTTTTATGATTTACTATGTCGTTTAATATTTTAAATTGAATTTTAAAGTTGTTTCTAAAGTTGTTAGGTCATACTAGTCAACCAATATCTCAGTATAGTTTACTAATGTCCTTAAAAATCACTAATTTTCCTTTTGCTAAACTTTGCTATTCTATATCACATTTTTTCACATACTAAATAAGTATTTGTTAAAATTTATCAATACCCGATTCACTTCTCTGTTAATTGTCAATAAAAACTAATTTAAATTGTCATTTTATTCATAAAATATAAATTTGAGTTATTTAACAATACAAATATAATTATAACATTAAATTTTATTAATATATTACAATTAAATAATTAAAAATCGTACAAACCAAATTAGCATGTTATTGAATTGCAACAAAGAAACTTGCTCACTTCACAATTTAAAGGGATAATTGATCAAGGCGTGAGACACATTAAAACTTAAAAATGTTAATTGAATCCATCCATCATTCAATTTTGAGTCATTAGTGTCGGACAATTTTGTCATTTCTTATAAAATTGGACAATTATTAATTACATTTTTCAGGTTTTAAAAAATTTATTAGTGGGGTTACACAATTTGATCCAGATAAAGATAATAAAGTGGCTCAATAAATAATCTAAATCAATAGATCAAAGTTATGTAAAAAATAGATCCCAATCAACATGGACCAGACCTATATCAGTCTTATGATGGAAAAGCTCAATATGGAAGATATATATAAAGATTAAGGTCTCCTACAATTGCTTATATAATTAATCGTAAGTATAAAGATTCTCTGAGTCGTTAAAAGATCTTACCTTTTGAGAAAATTGTAGAAAAATTTTATCTGTATCCCGGAGAGAAGTTCTCGATAAGGTGACGGTGGATTCATGCTTGTTTCAGCTTCAAAAAACTCATTTGAAATTACAGAGATCGAAATCAGATATTTTCATATTTTTTCGTTTCTTGCCCTTTCTCGTTCAATCCGAGATACTTAACTAAGGTATCGTTATATATTACAATTCGGTGATACATAAATTACTATACATAATCGAAAGGTCGTTGTAATTCTACTTTTACTGATATTTAAAAAGAATATAACTAAAACTATCTTTTATTACAAAAATATTTTTAGTCAACTTAATTCATATAAAATAATTGTTGTTTTTAAAAAACAACTGTAAGTAAAAATATCATTTTTAAATTCTTTATAAACATCCTATTTTTGTACAAAATAAAAATATTTTTAATCAAAATCAGTAAATAATAGTATATCTATTTTTCAATTCACTAAGTAAAATCTTAATTGATATAATAATTATAAAATACATATTTTAAATGATCTATGTAATTAATGATTTAAAATTAAGTAATAGCCTAATTTAATTATTTTTCCATGAAGAATTATAAAAAAGATATTTTTAAATTTAAATTTTTTATGTATTGAGTAAAATCTTAGTTACGTAAATTATAAATTTCAAGTAATTTATTAGTAATTTAGAATAAAATAATTTAATTTAATTTAATTGTTGTTTATAAATTTAATGTGCTACTTGTGTATTCTTGCTTGGCATGTGTTACTAATCAAGCGTTATTGTCAACCGAAGCTTCTAGTCGTTTTATGACATTTTCCGGCTTGCTGTCGCTGGTATCGCTGATACTGCCGGAGCCGCCGCGCGTTGCTTTATTCGCATTTTGCAGTTTGGGTTTGGTGGCAGAAGAAATATACCGGCCTTCTTCGGCACTTTCATGTGAGTGCTAATGGATATCCGATCAGCAACCCCATCTCTTCGCCAGCTGCAACGTTGGACACAGTTTCCAATCCATGTTTTCTTTCACATTCCCATGAGGTTCAACCTCTTCACATACACACCTATTCATGTAGTTCTTGTGTTTCTCATTCCTGTACTTGTAAGTATGGTCGGTATTAAATATCAAGGGAAGACGCTTACAGCCTTCGAAACCCACCCTGTAACCAGCGACGGCGAACCTGAGAATGTCATAAAACGACTACAAGCTTCGGTTTGTGTTTTTGAGGATGGATTTTGAAAGAAGGAGAAATTGCAAAGCGTTGCTTGCTTCAACTCCAATTCTATCGGCCGCTGTTCTATTTCCCGTGTTTTTGTATTGGTCACCCAATTTGCGCTCTCACTAATTCCTCGCTTCTTTTATGCCTCTTCTCTTCTTGCCCAAGTCGCCCTCTCCGGATTTGTGCTTCTTTTGGTTGTGGGGTTGGGGAGATGGTTTAGGCGGCTCGTTGGAGTTTATCCCTCAGCTCCAGTTTTTGTTTTCTTCAGTTTACTCTTCATTTGGGGTGTTTATATAGTTCTTGTTCGTCAAGGTAATGGCTTCGTTTGTCTTATATAAGTTTTCGTTCTCTTTCAGGTTCTTATGTACGCTTCATTCAGTTCAATTAAGGTTTGGGTGATATTTCAGAGGGCTTCTATTCCTCTGTTGTGTTTGCTTCTTCATCTTTTCTCATGCTTTAGTTGGATAGGTAGGTAGGTAGGTTGGTTTCGGGCCCCTTAAATTTTAGTATATTGCAGAAGTTTGATATCTGCTCAGACATTGGCGCCATAGATGTTAAATTTACCCAAGAAATCTCTAGAATTAACTGCTGCCAACCCATGACTCAAAATCTATCTCCTCTGCAGCAATTCCACGAGTCATGGATTTTGTTTTCAATGCAAAGATTGTTTTCCTCGTTTTGGGTCTGTACAGGTTGCCCTCTCTCTCTCGCTCTCCCTCCTCTTAACCTCCCATTCAGATGGAAGATGTGGAGAATCTATAAGTTAGACTGAGGAGGATACTCTTCATGGCAGTATTTTGTCAAGCAATCCTGGTTTCGTAAGTTGTGGATCTTCCCAACCCGACAACCTTGCTGAAACTGATGCTTTTGGAGTTAAAGCCGACCTTGAGGTTGTGAGCTTGAACCTTCATCAGTGAATCTGTTTAACATGTACAAACACCCTTTCCTAGCTATGCAGGGACCATAGGTATTCAAATTTTGAAGTTATCATACATATCAAATACCGCATTCATCTCAGGATTTTGCATGTTAAATCATAATTTTTTTTATAATCTTCATAATTTACTTATTTTCATTGCATTTCTTACTGGTTTATAATATTTCTTTCATAGAGTTCTTACATTGTGACTATACCGCTTGAGCTTTATCTTAATAAATGTCCAAAAACATGGTTCCGTTGGCTTGTATTTGATATTTATCTCTCTGCATAAACGCATACTCTTTTATACATAACTTTTGAGTGCTTTGAAATTCCGAGATTGCACATTAGGCTGCATCATCGAGATGCTGCAAATTAGTGGGATCAGTTTTACATTTATATCATGTCATGTGTCAAGAATTATTGCAATACCTAGGCCAGTATTGAAACTGCTCAAGTTACATGCCACTGTGTTCTACGCCTTAAGTCATTGAAAGCTCTCGTCATTTTCCTTTTTACTGGATATGTGAATATTATGGTTGTGTAGGGAACTTCATTGCTTAAGAGGGTAAGATATTGCAAGTGCTGCAAGGCATATGTGAGGGGCCTTGATCACCATTGTCCTGCTTTTGGAAATTGTATAGGTATTGAATTTGATGGCACAAATTGCTTTATTGTAATTGTGTTCTTGTATTGATGCCTTTATTACAATTTTGCAGGTCAGAACAACCACGTCCTCTTCATGGTTCTTGTAGTTGGATTCCTGAGCACTGAAGCTTCTCATGTAGTGATGTTATCCCACGGTAAATTCAGACTCTCTCTTGAATTCGCTTGTTACTTTTAAGGTTGCATTACTCTAGCTTCTACTCATCTTAAATTGCAAGGCATAGGCAATAAATGTGCTTGTTAATTGGTTGACATACAATTAATATGATTCTTGACACTTGGTTCCTAGATCATGAATGATTATAACTTTGCAGGTGATGTTTAAGTGTTGAGAATCTGAAAGCTACCGATGTTATACCTTGTGTTAACTCATCGCAAGATTCATTTATTCATATTTTTACTGCAATTAATGTATGATATTTTTTTATATCAGTTTTGGGACGAATGCAAGATGTCGAGTTTGAGGTAGGTTGACACATGCTAGGAGTTGCCATGAGGTTACCTTCCTGTGGTTACCTTGTATTCTAGGCTTATATATACTTGCTCTCCAATTAATGCATTTATTTTGTCATGCTTGGTGCAGACTAATCTGGCTGTATGTTTGGTAATTGGCACAAGGCTATTCACTCTTCTTCAAGTACTGTGGCAGGTCTCTTTTGTTTTAGCTATTCTTCGCATTTTCATCTTTACTAGAAGCTGTGTAGTATCAGGGATAAATAAGTATGACGAAATTATGAAATTCTAATGGAATGTTGTTTTTGGTTGTAGGTGGTGTTTTTGGCATGGCATATTTATTGCATTTGCTTTAACATCAGAACTGATGAATGGGTAAATTCCCAGTTTTAAGACAAATCTGCCCATTCTTGTGCTTCTGTTTATTTGCGCTTGTGCCTATGTACGCTTGATAGCCAGGATGTGGATGAATGGATTAGTTTAGTGCCAATTAATAAAGTAAAAAGGAAAACCATATCTATACTTAAATACGCCATTTACAATGCGGATATTTCTGATTAATTTCTTACTCTTCTAGGTAAACTGGAAAAGGTACCCAGAGTTTCAAGTCACTGATCAGTCCCAGCCAGGTGAATTCCCTAACACTGTGTTTAATCAACCACCAGGGGTTTGGACTAGTGGTAGTATGTTTCTATTTATTATGGGATAGAATTTCCTTATCTATGTTTTTCCCTGTAATCATCTCTTTCTTCTACCGATGCAGGGGAAAACTTCACCGGGGTGCGGTTTACAAATCCATATGATAAGGGCATTTTCCAGAATGTGAAGGTGTTTTTAAGAGCTGAAGCTTAACAGTCAGTTGATATGGATCTTGCTCTGTTTTTCCACACAGAAAGGAGTTCATATGGAATGGTAATTGTGTGTGTGGGCGATTCATGCAAGCCATGTGTGCGAACCGTTCTCAGTTCTTCCGAAACAGAAATGGAAGAAAAGGCATCCCCGTCCTCAGTAGCTATAACATGGGGTAAACATCTTCCGTTAGGATCCTCCACAGCCATGATCGCCATGTAATATTAGGATCTTAAGTAGTCAGTCCAAAAATATCCTTCCGGTAGGTCTCACACGAAATTTGTGTATTTATTAGTTAGAAAGGAATACAGGATTCTTCCTCTCACACACTGCAAACATACACGCATCATCTCCCTTCACACACAAGCATATTACAGATCGTTTATTTGAAGAAAACAGCGCAGGAGATGGACCATGATGACCATTAACTCAGATCAGCCAGAAATCTCAATGGCCTTAACGTCAGGCTTCTTCTCCCCCTCCTTGGGAACGGTGACAGTGAGAACACCATTCTCCATGCTGGCTTTAACCTGCTCCATCTTTGCATTGTCCGGAAGCCTGAACCTGCGCATGAACCTACCACTGCTCCTCTCAACTCGGTGCCACTTATCGTTCTTCTCTTCCTGCTCCTTGCTCCTCTCACCGCTTATCTGAAGAATTCTACCCTCTTCAACCTCTACCTTCACCTCCTCTTTCTTCAACCCTGGAAGGTCGGCTTTGAAAATGTGAGCTTCTGGCGTCTCCTTCCAGTCAATCCTAGCATTGGCAAATGTAGTAGTTTCTCGTGCTGAGGAAGGGACGTTGGTTAGTGCACTGGAATTGAGAAATCCCTCAAAAGGGTCCCATACGTCTAGGGAAAATGGATCAAAAATGTTGGTTCTGCGGCCACCGAAAAAGCTGGGAATGAGCGACATTTTCAGAAGTTGAGAAAGAACTATACACAAATACTAGCAAACAAAAATTTCGTGGAGAAAACTCGAACTAAAAAAGCTTTGATACAACTCTGAGGTGGGTTGCAAGAAGATGATGAGCACCTAATATAGAGTCACGGTGAGAAGCGGCAGGAGGACTCTAGTTCGTCTACAAAAGAATAATCGAAGAAAGACTAGAGACTTCTGGGCCTGGCCGTATCTAAAAAGTAACGATTTGATTAATACTATTAGTAGTTCCACGAGCTTCTACCGTCTTCGTGCCCCATATTTACAGACATGTTATGATTAGATGTTCTCCTTCCACGACCTTCCACCATCTTCGTGCCCATTTTCTGATAAGGTAAGCGATGCATTAATTTCAAAAAGTTATAAATTTTATAAAAATATTCCAACTCCGTTAGTATTTATATGTGCAACGCTCGATAATTAGTAAATTATGTGCCAAATATAATTTATTATAATTTCAAATTATTATTTTTTTATACTTTTTAAAAATATTCTGAGAGGTAAATATGATAAATTAAAAAATAATAATAAATTTTATAATTTTATTTATTAATAGTGAATCAAATTAATTTATTAATTATTATTTATTAAAAATTTAATTAAAAATCTTAATTTAATAACAATCCAATAAAAGTCTCGATGATATGTAAGTTCTTTTATGTAGTATGTCTTGTCACTTACTAGTAGAGAAATTGTTTTCAATGGAACTATAAAACACACATACTATACATATATGCATATACATATTAAAATAATATATTAAAAATAATTAAAAAAATAAAATGGACATAAAAGATAATAAAATAAATACGTATAAATAAAATATAAAATAAAATAATACAACAAAGATAGAACAAAATAGAGAGTAAAAATAAAAGATAAAATTAGTAAATAAATATACAAACAAGAAAAAGACAAGTGTATAAATAAATTAAACCATCAAATACATGAAAAATATTTAGGTTAAGTAAGAGAATGTTTAGGTTAAATAACTAAGAGGGAAGTATTACATTTTAAATGTTTAGGCTAAACACAAGACATAAGATCCGAAAGAAAATGCTTAAAAGACCTATGAGAATAAGAAGGGTCTCTTTATTTGAGATCTTTTTATACGTATCTTAATATGTCAAAGTTTTTTATTAAGGATCATATTCTCGGTAAGTTTTGACAAAGTCATATCATTCTTAATCACATCACTTAATTCTTCTTAGGCCTTCCTTTTTTCCTTTTACAGTCTTTAAGTATAATCTTCTCACATCTTCTCATTTGAGCGTCAAGATGTCTCCTCCTAACATGTTTGAATCACTTAAGCACTCTTAATTTTTCAATAATGTTAGCCATTTTTAATTTGTTTCTTACCATTACATTCATGACCTTCTCTCTTCTAGTAAGGTTAAACATCCAAATTCTCATCTCCGCGCACCATTAACTTATGATTATACACCTATTTGATGGGTCAACACTCTATCCCATGGAGCATGACCGGCCTAATCGTTAGATGATGAAATTTGTCTTTAAGCTTAAATATAATTTTCTTATCACATAAAATTTCTGATGCACTTCTCTATTTAATTCACTTTGATGTGATATGGTGAACTATATCTTTACTAATCTCTCTATTACTTTGGATGATAAATCTTAGGTACTTAAAACACTCTTTCACTCTTTCTATAGTATAACTTCTGAACTAATCTTTGCCTCCACTTTAGAAGCCACCTATGGCTCAAAAAGTTATATTTTAAGTATTCAATCTCAGTCTTGCTCAATTTAAAGCCCTTCAAATCTAACATATCCCTTTAAAGTTTTAGCTTGACATTAAAATCCTTTTTTGTCTCATATATTAAAACAATATCATCAATAAACAAATACATCAAGGTACATCCCATTGGATATTCTTGGTGAGCTCATCCATCACTACTGCAAATAAAAGGGGGCTAAATGAGGAGCCTTGATGTAACCAAATATCGATAAAAATGCTTTGTATATCCTCATATCGTCCCTACTATCATTTTTACACCTTCAAACATATCCCTAATAAATCGTATATAGGTCATAAAAAATCCCTTAACTTTCAAGCACCTTCATATGATTTCCTTATATTCCCTGTCATATGTTTTCTTTAAATTAATAAAAATCATGTATTGGTGACAATGTCTTTCCTTGTAATATTCTATTAATCTTATAAAGAGATATAAAGCTTATGTCGTGGACCTTCCTTGTGTGAAGTCAAACTCATTCTCTGAGATAGGAACATTCTTTACTCTCTTTTCAATCATATTCTCCTATAACTTCAAAATGTGACTAAGTAGTGTAATGCCTACAAAGTTGTTACAGCTTTGACTGTCTACTTTGCTCTTACATAAAGGAATTAGCATACTAAGTCTCCATTCATCTAATATTTTGGTGGACTTAAGGATCACATTAAAAAACTTGCCTAAGTTAGACCCTTTTCGCCTAAGATCTTTTAATTTCTTCCCTTTTAATCTTCTGGTAACAAGTTATGATACCTTTCAGACATTTTAAGATCACCTAAAAAGATGGTGTCCTCTATACCTTCATTAAAAAGGTTATATAAGTACCTATGTCATCTTCTCTTGATGTCATTTTAGTCAAGAGCACCTACCCTGCTTCATCTTTTATATAACAATTTTTTTGAAAAATAAGTTTTACATATATATATATTTAACTAGTTGTACAACAATTTTAAGGGTCAAAATGATATAAGAAAAAAAAGTTTGGAAGACTAAACTTCCTAACTACATTGAGTTTAGAAATTAAGTCTAATTTCCATCTTTCCTTCATTTTCTGTAGAGGTTTTTTGTTAATATTTTTGGCTTCCACAGAGAGTCTACAATGGAGGTATATTATCTGGAAAAGTGTCTCTTTGCTTCTTACCTTCTTCCTGAAAATTCTGAAATTCCTTTCTTGCCATATGTAATACACCGTATAAGCTATTTCTTTGTAGTATGTTTTGGTCACCATTTTGAGGTTTTTAATCTAGTGAATTAAGTCATTATGGGAGTTCGTTATTCTCCTTATATTGAGTATTCTCTGCATTTTGCTCCACATGTTTGATGTGTAATTGCATTTTACGAGCAGAAGATCTTATGTTTCCAAATGGTGGTGACAAAGTTCACATTCTAGTGAAGTGATGAGGAATTTCATCCTATCCTTCATAGGTAATTTCCCTACTAGTCCTAGCTAAAGTATGAATCCATGTGAGGAGTTAAGGCCATATTCCCACACAATATTTCTCCAACTTACATTGTTACTTGTCTTCTTTTGTAGGAAAGCTCTACATGCTTTTGTTTTAAAAGTCTTTTATCCTTCTGTAATCTACAGCAGTTCATTTGGTTCAGTATTTTGAAAAGTTGGCATGTTTCCCATTAAGATGTCTACATTTCTACTGTTGTGATAGGGTCAATACCATTGATTATTTCTAATTAAACTGCTAAACTTAGCATTTGGTCTCACCACCAGTTCCCATTTTCAATCTTATGAACAATCAGATTCTGCATCCACTGTCTAGTCTTCAAGATTTCCTTAAGGTTCCAGGTCATATTTTATTTAATTTCCAATTTCCAGATGCTTCTCTTTTTTTTTTTATATGTAAATATGATGAATTCACTTCACCCATAGATCATCCTTCTTGCTAGATGACCTCCACAGGTTCTTGGCCTGACTTACTCTTGTGTTTCATCTCACTATTGCCTTCTTCTTTCCATGACTTGATCCCTCCCATAGAAAGTTTCTCAGTTTTTTTTTATCAATCTCCTTCAACACACTTTCTAGTAATGATATGTAGTTGATCCAGTAGCTTGTTAGATTGTTCAGGGCTGTTTATGTTAATTTTAATCTTCCCCCATAACTTAGAAACTTCTGACACTAGTGGTTTATTCTTCCTTCAAATGGTTCGTTAGTGGTTTACATTCAACAGTAATGACTCTTCTTCATGCAATTGGTACTCCCAGGTACTTTATAGGGAGATTTCCTTGATGTAACCCCTTCTCCATAGCTTCTGAAGCAATTTCACAGTTTGTATTTAAGGAAAGGTAAAAGCAGCTCTAACTCTAATTGCTTTTCAGACCTGAGATAGCTTTAAAGTTCTCCAAGACTTTGATTAAAAGCTTATCAACCCTATAAAAAGGTAATAAATCATTTACAAAAGTTAGATGTGCTATTTTATTATCTCTTCATTTGTGATGATACTAAAATTTGAGTAACTTTCCACATTTCTTGCTATAGTGATTGATAGTATCTCCATACATAACACAAAGAAGAATAGGGATAGGGGGTCCCCTTGTCTCAGGCCCCTTTTGGCTTTTATTAGCTTGGTGGTTCACCATTCACCAAGAAGGCTAGGGAAGCCTTAGAGTGACATGTTTCAATCTAATGCCTAAACATGGAAGGACAATCAGTTGCATTTAAAATGATGAATAGGAAATTCCAATTGATTGAATCATAAGCCTTTGCCAGATCAATCTTTACAATGCAGTTGTTCATTTTAGTATAGTGTTGTATCTTTTAAAAATCTCTTGGCATAGCAAGATTTTTATGCCTATTGTTCTCCATTTATGGAAGCATTTTGTGCTAGATCAATAATTTTCCCTAGATTCTTTATCAATTTATTTTCCATTATCTTAGTAATGGTTTTATAGAGTATGTTGCAAACTATTCCAACTTTAAGGCCTTCAGTTGTTTAGGGATAAGGCTCACAAATGATTTATTCCACTCTTTCAAAAAGGTTAATTTCAAAAAAAATTCCTTTATTGCTTCTGTGAATTTCCCTTCTATGATATGCTAGTTCTTCTTGAAGAATCTTCCATTATAGCCATCAGGGCTAAAAGATTTGTCAGGGCTCATTATAACTATTGCTTCTTTTATCTCTTATCTAGCAACTTCTTTAATTATTTCAGCCTTTTCCTCCTCTAATATTCTCCTCTTTATATCTTTTAAAATGGTCTCTGCTACATCTTTTGTTCCATATTGCTTACTGAAGGATTCAAATGTAATTCGTTTCTTTTCTTCCTGATCATGATGTTTCTAGCTTGCTTCATCTTCCAAATACTACATATGCTTCTTGTTCCTCCAAGTTCTAATTGAATTCATAAAGTAATTTGTGCATCTTTCCCTTTCTTTCAATCACTACAATCTTGTTTTTTTATCTTAGTAAATTGTTTATGTCTTGTAGGGATTTGTTGTATTTGTTTACCTTATCTATTTCCTCTTTTCTCAGTTGTTGATCTTTTGGTTTTGCTAGCATTCTCCTTTGGCATCTTTGCATTTCTTCTAATGCTTTTGTTGTTTCCTCCTATTCAGGAATTACGAATTCCTTTCTAAGAGTTTCTACCCTTTCTTTTATAGCTTTTAGCTTCATCTTTAGCATATATGCCTTAGTACCAGCTATCTCCTTACTTATTTCTTCCCTTAAAATACTTCTGAAATGAGGTTTTTCCATTAAATGGTTGAAACCCTAAATGGAGCTTTCATTCTTTTAGTTGGGGTATTAAATTCAACCACAATTATACTATGATAAGAGGTATTCGGTTCCTCAAAACTGGTAGTACTAAGTGGGAAGTGTGCGAGCCAATTTCCATTAATCATACATCTATCAAGCTTTTTTAACAATAACCAACTACCGCTCTACTTATTATTCTAATTGTAATCATTTCCATAGTGTTTAAGATTTGTTAACCCAATATGCTTTGTTAGTTCTTGTAATTGCTACAGTTTTGCTTAGTCCAACTTCTTTTTCCCCATGTTTCTCTTAAGAGTGAAATTATAATCCCCTATGAATTTCCAAGGGTGATATTTTGTATTGTTGATCTTTACCAATTCCACCCACAACATCTGTCTTTGGAATGTATAATTGGCTACACATATAGTTAGTATTATAATAATATTACCTGTGCTTTTTATCTTTAAGTAACTTTTTATCACTTGGTCTATATTGATCTATAACATCCCATCTAAACAGTTCCAATTTTTAGGTGTTATACACTATTATAATTCTCTCTCTAATATTTTTGTCATACTTAGTGATCAACTTCCAACTTTCCCCCAAAAACCATATATATTTTTCCATTTATTCCTTTTTTATTAGATGTTTTTCCATTTGTTCCTTTTCTTATTTTGGTTTCAAGTAAGCCAATAAAATTAGCTAGCTTGCTTCTGATCAAATATCTAGTTATTTATCGAGGCTATTTAGCCCTCTTACATTCCATACTACTAACTTCATTATTTATTTTTATTGTTTGACTTCTTTCTCTTTGATTTCTTACCTGCTCTTAGAGAGGTACCATTATTATGTTTAGTTTTAGAGGTTTCTCCTATTTCCATTGAAGGAGTTCTCCTTGCTTCATCTTGCTCAATCTCTTGATCAATTATTACTGGCTTTCCTTTATCCAGTGTTTTATGATTATCCTGATCTTGTATCTAAATAGTTATCACTTCTTTTTGTTCACTTCTGTCCACATTGATTTTCTCCCATATTATGCCATTTTAGCCTTTTCATTTGGTTCCTTCTTTTTTACATTATTACTTTCACCTTGTTTTTTTTGTCCCCTCTTCACTTATTGATAAGTGTGGAATGCATCATGTTTTAGGGTATAGTTTGATTTGTATTTATCTATTTATTCAATTATTTAGTAAGTGTTTCCGGTAGAATTGTGTTTGTGAATTATTTATGTTAAGTGTTTTTATAGGTTAGTACAAGCATTTAAGCTTAATTATTATATCTTTGAGGTACCTTAATGTAACACCCCACTCCCGCATGACCTGAACTCGACATCGATGGTGATATCTGAGTTCGTGCCCCGCGAGGGTGGCGTGTTACATCACTTAGTTTGTCAAAAACTCAGTATAAAACTTTTTTTTCAAGCGTATGTGAAAATCAATAATCGTAAATTTGGGCCCACTTTTAT
>JAJMLV010000008.1:64030094-64042945 GCA_027123465.1 Erythroxylum coca
AATACTGACTGCAGATCGCGTGGCCCGAGTTCACGGATCTGACTGGGGGTCGCATGGCCAGAGTCCATGGATCCTACAGGTAGTGGTCGCGTGGCCCGAGTTCACGGACCCTACATTAAGGATAATCGAGATTCCAACAAGATAAGACAAACTCAATGGAATCTAAACTGGATAGGATTTTAGATACGCTTGGAACTTTAGATGATGCACAAAAGAAGCTAGAAGGTAAATTTAAACAAGTAATAAAGAACCATACCTCCTCAATCTACAACCTAGAGGTCCAAGTACATCAATTATTGAACGCTTTCTTTATGTGGAATATGGGAAGCTTTCCTAGCACTTCAAGAACAAAACCAAGGGAGCAACTAGAGGTTATTGCATTTCGAAGTGGGAAGGAACTTGAACCACCTATAAAGACATTAGAGGATCCCATCCATCCTGTTGAGAAAGATCAAGAAAAAGAAGAAAGAAGTCAATATGAGTGAATACGTCCCTATATTACACCCCCACCATATCAACCCAAAATTTCTTTTCCTCAATGATTAAAAAAGGAGAAGTTAGATGCATAATTTGCAAAATTCGTTAAGAAATTAACGACGTTACAAATAAATCTCTCCTTTGTAGGGGCATTGGAACACATGCCTAAATATGCAAAAATTTTAAAGGATATATTATCAAATAAGCGTACTTTGGAAGATAATCAAATGATAGCTCTAACTGGCACCTACAGGTCCATAGTCATCGGCCATATGCCATCTAAATTGAAAGATCCAGGGAATTTCACAATGCCCCCTATGGTTGGTGAATTTGAATTCACAAAGTGTTTGTGTGATTTATAAGCAAGCATTAATCTTATTCCTTTTTTGATATTCAATAAGTTAGGATTGGGTGAGGTTAAGACAACATTGATATTTATTCAATTGGCTGATCAATCCATTAAAAGATAGATTGGAATAGTGGAAGACGTTTTGATACAAGTGGACAAGTTTATTATTCTTGTAGATTTTGTGGTTCTTGATTTAGAAGAAGATAAGAACTGTCCACCGATCTTAGGTCGACCATTTATGAATACAAGGAAGACCATAATTGATGTTCACAAAGGGAAATTGACATTTCGAATAGGTGAGGATCAAATTGAATTCAATATGAATAAGGCCTTAAAGAATCCAATAACAAGCAGCGCATGCATGAAGGTTGAAATTATGGATAAAAATGTGCAAGAATAAGTTGAGAGTTGCATTGTAAAAGTACAGTCAATGGAATTGAGATAGACAATAGGCATCAAAAATTTGAATCCAAAGGAGATGATGAGATGGAAGAGTCAGATGTTCAAATGCATCAAGATAAATTGGTTCAAACTGAAGGACCCATACCATCATCTACAGAAAAACTACAAACATTAGAGTTTAAACCTTTACCTACATATCTTAGATATACCTTTTTAGTTGAAGGCCAAACATTACCAATAATAATCTCCAATCAATTGGATGAGAAACAAGAAAGTAAGGTGGTAGAAATTGTTCGAAAGAGAATGAAAGTCTTTAGATGGCAGATTGTCTTTATTCGAGGCATAAGCCCAAACATTTGCATGTATCGAATAAACCTGGAGGAAGGACCATAAGGGTGTGTTAATGAAGGTTGAATCCTAATTTAAGGGAGGTGGTCAAGAAGGAGTTAATCAAACTCTTAGATGAAAGGATAATCTATCCTATCTCTGATAGTGAATGGGTCAACCTAGTACAATGTGTACCTAAGAAGGGGGAATGATGGTAATAGAAAGTGATAGTAGAGGGAAAACAAAGGAGCAATAGCCAATTTATCAACAAGAACAGTCACAAGATGGAACGTATGCATAGATTGTCACAAACTCAACTTAGGGACCAAGAAGGATCACTTTCCTCTTTCGTTCATAGCTCAAATGATAGAAAGAGTAGCTGGTCATTCGTTTTATTGCTTCTTAGATGGATATTCGGGATACAATCAGATATTTATCTAACCTGATGATTAGGGAAAGACTACATTCACTTGCCCTTATGGTACCTTCACGTATTGACAAATGCCTTTTGGAACTCACAATGCTTCGGCTACATTCCAAAGATGTATGATGTCTATCTTCACTGGCATAATAGAAGATATAATGGAGGTATTCATGGACGATTTTTCAATTTTTGAAGGTTCTTTCAAAATATGTTTAACTATTTTGGATAGAGTTCTTTAAATATGTGAAGAGTCAAACTTGGTGCTAAATTAAGAGAAATGTTATTTTATGGTGCAAGAGGGGATAGTGCTAGGGCATAAAATCTCACACCAAGGATTTAAAGTTGACAGAGTAAAAACAGAAGTGATAAAGAAACTTCCACCACCAAACAATGTAAAAGGAGTGCGAAGATTTTAGACCATGCAGGATTTTACCATCAATTCATCAAAGACTTTTTGCAAATCGCAAGACCTCTAACAAATCTTTTAGTTAAGGGTGTGCCCTTCTTGTTTGACGACAAGTGTATGTTCGCATTCAACAAACTAAATAATATCAGCACCAATTCTATCACCATTAGACTGGACACTTCCATTTGAAGTTATATGTAACGTAAGTGATCAAACCATAGGTTGTGTATTGGGCTAAAAGAAAGATAACAGGTTGCATGTGATTTACTATACTAGTAAGACTCTTACAGGACCTCAACTGAATTACACCACTACAGAGAAGGAACTACTCACACTAGTGTACACGTGTGATAAATTTCGACAATATCTTTTGGGTTCAAAGGTAATTTTACTCATTGATCACGCAGCGTTAAAATACATTATCAACAAAAAAATGCAAAACCAAGGCACATTCAATGAGTGCTACTTTAACAAGAGTTTGATATAGATGTGAAAGATAAGAAGGGAGCAAAAAATATGGTTGCAAACCACTTATCCAGACTGGAAGGAGGGGAATGCAAGCCAAGCGACAATATTAACGAAAACTTCCTCGATGAAACCCTGATGCTCCTCGAAAGTTTGACTATACCATGGTTTGCCGATATCGCAAATTATGTCGCCAATGGTAAACTTCCTTTAAATTTAGCTTATTAACAAAGGAAGAGATTATTGCTTGAATGTAACTGATAGATATGGGATAAGCAATGTGTTCCAGAGGAAGAAATGTTGGATATCTTAAAGCAATGTCATAAAGGTCAGTATGTTGGACATTATGAAGCCAACAAAACGGTGACTTGAATACTCGAGTGGATTTTATTGGCCAAAATTGTTTAAGGATGCTCAGACCTTCATAGCACAATGTGATTGATGCCAGAGAATAAGTAACATCTCTAAAAGAGATGAAATGTCATTATCTAACATTTTAGAAGCGGAAGTTTTTGATATATGGGGCATCGATTTTATGGGACCTTTCCCATCTTCAATGGGAAACATGTACATTCTAGTGGGAGTGGACTATGTTTCGTGTTGGCCAGAAGCAGTGGCATCTTTAACTAATCATGGAAAGGTGATACAAAAGTTAATTAAATGACTATTCAACCAATTTGGAATGCCATGTACTACAATAAGTGATGGAGGTATACATTTTTGCAACAGATCTTTTGACGCTCTCTTAAAAAGTTATGGAGTGCACTATTATTTTGTTACACCTTACCATCCGCAAACTAGTGGCCAATGGAAGTTGTCAACAGGGAGTTGAAACGAATTTTGGAAAAGGCAGTGAACAACTTTAAAAAGGATTAGGAAATAAAGTTAAACGATGCCCTTTAGGCTTATAGGACTGCTTTCAAAACACCTATTGGAACAACTCTTATAGGCTTATATATGGAAAAGTTTTTCATTTGTCGGTTGAACTAGAACATCGAGCATACTAGGCGATTAAAGTATTAAATTTCAATTGGAAGTAAGCAGGTGAAAAGAGACTTTTGTAATTGAATGAACTTGAAGAGTTTCGTCATAATGCATACGAAAACACCAAACTTTACAAAGAAAAGGTAAAGAAATGACTTGACTCTCATCTTAAACAAAGGAAATTTAAAGTGGGAGATGTAGTTCTGCTATGCAATTCAAGGTTGAGGTTGTTTCTAGGGAAGTTAAAATCTCGATGGAGTGGACCTTTCATGATTATTCAAGTTTTCAATCATGGAGCTCTCAAATTGGAAAATGCTAATAAGGAAAGTTTTAAGGTCAACGGGCATCGTTGCAAGCTATACCTTGGAGGAGTTCTAAAGACAAGGTGTAACATCCACATACCCCCTAGAAGGATATGCAAATATTACCTAAGACAGGACTTAAACATATCAAAATAATACAAAACATTGCCAGAAATTCAAACAACCAATCATTATGTTTCCATACATATTCAACTTTAAACAAAGTTTAACTAGCACAATGAATTTATACGATTACATGCTTCAATTACACACCATCCTAAATTCAAGTTATTACATTACAAACTCTTAAACAAAATAGTACATATCTTAAGTTTAAATACACTATGTATTACAATATTTACAAACTTTGAACAAAATACATTTCTCATATTATTACATCTAACTCAAACATACATTCCCAAAACAAAACACATTTTTCGTTGGCCATTGCGGTTGTTATTGTCCCAATATTCAAACCCTCCTATTTGAATCTATATGGGGAAAAACTACCATGCCAAACATAAAGCTTAGTGGGGAATAAACTAAGCAAGATATAAGCTAAAAACTGTTTCAAACAGTCTTCCAAAGATTCACATATTAAAAATCACACTAGATTATAAATAGCGTTTACTTATCCATTTTCAAACCGAACCAAAATATCATGAATCTCAGAACAAAATATAATATATCAGAACAGGTTACATATTTGTTTCTGAGCAAAACTCACTAATTTCAAAGCTGACTATTATAATATCAGAACAAAACTTGTCTTTAACAAAACAAAATTAGCTTATTTTAGAACAAACCTTACATGTTTCAAATCAAAGCTTATTTATATCAGAATTGAGAATATAATAGAATACAAACAAGTTAGTCTATTAATCCTTTATACATAAGTGGGTAACATGACTAATATAGAGATACTGTGATCGGTATCACAGAACAAGAGAGACTTATGTCTCAATAACACGAGACATCGAAGTGTCAGTAATAGGAGACACCAAAGTGTCATAGGAGTAGCTGTAGACCCTTCTAGACATGCCTATTTATCCACAAATAGGGCTTAATAGTTTTAAAATAAAACAAGTTCATTTCAGAATATGAGGTACATATAGCAACACGTACTAATTTATTCCATTTTGTTCGACTTGACATATTCATTTATTCCAAACAAACTACGATATCATACAATTACCAGTATGTGCAACAATGCATCAATAGAGGTATTGAGTCATCACAAATTATATATATTCATACAAATAGAAAGCACTTCCAACACAATACCCCTCGGACACTTGATGGTCTGAAAATTAACACAAATCATCGCAGAAATTCCCAACTCATAAACATCCATATTCAATTCTTAAAACATAAGCCTTAGAACTCATTCATTCGTGAACACACCAAGCAATTCAATACTGTATTCATCACTATTAAACCATACATTCTTTATATTATCATCCCAATTAATAATTCATAATTAAATTAAGTGTTACCCAATTAAATTGAATACCAATTTAAGATCATAACATACTTTAAACAAGTCCATTTAAGTCCTATTATACCAAAAAAATTAACTTAACCTTATATAATCCATCAATTGCACAAAATCCCATTTTTTCACTTTCCTAATCATTTCCCATAACTGTGGGATAAGTAACCCGAAACCTCCAAACAGTTGTTTTCACAGGATTTTTTGGATCAATTTTGTATAGCCATTCTGACCTAAAAACTGACGTTTTTAGACAATATGGTTCATTATTTCGATAGTTATACCCAAAATACTACAAACTGTTCTCAACCGTGGACAACAACCACAACTCAACTTCAAGCCAAATTTCAAAACTCTTAGTGACAGAAATCAAATTCAATTCCTTCATGAACGTTGTAGATATATGTATCTATTTTAATTTGAATTAAAATAATCCCATTTAGATACCTACAGGTTATGATATGGCTAAAATACCGATACCTGTTCAGTGGAAGCACTCCTTCTAGCAAGTATCCAGCATGTATCAAGTTTCTAACCTCAAATCTTTCTTAATTCAGTACACATTTTATCCACTTCAATCATCAAACAATACATGTTCTAACATGATACCATGTTTAGTATTCCCTTACCTCACTAAACTTCAAATTCAATTCCAAGAATTCAGCTAAACCAAGCTTCCAAATAACCAACACATACCTAAGTTTAATGTGCAATTTTCAGTATCAACAAAGTAATAATACATAGAATCACAAGACTTACTTCTTAATGGAATAACTTACAAAGCTTCGTAATGTTAATCATCCAAACTCTAGCAGAAGTCAAGAAATATCTTTCACAAAAAAGACTTACTTAAGTAACAATATTTCTTATCACAATTTTATATAATTTTATGTGAAAAATGTTGTCATAATAAAATAGTGTTTGTAACATTTTTTATGTATCACCATTATTACTATTTGTGACATTTTTGATGGATCACTATTAATATCTTTTTTGTCGACACTATCATCACAAATGAGTAATGTTAGTGTGACCATGCGATTATGTCACTTACATAAACGATTTTAGTGGAAAAATAATGATCACAAAAAACCATAAGTAATTGTGACAACTTTTTAAATATATTCACTATTTCATTAGTGACAGAAGTATTTGTGAAGACAAGTGACGACTTGAAAAAATCATCACAGAAATTAATGATGACCAAATTTCATGCTTTTAGCGACAACTTTAGTTTCCACTAAATATCCAGTTTCTTGTAATGTGTTAAACATGAATTTAATTAATAACTAATTCAAAATATCATTCACTATATAATAATTTATTAATAACAAAAATACTACTCTAAAGGTATAGTCTAAGGTTATGTTTACCTCAATTTTGGGTTCAACTAACTGATAGCTTAATTTACTCATTTACTTCTTAATCTGACCTAGACACTAAAAAATTCTATTACACTAATTTAAAAAAAATCAACTCAATTTCACTTGATAATCTAGCATTATTACCTTTTCCACTTTATTCCTAATTATTAAAAAAATTCTTATTAACGTAACGAACATTATCACTAAAATAACCTTCACTATTAAAAGTCTTATTTTACTCTCATTTATTTCTATTAATACAAAAATACCCTTCTTGGAAATACATTCCAATTTTTCCCTTAACTTTTTGTATTTCCTATTTTTTCCCTTAATACAACTTAAATTCTTCTAAATTTCTCATATTCTACACCCTCTCCTCTTCTTTTCTCATTTTCCAGCCACCTTTTCTCCTTTTTTTTTTGTTCTTCACAATGCTTTTGATTTAATTGGATGAACTTTCGGTGAAATTCTGCCACTTTCATACAATCTATGCCAATGTATACCTGATAAAATAAAATTTATACAAAGAAAAAAATTCAACCACGTATAGACTCTTAAATCTATTTCTTTAAATTCCATCAAATATGCACAATTTGCTTTATTTTCGAAATTTAGACAAGGGGGTCAAGTCCATATGAGTTTAGCTGTGTGTGAATTTGTAGATCAGTCTCATGCTCGCAAGCATGCATAGACATTAGAGAGACGATAAAGGCCTCGTCCAGATTCTAGAGGATTAAAGCAAACAACCCTTTCTTCTGAAAATAAAATGGACCTTCTGAAATGGAACAACATGGACCCTAGAACCAAGATAGACGAGAAAGCCTTTCTAAGTGCTAAATCATTATCAATTGTCATTACTTGGGTCTACTTTTATTTTTACGAGAGCTCTACCTTTGCCTCAGGATCCTAGGCCGAGCAAGCAGTACAACAAATATATAAAATAATGAACTGGACTTGAAACTGAAAGCCAGCACATACGTCACTTCAGTTCCATACTAAAGGAAGCCTAAACCTTCACGAAAGACTAAACATCATAACTTATAAGAAATGGAACCAAACGTACATAAACTAGCAAGAATCGTTTTCTACGGGTAATTTAATGGGACTTGGAATCTAATCAATTGACAACACGAAAGATTCATGGCATCACTGGCTTGGGGTCCACTAAGCATTTGCCTTACCTACCCATTGCTACCGCAAATAAGTATTTTCTGGTGAGACCCAAAACTCCGACGCCTTCTATGTAGACGGATAAAGGTTTAACGATTCCTTTGTTTTACAAGTTCCAGAAAGTGATTTTTAATCTTAACAAATTGTACTAAATAGCAAATTATGTGAATTAAAGCAGAGATCTTTGGGTTTTCTTCCAAAAAATTTTGGAATTTGGAGAAACCAATCAGTTTTTGCATTTTTAATTGCATATGATTGCTTGATTTCTTGATTGAAGTGTTTAGTTGAAAAATAGGTTGAAAATGAACTTTGAAAGTTAGAAAAGCTCCCTAAAAGTTGCCGAAAATTGCCACTTTCCAGCAACTCAACTGTGGGATAGAGGAAAATTGTCGAACTTTAACCAATTAAATCATATCCTTTTATTTTTTGGAAAAAATCAGAACATTTATTGGGCTACTTTGTTATCTTTTAATCAGATCAAATTTGATTCGCTTAATCATAAATTTGTTAAAATCATAAAAGCGTAATTAATTGTTGTCCATCAAAAAATTTCTATTATTCTCCTCCTTTAACATTAATTAATTACAATAGTTGCAACAATTATAAAAATTAGTATAAAAAACGGTTAGGAAAAATCAATGTATAGGTCGATTAAGTTTCAAAAAAATCATTCGATCTAAAAAAAGTTATTCTGTCCCGTAAGAATTTCGATACCAGAAAATATCAAATGTATGTGTCATATGTGACATAGATCCAATACAATCACACATATCTAATACCTCACTAACGTAAATGGAAAAATAGAGTTTGACAAACTCAAATAATACCTGTATGATTTAAAATGTATCATCTTTTCATATGTAGGTCTTAATTTCACTAAACTTTATGCTAGATTGTATCAAAGAAATTTTTTTCTCTCACTAAATGTTAAACTATATTAGAGAAAACCCTTATGGGATTAAACATTTATATCCCAATATATCATGTCAAAATCCATATATTTACATATATCTGTATGTGTCCTAATGACATAAGCTCAAGGTCAATCTATATACATATGCCTAAATGTTGTGCACCGATTCCAAAACCCAATTCTTGCTTTGATACCACAACTGTTGGGCATCGGTTCCAGAACCCAACTCTTGCTCTAATACCATAACTGTTGGACTCTGCTTCCGAAGCATAACATTCGGAGTCATAAAATGTGTGCTTGTGCTTGATACCATGTATGGTTATTCCAATTAACCCTCATTAGTCATTTTCTATTCATCTTCATTCTCTGATACCGTAAGTGTCGGGCCCTATTTTTGAAATCATTTTTATACTGAAGCAAATATTCTATGCTCAACTTCCATCCAGATATTAAACATCTTAGAGGCTGAATCAGAATTCGACCTCTTTATATAATTTGTAAACCTACGCCTCTAGTTTACTCTATATTGAAAATCATCTCAGTAGGAACCCTATAGTTCCAGATATATTCAAAATGTCAAAGCATGTTTAGTAAAATAACATCAATTCATACTATTCCAACGGATTCCTTTACTTTCCTTTAATCAAAACCTTTTTTCAATCAATTCAAAATGCTACCATTTTTTGTGGAGAGATAGCACAATGTGTGTTGGGATCTATTCCTTCAAGAATCACTTCATTTGAAGGTCGGATAATAAAGATTGGCCGAAGGAAATCAAACAAGGTTCTATCCTCAACTATATTCAACCTATTTCTGGACAAAAGACATAACTTGCTCTATAGATATCAGATCAAGGTCATTCTTGAAGGGTTCGAAGGAAGACTTCAATATCTACATCTTTCATAAGACATTGAAGTAAGATTTTGTCATCTGGAGGATTAGAATTAGACCAGATGATAGGATCAGATGAACAGTGCACCAGACGATATGACGTCATCATCAGACGATATGACGTCATCATCAGACGATATGATGTTACTAGATGATATGTCCTCACTAGAAGAAATGTCCTCACCAGACAAAACGTCCTCATCAGACGATACGTCCTCAACAGATGATACATCCTCATTAGACAACACATCATCACCAGACAAAGCACCCTCACCAAACGAAACGTCCTCACTAGACGAAGCATCCTCACCAGATGACACGTCTTCACCAGACGATACGTCATCACCAAACGACACGTCATCACTAAACGATACGTCCTATACTCCTGAGCATCTCCACTTATAAGGGCTATAACTTTTGACTCCGATATTTAAAAATTTCATACTTTATAGCGTTGGAAAGATATAAAGACAAGCTAAAAATTCCATGAAGACAAATTGTCAAATTCATCCTAGATCAATCCAGATTTTTCCCTAAATTCAGAACATGAATTTTTCCCTTATGGAAGACTTGAAATTTTTGCATTGTGCAAACTTGGAATATCCTAAGCATAACCTGTTGGATCCCGTTTCCGGAACCCAACTCTTGCGAAAACCATCATAATTAACTTAAGCGTGCACATCATCTTGAAGGGTTATTGCATTAAACCCCAATATCCACAATTTTTTTTGCACCCATAATAGACATTATCAATTCATCTTTATTCTCATAACATTCCAAAAATTTACTTACAATTTGTTCCATGGTGTGCCACACAAAATAGTTACCATGCTTGAACTCAATTTTTTACTGCTTGAGAACAGAAATTGGAAAACTTTAAATCAGAATTTCAAATTGATTTCTTCATATAAATCAAAGCTCTATGTCTCTTGTTTATTTTGAAGCAAGAATCACCTCAATCAGAGTTCTACAACTCAAGATATCATCAAAATACCAGAATATGTTCATACCCTAAACAAGCCCTCCTAACCGACCTCTCACTTGTTCTAATTCAAACTCTCTCAAATCAACTCTAAATGATACAAATTTTTATGGAGGGATACATACATGTCTTATAAATCCATTGCCTTAAGAATCACTTCAATTGGAGGTCGGATGAGGGAGTTATGATCAAAAGAATTCAACATGTTCAAACCCTAAATTGATTTGTACCTCCCTTGGCGCAATTGCCATAACTTTCACCAATATTATCGGATCTACTTTGTTCTTAGACCATTAGAAAGTAGACTTCTAGAGCTACAACTTTCTTGAACACTAAAAAGTCTGATTCGGCCTATAACAGTGTCAAAATTGCCATCTTTCTCGAGAATGTCCGTTTAACGGACATGTATCGGGTAAACTGCACCATTTCACCCGAGAAGGTCCGTTAAACGGACTTCCATGTCCGTTTAACAGACATGGGCGATGCAAAGGGTCCTTTTTGACCCGAGAAGGTCCGTTAAATGGACTCTAAGTCCGTTAAACGGACATGGGGCTTCCCAAAACCCCTCCAAACCCTCTTTCATGCTTCCTACCTCCTTCCTAACAACATATACACTTATAAACTTCATAATTTCACTTCTTATCATGCAAAATCACTTCATAACAATTCAAACATCAAATTAATCTCATCAATCTCTCAAATCTTGTCTCAAATAATTCATCAAAACCACAAATTCTCATCATACATCAAAGCTATCACAAACACAAATCTTATGCAACATCCTAACTTGTATCAATCATAACTCTTAACTCCAATCTCGAAAACTTGCATACTTAGCATCGTTGTAAAGATAACATAACAAGCTAAAACTTCAAAGAAGACAACTTTGGCCAATTCTATTTCAATTTTCCCGAATTTCCCCCAAATCAGCATACACATTTTTATTCTACACTCAACCTTAATGCATATGATTTCTTACATTCAATAGTATTATGTCATTCACCAAATTCCTCTCTTGCTTTTGCATAATATCTCACATATATAACCATAGTTCATTCTTAAGGTTCCTCAACTCATCATCCTTACATAAACACATATCTCATTAAGGCACAATAACATCTATAGCATAATTTATATACCAAAACATTCATTTACTTTCATTTTTATATTTCTATTTTCCACTCAAAGTTCGGGGTCCAACAATTATACAAGTTTTAGTTGCTTTTCATATTATGTTTTCCTCCATTCCTCTTCTACTAGAAATAGTAAATCTATGTATAAATACATTTTTAAAATTTTCAATTTTTTCAATTATAACCTTGTGTTAGTTTCTCTATTAAATTTGCTGACATGACTTGCCACGTGTTCCAAAAACTCTACCAAAACTATGTCATTTAATACATGTACAATTAATAATTAAAGTTAATAAAACTACGTCGTTTAATTATCCCTAAGGCCTTATTTGGTTGAGAGATTAGTAATAAAATGAGATGGAATGTAAAACACTTTCATCATTTGGTTGAGGGTTTCATACTAGAATGAAATAAGATGGAAAGGAAGTGGAGGATTTCATGTTACGTTCCAGTCCATCATAAACAGTTAAAATAAGAAACCTTCGATTCGGGGGTTCAGAATAGAATATAAACTAATAAATACATACTACCTAATATACATTTAATAATTTTTCTTAATACCAACTATGACCAGGTCATAATATTAATATATTAAATAGAATATAATAATATTTAATATAATAATATTTATTAACTAATTAATAATAATATTTTTATATTATTAATAATAAATTCTATATATTTAATAATAAAATAAAAAATTTATACTTAAAAATAATTTATTTATATTTTTATTTAAATAGAAATATATACAAACAATGAAAGAATAA
>JAJMLV010000008.1:64232139-64246802 GCA_027123465.1 Erythroxylum coca
ACGCAAAAAGACATAAAAGAGATAATTTAAAATCAACTTATTTTAATGGATTGGAGCTTCCACTCACAGCACGAGTTTCAGAAGTCATACTTAATGATAATTGGAGATTGAGTGAGGTATCCATGGACCTCATAAGGCACTTTGATCTACCTGGGTATTTCCCAAATAGTTCCTTACCCGATTACCTGGAATGGTTAGCTAGCTCCACCAAAAGATATACCAATGTTTCAGCATATCAATTCTTGCGACGTCCCTTACTGGATGTTCCTTGGCACAAGCTGGTATGGTCCAAATACAGTAAACCTCGGTGCTCTTTTACTTTATGGCTTGCCTTCCAACAAAAGTTGGAAACAAGGGACAAACTATCCTACCTATATACACCTAATCACTGTTCTCTGTGCATCTCAACTAATGAATTCATAGACCACTTATTCTTTAAATGCACATTCTTTAAAGCAATTTGGGACCATTGCCTCACCCATTTCAATTTGCACATCTTTAACCAGCCTAATCTTTCAACTATCCTTTCCAGGTATAGAACAACTTCTTGTACCAGGATCTCGGCCATAATTCACTTCCCTCTTCTGCTTTCCACTACTGTTTACCATATCTGAATTGAACGTAATATCAGAACTTTCAAGAATAAAACCATGGATGTGAAGCGAGTGTATCTCGAAGTAATCTCCCAAGTTAGAGAACTTCTCAGCCTATACACAAAGAGGAGGTAATTATTTTGTTTGGTTCTTCACTAACTTTTGCAGGTAGATTGCTCAGACTATTCTAGGTAAACAGCAAATGAGGTCCTCATAGGATAGGCCATCCATTACTGAGGGTCTTGACATGCCTAATTCGGAGGTTCAACATTGTCACTTCCTCGTGGCAGCCTTCTTCGTGGACAAACAATCAACTTTAGCTCCAGTCGCTTTAGCCGATGGAAGGCCATTTTGGATAAGGGATGTTCAAGGGCGGATTTGACTTCAGTATCTCATTGGGATTGCCTCTACTGGGATTGAGAATTAGTTAGCTTAGGTTTCCCAATATGGTTGAGTATATGTGTTCCGTTGTTGAGTGGTTGTAGGAATGCTCCATTCATAGTTGTAGATATTCCTAAGTGTTTTTTATCTTAGATTGTATTGTGGCTAGAGGCTATGTATTAGCTAGTTGTGTCTTCCGTGGTACTTGTGCGTGAACTCTTTTGTACATATCTTTGTTTTCATTTATAAATTTTTTTGACTTACCAAAAAAAAAACTTTTTGTATCCATTTATTATAAAATCTCAAATTTTATTTATTAATTAAATTTTGTAATTTTAATTAATTGAATTTTTCATATTATATTTTTAATTAATTCAATTTTTATTAAAATTTAAAAAAAGTCAAGTCAATCTGGGTCCAATTGTGCATTGAGCCTAATAAACCCAATTGAGTTTAGGCCTTGTAGGTCAGGATTGGACCTTGGGCTACCCAAGGCTTGATCAAGCTAGCCTTCAAGCCTAAATCCCAAGGCCTAATCGATCTTCAAGCTTATATCTTGAGTATAGATTAGGCCTCAGACCAAGCCTATGTGCCAATTTTTCTACCCAACCAAGCTCATTGTCATCCCTCGTTACCATATAAAAATAACCATGTAAATTTAAAATTTTTGGGCCTTTATCACATAAGTTACACATGTTGTGGGGTCCATAAAAATTAACAAATAAATCATATGTATTTTTTTTAAAATAGAGAGCTAATGAAGATGTTAAATCGGGATCAAATTTGAACATTAGTGAGATGTTATGATTCTTTTTATATGTGTTGAAATGTTATAATTGATATTGAATTTTAGTGAAAATCTTAAGGTCCCATTTAACCCTTTTGTTAAACTTAAAATCCAAAGTTGAATTTTGGTATTAACTTTAAGACTAAAAACTTATTTTTTTTTTCCTAAAATGGCCTTTCATACCTTTAACTTGAACATCATATGCCAACTTATGCAAGTTTAGAATAATTCACATATTTTTTTTCAAATATGTCAAAATCAACATCAATGAACGAAATGGTCCTTTTTGTATGTGTTGAAATGTTATAATTTAAATTGAATTTTGGTGAAAATCTTAAGATCCCATTTAACCCTTTTGCTAAACTTAAAATCCAAAGTGGAATTTTGGAATTGACTTGAAGATTAAAAACTTATCATTTACCTAAAAATGCGTTTCATACTTTTAATTTGAACATCATATGCCAACTTATGCAAATTTAGAATAATTCACATGATTTGTTTTTCAAATATGTTAAAGTGAACGTCAATGAACCTCAATACACAAAGCTCCTTGCTTTTGTGAGGATATGAGAGAAGGATATTAATTTTACGTTGTCTTCCTTTTGTATTTTTACAAAGAGGTTATTTTTGTGATTCGAACTTATAACTTTTTGGGTTACAAAGAAATAACCTTACTAGTTGCTTTAAAGATTGTCCTCATTTTTATAAAAAATATGACATAATTATGATAGGATAAATTATAAAAATTCTCAAATTTTGTTCAATTTTATAATAAAAGTTTGACCTTAAAAAGTGATTTAAAATGCTTTAATCTTTAATTTATCATAAAAACAACTTATCATTAAAAATTAGATATTTTAATATCATTTTTTTTAAAATTCGAGTTAATAATATAAATTTTGAGTTAATAATATAAAATTTGTAAATTTTTTATAATGTACCCACCGTAATATACTTTAGATTCCTGTAAGACTAAAAAAGAAAAGTGGCTACTAGTTTAATTGACATTGGCATGTATAGTTTATCGGTACAATTCTCATTTTTCATGCCACAAACCCCATTGCGAAGGAAAACTAGGGCGTGAGGTTATGGGGAGAATTCTGGCAACCGGAATGAAGGAGACCAATGCCAAGTTTACACAAAATCGTTTAAGATGATGTCATACTGACTTTACTCAATGCTCCTGTATCTCTTCCCATTGGGGAGGGAATTGAATGAGATGGTCTTAAATTAGCAAAGACACAGACAGCATCACTGAAAGTGTTGGCTTTGAAATTGAATAATAAAATGACAGGTTTTTATTGCTCGATGAGGTTGATACCTACCACCACCTCACCTCTCCTAATTCCAGAGCATTTACTCTCCATTGTTGAAAGTTGTTAGCAGTTAGCAGATTTTATGATCAGGTCAGCCCATGGACTATTGAAGGGTCCCCATCTCATAGCCTCATCTCAAGGCTACTGTTTTGCTTCGTGGCTTGAGCAAGAGACATGCTTCAAACTTGTGCGGTCAAAGGGAATTTCCCTTTTTAAGCAACTTGAGTTTTGAATGCTCTATGTAGCTTTTAATGTTTAAGAAGCAAAGGCGTAATGGCTTTCTTTGACTTAATATGTTGCCAGTATGGGTTTATTTACGACTCCCAACTTTCACAACTTCTGTGACTTTGCTTTAAAAGAAATAATGGCAAAACCAATCCGTGTAAGATAAGAGCAGCATTTATGTGTAATTATTCAGAAGCACAGAGGGACAGTACCTATCAAATGGGATTGGTCAAAGGTTCAATCTTCCATCTTCGATTAATTTCTATTACAGGGTGCTAAGGAAAAAGGGTAGGCCCATGATCATAGATTGACAGGAGAAAGCCAAAACTACGGTGTATCTCCGAGGTCTTGGTTTTGGCAGTCTGCAAACATGTTTAAAATCTGAAATGTATTCTTGCCACTATGTCTAAAGAGCTTTTAAGCTTTTAGGCAACCAAAAGCTAGAAACTTTGAAACCTACAGAAGGCCAAATGATTCTTCTACAGAACAATCCATGCTGACGAGAGGTGTTGAATGCTTTATCAAATGAAGGTATCGGATGATCAATCACATTTCATCAGTGAAAAAGCACAGATGACTTAAAAGAGCCAATACTATCGAAATATTCGTTTTTTTTCAATGAAATATCATTATTGTTTTGGAAAACTACACTTTCTACAACAGTTTATGATCAACAAGAACCAGCTTTTACAACTTTACACCCATAACCACCCAGTACACTGGACAACTAAGTTCCTCAGATGCTCAGTTCATGGAGCTTAGTTGCTGAGTTACAAAGGTAAGCGGGATAAAAAAGTGGGGGGCCAAAAAGGAAATATCCGACTTTTTTTTTTCAGATATCTCTATATCTTCTATCTGTTGTTTACTCTCTACTTTATACACATGACCTCCATATCCTTCCTTCTAAAGAAATAACAATGATTGAAATATCATCATGGTATCGCCGTCGCTCTCCCTGTGGTATTTCGAGCAATTCATGGAAGTCCATGCCTGCAATTTGGATTAACTTGATTCATTACATTTATTTCCAGAAATTGTGAGAGAAACAATATCTGAGTTTGATGATAGCAAAAGTACCAGCTTTTTTGGCTGCACGGAAAAGCACTTCCTCAATCAGATGTTGTGCTGGATCTCCTTCTGGTTGCAATGCTATGAAGAGTTCAACTTCAGACACAGCTTCTTCGTTAGTCAAGTATTGATACAGCCCATCAGAGGATAGAATAAGAAATTGATCTTTCGGGCCAAGTCTGTGATGGTACAGAGATGGTATGCAGCTTATGTATGGCGAGTGACCAATGTAGTCAATTCTGAACATCTCGAGAAGTGCATCATTCCATTTTGGCTGCACAAGGAACAGCAAAAAGTAAGGGATTGCACAACCTACGGCAGTAGATCAGGCACAAATGCACACATAAAACCATTCGACCAAATTATAACTGCAGCTACAAATCCATTGGTGCCCCTATTTAAAGATTCCAAACTTTCCTAATCCATAGTCACTGTTTAACCAGGTTTATTTCATGCTCTGTTACTTCGCTCACAACTGGAGAACTAAACAATATATGGCTTGCTCGCTATTCTGTAATGTCAATGAACAATATACACAGATGAACAAAGAGCATTGACATAGACATCTCAGTGTTCATATTGTGAAAGACAGAATAAATATAGTTCTTGAGAACTCGTTATTGAACTTCGTATATCTAAGGTCACAATAAGTGTCATAAGAAATGTGCCCACTCAGCTGGAATGTTAAATCATTAGCATACCTGCTTGAGAAATCCAGCACCAAAAGCACGAGTGACCTTCAAAGAACCTTTCACACGTTCATTCATCACTGCACAAGCATCATCTAGATGCTCATTTTTGATTCTTTGAACTTCCTGAAATGCAACGTTGCGACAGATTGAGTTCAAACAATACGAATAGAACAATCAAGTAGAAGCTCTCCTTGAGTTCCAAACAATACAAATAGAACAATCAAGTAGAAGCTCTTCTTTTTAAAATCAATCAGACCAATAAAAAAAAGAACAATCAAGTAGAAGCTCTCCAGCTTAAAATCAATCAGATCAAGATTTTTTAACCCAAATCATACCTCTTCCACACTGGTGCTGTGATCAACACTAAGCTGACAGGCTGTCAAACTGGGCCCTGAATTCCATCTTTCACAATCGTAAGCTTCAAGATCATGCAAAGTTTCCTCATTGATCCTCTCCAAGTCCTGCCTAAGCTTTCCTAAGCCATAATCAGGCTCGGCCTTCTGCGCCAATACTGCACGACTATCACCCACATTCATAATATACACATCCTCTCCCTTCATTAACATCACAAGCACACACGAACCCATTAAAGCCAACTCTGGATTCTCCAACAACATCTTATCCGCGATATCCAGGTAGGCCTCCTCTGTTTTCCTCAAGGCCTGAGACAGAGCTTTGAGTACATCAGCTTGGTTTGTTGTCATGGCATCTGCGCCGGACCGATTTAATTGCTCTTTTAATCTCTTGTCAAGCTCTGTTCTCTCCCTATCCCATTCACATTTCCATCTCTTTTGATTCTCCTCCCATTTCTTGGCGGCACCTCTATACCGTCCCTTGGAGTTCTTGTTCCTTTTTCTCTTTGACTGCGAATCAAAAGTGTGATGATCTCCAGTAGCACTTGGATAATTCTCTTGCTCCAAACACTGAGGACACCCATCTCTCCCAAAGTTGCTCTTTGTTCCATTACTCGGTGGCCCAAGTTCCAAACTTGATCGATTACTTTTATTTGAATCAGTAGTTTCTGATCTAACAGGTGCGGATTCAAGGCCCGAGATTTTGGCGGACTCAAATTTATCATCCCACAACAAACCTTTAAGCTCTTTGTGGACAGAAGAGTATAGATTCGACAAAAGAAAGTCAGGAGCATCAGGACCGTTGAATCCATCATAAATCCCCACGAAGACCCATCCATGCTCATCTGAAACAACAACATGAACTCGATCCTCCCCTGCTTTGCCTTGAGCCCAATGCAGATTTTGACTCTCCAAAGAATCATCATCCTCCAAACTATCATCACTGCTCAAGTTAATACTACTTACTGTCAAATTCTCGTTGTGCTTATCTGGATTTATTATCCAATCCGGTTCTTTCACAACACCTTTTATTGGAGCAACAATTGAGTTCTGTCCCCGTGATATCGTTTTCGATATTGCTCTTTGCAGAACTCTAATCAACGACCTCTTACCTGATCTCCGCTTAAAAGCAAATCCTCCATGAGAAAAACTCCTCTGAAACTGATCGGAACTACCCTTTTCAAAAGGACCCGAGAACAACCCACGATCCAGGGGACCCGACATGAATCCTCTCTCAATCGGACCAGACAAAAACCCTCTTTCCAGTGGACCGGAACATGAGATTAGACCCGAAGACCCCGTTAAAGGACCCGAATTCACAGAACCGATAAGGCTTCTTGGAATTGGTTGGAGAGGAATCGAAGCAAAAGAAGTGGAGCTTTCAAAAGCTGCAGCTCTATCCATACTGTTATAGACATAAGGATATATAAACGCCGTTGAGAGCGGCGTCGACGTGTTGGCGCTGACGGAGGCGCCTGAAATAGTACGGAAAGTGGTGGCCTCCTCGGAGTGGACTTTGGATAAGGATATTCGAGCAGGATCAGGGCGAACGTAACAGAAGGAGTGACCCAGACCCTCGTCGAGCGGGTCTGATATCAACAGCGACATGTCATGTCTTCGGCGAGCGTCACCGCCGCCCCCGGTGAAACACACCGTGAGCTTACCCAAACCATTACCCATTGACCAAAAAAAGTAAAGAAAAAAAAGAAAAGCTTCAACTTTTGTGGTACACCTAGCAAGAAGAAGAAGATATAAAAAGAACAAGGAAGGAAGGTCGCTTCCCAAGTTCAAGTTCTGGGTTTCTTATCTTGGTTGTTGGGGTAAAACAGTGGATGAAAATTTCGTGGCAGATCGAGAGAAGAAGAGGTGTGAAGCGGACAAGAGGAGGGAGGGAGGAAGGAAGAAAGAAAGAAAGAGAGAGGCGTTGACTTTGAAGATGGGGAGTGGAGATTAAAAGTAATTTTCTTAATTTGGGTGCTTTGTTTTTTTTAAGAAAATGGGGTCTCCTCTCCTCCCCTTATTTACTTTTAAAGTGTGTGAGGCGTTGACTTTAAGGAAACCAGTAAAGTAAACACAGTTTGGGGGGATTGAGAAAGAGATGACTTTTGAAGACATAAGTGGAAGGTGGGTTGGCTGTAATGAATGGAAGACCTCTGACTTCTGACCTCTTCCCCTCCCTTATTGAAGTGCGTGGGTTACAATCTCTCGTTCGTTTCCGTAAAAATAACTTCTAACTATGCATAATTTTCTACGTTGACTAGATTAACATGATAGTGATCTAGAGTTCAGATCTTCTGTTTAATTTTATGGTGTTTTATTGTGTTTAATAAATCTTAATCATTTATTTATGTGGATTCTGTGTGAATCTCACATAAATAAACACGAGTCTCGTATAAATAAATAGATAAGATTTCATAAGACACCATAAAATTGGACAGAAGATTTTGTCCTAATAAGATGGGGGTGGGTTTATTTTTATCAGTCAAACGAGTTTAATTCATAATTTCGTGAAGAACACGGGCATTCTGGAGTGTGCAGTAGAAACGCCAAAGAGGGAGGGGATTTGTTTGGTTTCTGGTAAGAAGTCGCGTGAGACACGCGCACGGGTGAAGGAGCGTAGAAAATTGACGCGAAGGTGAAAATAAGAAAAGTCAAAGAGACGCAGCTATTTACTAGAAAAAAGAAAGAACGCGCTTGGGAAAGCGTGCCACAATCACCGTTAGATCTGGTGTGTAAGAGAGGATTGATGAAAGCAAGGGGTCGCTGACACCTGGCAGGTCATGATAGCTCTTTGTCAATTCCAGGTTTCCCGATCAATCAATCCCTCCGCAGCCTCACCTTGACAATCCATTTTCTCTTTTCTTTATTAATTAATTTCATTTTGTTCTTATTATTGCCACAGATAATTAGACAGAATTTAATGCAGGCTAGCCGTGTTTCTGAGTTGACTTTATGGCTTTTCTGAATCATATTTAATCAAACAACGTTGGGTTAATACCAATTAAACTTGTAACTTCAAATCAATCATTCATACTATTAATTTCGTACTGCTTCTCTAAATTGGCAAAACTTTTTGGCAATCAATTTTCATTTTATTGTGTACGTACGTATATGCATAAATTAACTTTAAATGTGCTTGCCAATAACAAAGTCCTTTTTAAATAAAGTTTGAACCACAACACTTTAAAGAAAGTTACAAGGTATGAATTGGGTAATTAATCAACTTTGCTAGTGTCAATGGGCCTAACTTCTCAAACATGCTTTTTTCAAACCTTAATCTTAGTCGTGTATTATAATTAAATTGAACCTAATCAATGTTAATTTTTAAGACATGTTGTAGTTTGGGTTGTGTTGCCACTTGGTGAATGGCATCTAGAAGTTTTACCGTGTATGCAGTTGTAGTATGTGAAAGAAACTAAATTTTCATTTATATTAAGTAATTAACATCAACCATTTTATAATGAGATATGAGAGGTCTAAGTTTTCATTAATTAAAACATTTTATGATTCAAAGTCATCATCATTCAAAATTATTACCGAAGTGGAGAAACCTCCTAAGCCACCATCTCCATAATCCACTTGCTTGACCCACCCAAACCTTACTCTGTTTCTTCTTCTCCCTCAACATTTAATTATCTTATTAATTTCTGTTTAACCAATTAAGTCAACTTCTCAATTTTGAAAAAAATTCACTTTACTTTTTACCCATCATTTGGCATGCACTTCTTCTTCTTTATCTCCCTTTATTCTAGGTAATTTCTATATCGATAAAGTAACTAAGAATACATTAAAAGGGTTAGGCCAGATGGTCAAGAAGGGAGTTCATTTTTGTTATCAAATCAAGATTCCATTTCTTTAAGCAACATTTCAAATAAAATAACTAAACAAACCAACTCATTATAGAGATGCATATATGTTAGAACCACCCGATAATACCTTCATACAAAAATAACCAAGATGTTGCTCTAAGTATGGTTATTCTTCTATCTAATATTTTCTTTTGTAATTATTCTATGCTCATGGATGATGATGTTCAAAGTATAAATAAAATATATTAAGAAAAGGAGTGATTCTGCTTACCATATAACAAAAACAAGTTGGTATATGGGTATTAAATAATAGAGAAAAAAAGAAGGACGAGTTATTAAATTGGACTAATAAATCATAAGGTGATCTTGAAATTATCCACTATGCAGTTAAAACACAATTTTGGGATACCCAACACAAGTTTTCAAAGGATGCATATGACACTTCCATGGTCTTATTTCAAATATTGACTTGCTTCATTCAAACTTATAGATAATTTGAATAACTTAACTTATGTGTTGAAGAGAAGAATTTAAGATGGTGGCTTGGATACATTGACCCTAAGATAGTTGGGGATACAAATAATCTTTTCTATATCTTTAGTCCAATTAAGTTATGATTTGCATGTCTTAGTATCCTATATATTAGCTTTTATCTCTTCCCTCTCAACAACGTGGGTGATTTTGTTCTTCCTTGTTTTTGGTGGACATTGTTTTTTTTATTACCTTGTGGACCTTTTCTTCTACTGGAACCTTACATGCTTGTTCATGACCTGTTTTGACATATGTGATTGAGCTTTAAATACACAAATGTCAAAGTTTAAATATTGGAACATTCAATGCCAATATCTAGACATTGGTCACTTACATTTTATATATATGGATTATACTATCCTCCCTACCACTATGTCAAAGTTCTAGTGACAAGCCAACCTTAAGTAAATTAGGCCATGTCACTATTTTTGCTTCACGAGATTGTTGTTAGCCCCTTAAGCTTTTACAACTCATTAGTTAGTCATGAAGAATGGCTCTTATTTTTGTTAGTAAATTCATTGAAGCATAATGATGGCATGTCAGTCAAAAGAAAGGTGAAAACGAACTTATCCAACACGATTTAGATACTAAATTGAATCCTCTATTGGTGAATACCTTAGATACCATCATTGGATGATGATTCAATTAGAAACTTGATAAGCAATTTACATTAGATAAATTATGCACAAACTTGATAAGAAGTTGTAAAAAATATGTCAAAATTTTGGCGAATTTGGAAATCATTAAGCTTTATAGTGACCTAAATTCATTAGTAGTCCCCATATAGGTTAAATGAATACTTTATCAAAAGGCTTAGCCCCTAAATGAGGACATGGTCAACAGTGTTGTCCTTGAATTTTTTGAAAACGGTGAACTCCTTAAGGAAATCAACAAGTCCTACATTTGCTTAATTCCTAAAACCCCATATCCAAAATCCCTGTATGGGTATAGGCCAATTTCTTACTACAATTTCCTATATAAAATCATTTACAAGTTGTTGGCATTAAGGTTGAAGATATTACTTAAGTCTTGAATCAGTAACACAAAAGGGGCATTATTACAAAATAGGTTGATATGTGTTAATGTTTTAATTGCTTAAGAGTTATTTAAGGGATATTCAAGAAGAAATTTCATAAAGAATTATACTATACAAGTGGATTTCCACAAGGTATATGATTTTATTAGTTGATAATTCATCTCCAATCTCCTTGAGGCTTTTGGATTTCTAGGAATATTCAAAAACTGGATAAAAATACATTGAAATAACATACTTTAGTGTGTTATTACATGGTGAACTAACTGGAATCTTTAAAGGTGGTAAATGGCTTAAACAAGGGGTTCTGTAATGACCTTACTTGTTTACGTATAGAAGCCTTGGCAAGATTAATGAAACATAATATTTCCAAAGATCCGAATTCCAAATACTATAGTAAATGTATGAAGATAAAGCTATTTTTTCTTTTTTTGTTAATGATCTCCTCATCTTCTCCATAATACATGATTAATCAATAAGCAACTTAATGACTTCCCTTCAAACCTTTAAATATGTGTCTAGTTAAGCATAAATTTCCATAACAGTCAGATGTTCCTTTCAGCTAATGCAAACCAGAGATCTAATTGGCTTTTTATCATTTCTAGATTACAAGCCAAGCCGCCTCCATTTTTGTATATTGGATTGCTTATTTCAACAGGAAATTTATAGAGAATGTATTCCATTACTAGAAAAGATACAAAAAAGTTAGATAATTAGATTAATGAAGCATTGCCATATGCAGGGAAGGTAACTATGATTAAGTATGTGCTAAACTTAATACATACTTTTTAGACTTCGCATCTTTTCCTTGCCAAGAAGCTAATTAAAAGAATTGAAAGCACAATGAGAAACTTTTCTATGGTAGGCACATATAATAGGAAGTACAATGAAAAAGTGACATAAAGCGAAGTGTGTAAGCTAAGGGAAGAGAGATATTTAGGAATCACTTCAATAAACTTTAGCAATAAGGTGTTTATAGTTAAGAGATTGAAGAGGTTTATAGTGAACAAGGAACCTTTAAAGGTTAAATGGGTACATACTTCTATCTTAAAAGGTAAAACTATATGGAAATAGAAAATTAGACCTTTTACTTCATGGTTCATATCACAAATGTTTAAGTTAAAAGGAAGTGTAACAAACAACTTCAAATGCAAGGTGGGAAATAGGCAATTGACCTTACTATACTTTGATAATTGGAGCGAGGCTAGCCCTTTTTTTAAACATGAACTTATGGTGCTGCAATGTTGGAGAATTTCTCTATTAATTCCAAGTAAAAGTGTTGATAACTGGGGACCAATGCAGTAATGTTTCATCATAAATAACCTCATCTCTATCAAGTATAGTCCTACACCAAAAAGACATGACCAATAAATTTGGCTCAAGCATTCCTTAGGTGTCTTAAATAATATCTATGTTAAAGAGCTACTTAAAACAAGAGGGTGGATATTAGAAGAGATAAAGTTGATATGGAATGAGTGTATGCTATCTAAAGTAGCGTTCTTTTTATGGTCAGTGGCAAGTAAGATAATTAACACATTGGATAGGTTATGATACATAAAGATAGTGAATAGATGCCTAATGAGCGTATGCTATCTAAAGTAATGTTCTTCTTATGGTCAGTGACAAGTAAGATAATTAACACATTGGATAGGTTATAATACATAAAGATAGTAAATAAATGCCTTTTATGCAAAGAGCATCCAGAAAATCAGAAATATACTTTCTTTGAATGCAAATTTTCTAAGGAAATATGGGAGAGCACAATGAAGATATGCCAACTTGCTTATAATAAGATGATCTTTCTTGAAACATTAACTTGAATGTAGGTAAAAAAACAGAACTAAAGAGGATAAATTATTGATAATAATATCTATAGGATTTCGTATGTATAATGTATGAGGGGAAAGGGATGCAAATATTTTAGAGAGACATAAAAACCATGTGGACAAATGTTGAATGAGACAGAAATGTATGTTAGAGAAATATTAATCAATAAGAAGGAGAACATGAAATGCAACACAATAATAACAAAAGCATAGAGAATCTATATAGACATATAAAAGACGCTGAAAGGGGAAAAAAGGCCATAATCTAAAAATAGGAAATACCATAACATTACCAAAATGAAGTATTAAGGATTTAAAGCTTTTGGAAAAGTAACTTGGTTGTAACAGTTACAATACTCATATAATATAGATTATAGTTGGTTTTTGTAACATCTCTTTATTTACAAATCTTTAATTCTTAAAAAAAAAGATAGACAAAAGTCATATAACTAGCATATACTTCGTGAATGATACTAAACTATGGTGTCATATTTATATATGATTAATTGATTGTATAATTGTTCCATAACACTTAGTGATTAATGACATGAAATTGACATGAAATTGATTAAGATACTAACTTTGACTCATATGTAGTTTTAGGCACAATTTAAAAGCAAAGGAGCTAAAGTGAGTCAAAAGCACTCTATTTAAGCTGCTTTTTGAATCTTTATATCCACTTGTCTTGATGGAACAAGAATGAAGAAGATTATAGCAAATAAAGACAAGAAGAAGATAATAAAATGAAAAAATAAAGTGAAGAACCAAGATATGAATTACCTCATGACTATTTGAAAATTACAACTGCCATCAGGAGTGACAACCAACTAATTTATTTACTACTCATCTTCAGTTTTGGGTGGAACAACTAGAAGACAACTAGTTCCCACACATGCTTCTCATCATGGACAGCCAACTAACTTCTCACAATGATGCCAATAGCCAACACCATGCAACTACCATGCATGCTACGGTGACCCCTAGTAGCCAAACATCTCATGCCCACCATCTAGCTCCTATGCAAGGTGACTAGCTACCATTCCACTTAGGTACAAAGAACGTGTTGTGTGTGTCATAAGTGGAGGGTCGACGAAAATAATAGGAGGCTGAAGCAAAAACGTGTGTGGAGTGGGTTGCACTTTGATTGGAGAATAAAAGACTCACAACCATGGATTAATTTTGCATAGACATGAGCATTAAGTCACGACCATGCCAAATTATTGCACAACCATGAGTATTAACTCATAACTGTGTAATATAATTACATGTGACTCACGCCCATACAATGTTAAGTCACAGGTGTGACACACAGTTACACATGTGACAGCCCCATGCACTACTGTGAGGCCTTAAGATGGCACCTCACCTAATTTTTTAACCTAGAGTTTTAATATATATTGAGGGTATGACAACATGAGGGTTTTATGAAAGAATAGGTGTGTTTTTGGCTGGGGAAAAAAGAGAGGAGCTCTCAAGAGACTAAAGAAGAGTGGGCAATGAAGCTTTGATATATGGCGAGACCTATGGAAGGGTAACTTTCTCGACGTCAGTTTAGAGGTGACATCGATGCTGATGACCCAGTTAAGTGTATTTCTCATTGTATTTGTTGTTTTCTTTCTCTCCTTAGAAATTGATTGTATTATCTGGTGTGTATGTATTTGAGTATTATGAAAAGATGGTTTTAATGCATTCATTGGATCATTTTATTACAAACCCATTGTTAGAATATTCAATGTAATCCATAATTATTATGTTGAAATTCACATGTAGCAATTAATGTTTTGTAATCATTAGTGATAACATAACTTAGGTTAAATAATCCGAGCTTGAGTGATTATTGCTTAGATAGGTTATTTTTCTCATTCGTAAGGCGACTGTCTGATTAAATCTAGAGAGCGTTTCTTAGATTATCCGATAATTAGGGTTAATTAACGAGCTCTTTTTAATTAACTATGACTTAAGGAAAATTTGGGATTAACAGTGCTTGTTGTTAATCTACGACTAATAGTGTTGGGCAGTGATTATGATGTATTTCAGAATGTATGAAGA
>JAJMLV010000008.1:64261872-64272314 GCA_027123465.1 Erythroxylum coca
CCTTAATACCACTAGGAATTTTATTCGAATTATTAGTCAAATATATAATTCTCCTAATGGGGTCTAGTTTACCCAATCCTAATCTTTTTAATATAACATAAGACATTACATTAATGCTTTCTCCTATATCCACTGATATCTTAGTAATGTCAATAACACCAATTATGTAAGAAATATTACAAATTCCTAGGTTACCTATCTTTAATAGTATGATTTTATTATTATTTTACTTACTTTACCTAAAATCCACTAAGAATAAAAGTTTGTTCTCGATAAACAAAAAAAAGGTACCAAATAATGTGTTGTTAATATTGCGTATAATAGTTTATTCCCTTATAGTCAATCGATTGGTTGTAATTTATTGTATGATGTTGTTATTTTATTTAATAAACACACTTTTTATCTTTTGGTTTTCATTAATTATATTTGATGTTTAATACTAAAGATCATGGAATAATTATTGAGTAATTGAAATTATGGTGAGATCACAATTATAAGATTCAATTTGTCTTTATGTTTTATTCATAAATTGTTTCTAATCATAGTTTCATAAAGATGAGACACTGATGGAATAGCAAAATTAGCATATATTATATTTCTAGCACATGTTATGTTTCTTAATAATGAAGAAAGTAATTAATCTCATAAAATAAAGTGAAGATATATTTAAGAGAATGTTTGGCTATTTATTATAGAATTATTTCATTAGACTGACCCAATTATAAGTATTTCAAATGGAGATTTTTTTAAAATTAAAATTGTATTCCAAAATTAAGGCAAAGCCTTAAATAAAGTACACGGAGTGACAAGTTTAACCATCTCATCAAACAAGTGAGAAGTACAAATGGAAGTGTTTAACTAGCAATAACTTTCACATCACATTATAGTATATTATAATAAAAAGATCGTAATTCTCTAAGTTTCCAATTTAATGTTGGAGAATTCCCTGTCCTTAAGCTACTGCTCTAGTAACTGAAGCCTTGTTCCTAGATAACATAAAACACTCTTTAATCTTGTTTAAGGTAAACCTTTAAAAGTTTGAGACTTCCATTTGTTCACATTTAAATCTCCTCATGTTTCTTTCATGCCATACCTTTCCTATGGTTGCACAGAAGGCTATCTTTAGAAGTTGTGTATCTCCTTTTTTCCTTTTATTTGGAAGTTGATTCACCATCTAAACCTAGGTGTTACCTATTCCTTCAACTTTACATGATGATTTGATCTTGCTCCATAATTTAGCTGTGAATTGGTATTGGAAGAATAAATGGTCTCTTGTTTCTTGCACATCAGAACATAGCATTCGTGAAGGATCAATAGGAGAGGAGCATTTGACTATGTTCTTTATAAGTAATCTATTTTTTTAGGGCTAACCAAACTATGATTGCATATTTGGGGTAGTTTTTTTGTAACCATATCAGCTTATGTCAATCTACATTTTCCTTAGGTTGTATGAAGAGACTCTAGCTGAAAGGATGGTGATTTTGCTTTAATTGTAGAGAATCCAACTGACTCTATCTTCAGTATTAACTCTTAACATGTGTCCTGGTATAGAGTCCAACTGACTCTATCTTCAGTATTAACTCTTAACATGTGTCCTGGTATAGGTTTCGCTAGCTTCTCAAATCCTCTTTGTCTGATACATCATTATTGTTTAGCTATTAATTCACTAACCTTAGCCCTTCTCTTTAGCATAGACCTTAGGTAGAATAAATCAGGATGAAATTACCAAACCATATTGGGTGTTTCTTTCATCTCCTATGATGTATTTGAAAGCTAGAGCTAATATCTATCTAATTTTTAATATGCTTTGCTTGGTTCAGAAGGAGTTGGGACTACCTTTTACTTCCTAAAAGTTTTGTCCTTGTAGATATTTAGAGTGGACCTATTGCACCCACAAGTTCTCCTTCTCAAAGTTTCCATACCCTTTTGGCTATAAGGACTTTACTAGTTAAATGTATAGAGTTCAGTCATAAGCCACCTCGTTCCTTTGTTCAACACAATTCCTTCTAGGATACTTTAGCCCCTGTTGCTTTGTAGGGATCCCCATTCCATAGAAAGTTCCTCAACTTCTTTTCTATATCCTTGGATATCTTCTTTGGAAGAATTAGATGAGATATCCCATAATTGTAGATGTTACACAACACTATTTTAATCCACTAAACTCTACCTATACAATGTGGCTCTTTATTATACCATTTTCTAAGCTTCTTCTCAATTTGTTCAAAGAGAGGCCTGTTATCCTTGTAAGATGGCCTTGTGGTTGTGATTAGAACTCCTAGGAAAGTAAGAAAGGGATTAGTTGCTCTCATTTGAGAATGTTTACAAGCTCTTATTTAAGAGATTCAACATCCCTAAAGCACATTATGAAGCTTTTGTGAAAAATGATCTCAATACCTAACATATTGTTGAACTAATTGACATACTTCATTAAGATTGAAATAGACGGAACTTCTACCTTGTAAAACAACAATAGATCACCTGCAAATGTCAAATTGAATAACTTCAGCTTCATGCACTTCTTGTGGTACCTAAAATATAAGCTTTGTGTAATATTGTATACAATGAGTTGGCTCCCGTAACTTCCATAGTTGTATGTCTTTAGATATCCTCTTCTAAATGGAGCATAAATTATATGTTTGTAGATATTTTCATTATGATAGTTGTATAATTGATCCTTAGATTTAAGACTATAAAGGTATCTTATAGGAAAATTATTATATTTTGATGCTACTTATGATCGATTATATTTAGGATAACTCAAAAGTTGGTAATACTTAGATATAGTATGAATTAGATAATGATAGTTAAATAAGTCAATAAAAGTTTATCATTTGAGCAACTCATATATTTTAGAAGAAGAATTTATACAAGAATTCAGATCAGGTACGTTTCAATGCTTTTATTTTTTATTTGTATTTTCAAATTATTCAATAAAAAATTCAGAAAAAAAAAATCATTTGATTTCCCATTATGCTCAGTCCATATATTGGTACTTTACATGTGCCAACTTTAAAAAATATGGGCTTGTTGACTACGGCATCAGAAACCAAGCACTTTGTTTGCTCCCCTCTGAAGTTCCTCCTTTCTTTTCTGTTTTTTTTTTCCACCTCTTTTTCTAGCTCTTCTGTTTTCTGGTTCAAAAGTTTTAACTCCCATTCACATAACAGTCAGTTCCGTGTTTGAAGGGACTTTGCCCGTGTGTTTAACCACCCATGAAGTGGGAAATCGGTCAAAATCTGCAGCCAACTTTGACATATCCTTACGATCTTCCTTGAAAAGAATTCAAATGACCTCCAAATCTGAAGCCTCCTTTTACTTTTTCTCAATGGGACACAGATGTCACAGAACTACGAGGGGTTACCTTAGGAACATACCTGACAGATGTTAGGAAAAAGTCCAAGCATTAAAGCCTCATATTAAGCCCACATATGTTTTGGGCATTTTGAAGTCTGCTTCACCTTTCTGGACTAGCTTCACACTAATGGTGCCTGCGTGTTAAATTCAAAGCTCTATGACACCGAAATGAGCAGACGGGGAATGGAACTGACAAAAAGTCATACGTGAATCCAATCTAGCACGTTAACAATAACTGCTGGGACTCTGGTAGAAGAGGACTGGTGAATATAAATAAGCAGACCTGATAAGTGGGCCTGTCTCTGAATCTTTCAAATCCCAAGATATTGATTATCGCATAATCAGGCTTTACGGGCAAGAAAAGAAAAGATTCTTAAACGAGAAAGTACCAACCCAAAGGCTGGTTTAAGCTTAACCATCCGTTTCGTTTAAATACAAATTTACGTATTGTCATCAACCCAGCACCAGCAGTTTCCTGTCCGTCCAATCGACATCTAACGCCATAGAAATGCGTGGACACATCTCTCATCAGCACTGTCCAAAACTAGTGGGACCAGAAACCTTGCCTTCTGTCATCCACTTTCGCTTTATCCTTGGTCACTTGACAAATTAATATCCTAACTCTACGTGCTTGCATCACAGCCAAAAGAAGATGAATTCTCTGAGATACCCTTTATGTACAATGTATGTTCTCCTCTAGCCTAGCTAAGCCCAGCTGGGAAGCATTTTCTTTTGTTTCACCATGGCTTCGGCTATGGATATGGCTATGGCTTCCCAAAAGTGGTGAAAAGGCCAAATTTTGCCAACCGATTAGAAGAAAAGAATAGAATAAGGATAGGCTGTAAAAAGTAGCGATATACTTGAGGATGATTTTGGGGGAAAAGAATGAGAGCTTTACCAGTCATAACCACATGGCTGAAAGATTCAGCAGCAAGCTAAACTGGGTTTTGTGAATTTCATACATTCAATCTTAAATTTCCAATCTTTCTCTTGTCTTGATTTCCTCTTTCAGTTTCCAACCTAAAGCATCTGCAGAAATGTCCTAATTTGGAGTTACACAGATTGGGCAGCCCGTATTTTATAAAAAAAAAGAAGGATCAAAAGCCAACAGAGACAACCATTAAACCTCAAATGCCCATAACCCAAGATTTCCAACATTGTCAGAGGCCACAACTAAAGAAACATTATAATTCTGATCATTTCCTTGTATAGCTATTTGAAAGGATTATCTACAAAGAAAGGGAAAAGAGCTTGAGGACAGGCCACCAAAAATTTTCAAGAAAATTATTCTACTACTGGCACAATTGGGAATTGGGTTGCCCCAAGAAAAAGAATGTGAACGTAGGAGGTGAACAAAAGCAAATGGCTACTCTTTTTTCTGGTCAAATTCAATCATCAGACAAGAAAACAATGAAATTACCCCAAAAAAATCAATAATTATGATGCAAACAATGTTATTTCAACTCATACCAGTACATACAATCCTATACAAGTCAGAGCCAGGATGATGCTATGCGATCCGCATGCTCCAGCTTCAGCTTTGACGTCTTCTCTGACACCCGGAGGCGACGACAAATGCCAAGGGTTTCCATTGGACTCCGGCGAACTCTCCGGTGAGGGAGACATTTCCGGCGGATGAGCATTCCCGGTTACTTCACTTCCAGGCTTGCTCGTCAACATCGGATTCTTCCCAAAAATTTCCCTGGGTAACAGCACTTGAGACACCCCAAAAATAGCCACCGGATTCTGATCAAAAACAGTTTGCGTAACGCAGGCCTGAACTAACCCTGTATCGATGGCCACCGACCCATTAACTCTGGAGATGTTAAGAGTAAAACTACCAGCTCCCATGTCCTCCGTAGCCAACGTGGGCTGAACCGGGTTCACAATCGACTCGAGCGAACCCAGCGGGTAGTAAGAATGCAGAACATGAAACTTCAAGACCACAGCTTTCTTATCCGCTGGCAGCGACTGTAACGCAACCGTGGGCGGTAGATCTGCGAATGCGGCGTCCGTGGGGACAAAGAGAGTGATTCCAGCGCCACCCTCGTCGGCCTCGAACTCCTCCACTACCCCAGAAGCCGACAACATGGAAGCAGCCACAAAAAAGTTGTGACCATCCATAAGAGTTTTGGTAATGTTAAGTCCCAACGGCGGCCTTGTCTCGGAAGCCATTAGATCAAATCCGTAAGGGACTAACAGGGAATCGACCGAGACGATGGTGATGTTGTAAGGAAGGGTTCTGACAAGGGACAAGACGGTGGCGTTTGACGGGGAGTAGAGAGCGGGAGAGTGGATGGTCACATTATTGGTGGCAGGATTGCAAGTTATGTTGACGGAGCCGAAGTTGGAAGAGGCGCGGCCGGTGGTTTGGAAGAGTGTAGTAACGAGGATGCCCGAGGGAGGGATCTGGTGGAAGTCAGGCCATGACAGGTATTGGAGGAGGACATGGTAGCTGAGAAGGTCGGAGAGGGAGGAGGGAGAAAGGCGGCGCGTGAGTTCCACGGAGGAGGAGAGGTAGGCATTAGGGACGGCCAAGATGGTGAGGGAGGAGCGGCGTGAGAGGTCGGCGGAGAGGGAAGCGGTGGAGGAGAGGAGGGTTGTGAAGGAGGAGAAGTCAGGGTATGGAGAGAGGAGTGCGGTGATGTTGATGGCCAGAATTGGAGTGGAGGAGATGGATAACAGAAGTAAATATGTGAATGTGAAGGGGGTAATATTGGAAAGTGATAACAATTTGATGGCTGCTGCCATTATTCTCCTTCTGTTTTTCGGCCCTGGAAGGAGTGGGAGTGGTGGTTCTCGCTTCCTCTTAGAAGAACCGAGAGAAAAGAAAAGGAGAAAGTAAGGGTGGGTAGGTACTAGTAGACTGAGCGAGTGTGCGAGCGGTGAGGAGGGAGGACTGGCAATGAGCGAGTACGAAGGAAAATGATGTTTTCTATTATATACATATATATATATATAACAAGTTATCATTAATGATGTTAACTACTTCCTCTTATTTAAAATAAGTGTCGTTATAGAGAAATATACACTTATTAAAAAAATTAGTGAAATATTTGATATATCCTTATTAATTATATATTAAATTACTTTAAAAATGTAATCTATATAATTAAGATGTGAGAAAAATTAAAGGGTAATTTTGAAGATAAAATTATAAATTCCCTAAAAAAAGATAAAATTATAAATATGTATGAAAAATTGTGAACAATACTTATTTTAAATAATTAAAATCTCTTTAAAACGACATTTATTTTAAATAGGAGGAAGTATTAGAATATCAAGAAAAATAAGAAGTAATTAATGATGATAAATATTACATTATTAGGAGAAATAAGAAGTAATTAATGATGGTAGATATTACAGTATTAGGATTTTTTTATTTCGATATTTCTTTCGTCCACGCGCGGTGAGTGTAGGACTGGGCACACTCGCCAAGCCTACTCTGTCTTTGGGAGTAGTGAATGAACTTTTAACTTGCAAGATTTTCCCGACAGAAAATACAGACAGCATTGTAAGTACAGAGAACAACTTGCTCCGTGTGAGCAACGAAGACGACTGAGTTGCATCTTACGACTTGCTGGTGATTTTTTTTTCTTCTCTCTTTGTTTTAAATTTCACCATTGCTTGGTAGTAATAAAATGCTTGGATCAATGTTAAGAATATTGTAATCGGCTCTATTACAATATTGTACCAATATTAGTTAATATCAAACATTATTTTGAATATTTTTTAAATTTATGACATAATTATTGAATTTTTTAGAAGTTACAAAATAATCTATTAGAATATTCTACTACATACTTTATAATTTTAAATCAATCATATATCAAAAATTGTAATAATAAAAATTTAAAATAAAAATGATTTATGTATTTTTATTAACATTACATTTTACATATAAATAATACCCGCAATTGACATAAAAAAGATCATTAAATCATTATACAAATATAAAATTAAGACACAATATAAAGTATTTAAAATATTACAATTTCATCATATAATAAATAATAATTATATTAAAATATCATATGAAAAGAACAATAAATATCATTAATTCTAACTATTGCAATTTACAAAAAGAGTTCGTGATGAGGAAACAACCAATCAGAAGTGAAACTTAAAACAAAAAGATTTATAATTACATTACATATATAGAAATTAACAAATATATCATATACAAGTAAAATTTAAAAAAGAGGAGAAACAAAAACTGAAACGTCATTCAATCAAATACGGGATAACCACTATAACGGCATTGACCTCAATTCTCAATTGGTACAAAATTCTCGTCCATCACCATCATTCAAATTTATTACACTAAATGATATCTCAATGCTTCCTCGTCCAAGATTATCTTTTAAGTCAATATTAGCTATCAAACCTAATTCCTAAGAAACATAATTTGTCAAAAGATCGATATTATTGATATAAATTAGATCTACTGAATTACTTGCTCTATCAAAAGTCCTCATAAACAATAAAATTAAAATATTAAAAATTTCTAAGAAATTATATCTAACTTAATAACGATAATAACGTACTTTTCTTGAAGCTTTAAATTGTATCGAACGAAGATCAAGTTATTCAATCTTTTGTATTCAAATCTAATTTTTTCTTGAAATAGATAAATTCAAATATGCTTTGATTCCTTTTATAGCCTGTTGCATTTACACATTAACTTAGAATTCGAATTGCAAACATTTGCAATTCTAGAACATCACTTCCGAATTGGTCCCCACCAAGGACATATAAATTGTAAGACATCAAAAGTAGCATTATAAACAAAATAAAATGATAATTAATTTTCAACAAGTAATAAAAGTGAAAAATATATACTTGGATTAAGTTTTTGCTCTTTGTCAAATAGCAATTGGCATATCAAAATCTCTAAAAGGCTTCTTATAAATCTCTATTTGTCAGCTTAGGAGATCTTACATCATCCCATAGGCAACAATTGTTGTAATAATTAATAACATCTTCCTATTAACTTCAACTTTCTTTGTAAAATCTAGTTTGAAATAGACACTAGGATTCAACAATGTTGTAGCTGTAAACAACAGAGAGTAAGTTGTCTTTATCATCTCATATACAAAAAAGATATATATTTTTAGATTGACTTAATTGCTTCCTTTGCCTTATCCATAGTATCATAAAAACAACTCATTGTTGTCTTTTTATCACTATTAGCCAAATGAAGCATCCTCACAAAGGCTCACAAACTCGAATGATAAATTGGTATTGAGACGAAAATTTAGTATCTATGAGAATAATTCTAGAGACCTTCAATCCAACATTAGATCTACCATGCTGAGATGCAACCCATTTATCATTTGTAAACATCTGTTTCAACTCTTTCTTCATCATAATAAAATACTAAAGTGATAAGAAATTTGTTAGAAATCTTGTAACAGTAAGATGTTATAAATTTCTACCATTGGTAAAATCCTTTCTCATTAAATTTCCATGCACAATTGTAGATGAACTTGGTTACTTTTTTGCTTTATGCTCAGTGTTATCAATGATAAGAAAATAACTAGCAACCCTTATATTTTCCATTATCAAATCAATGCAATGTACAACACAAGGAGTCCAAAAAAAGAATTATAATTGCTTTGTAATCTTTTTTCGGTCACTTTATAAGCGAAATCATTGTCAATAATAAATTGAACAATATTTTCTGACCCTACTTCATTCATAACTTTATCGAATATTTCAAATAAATTGTTAGGATTCCTAACAAGGTTGGATGCATCAATAGACTTTAAAAATATTGAGCCCATTGCAGAATAACCCAAAATTTTAATAATGGACTCATGTCTCCTATTTTTTCAACTATCACACATGATTAAACACCTATAAATAGCCTAAATTATTATTTTTCTTCCAAATAACTTCTAATTTCATAAATAGAACTACTCAAAATTTTACCTCTATAGAAGAAGCTTTGTATCCCAGACTATATGAGGCTCTAATATCCATCATAGGTTTATTAATAAGATTGGGAAGCATGGAATTCTACATTTAAATCATACCATCATCTAAACATTGCCATATCTATATTGTGAGTTGCTTCTCTTGATTACATGGCAGTATCAGTTGAAGGATGAGCTCTAAAAGTTGTTCATAGTACAAAAAAATTTGACACCTACCTTCTTCTTTTCCTATCATTAGGTATAGATGCAACATTCACTTCTTGTTAGGTAGGAACACTACCACCTTCAACATTTTTATTATCATCTTAAATACCAGCAAACGAACTTTCACTACTAATTTCATAATTTAATCTCTCCCTTTTGTTTTTTCTTGTGTTGATACTCTTCAGACAAAGCCTTCATTTGCCACTTCACATTATGGCTCAGTTTTTAAAAGGTTTCACATCTTATTTAACCATAGCTAAATTCTTTTTAATTTGGTAATTCTACCACTTTTCAAATGCTTGTTACAAAATAAGCAAATGATATGGTTCTTCATACTAGAGACCAATGCAACATGAACCTAATCTAAATCATTGTATCTTCTTGAGAGGTTGAATTATCAGGACTACTTGAATTTCCTTCCATGCATCTGTAAAAATAAATGAAGACATATATCAAAATAAAGAAAACACTATTTCATTATCAACCACTTTCACCAAATATGCATTGTTCCCAAAAGTTCAAACTAACACAGTTACACAATAAATATCCATTTTATATAATATAACTCATTTTGTATGATTACATCATATACAATTCAATTTCCTCCAACATAATTCACTAATAAGTAAAAAATAAACAATTCAAGTAAACATACACAATTACACAATACATATGTCCATTTTATATAATATAACTCATTTTGTATGATTATATCATATGCAATTCAATTTCATCCAACATCACCAATAAGTTAAAAAACAATAATTCAAGTATTCAACACACACAATTACACATTAAACATGTCCATTGATAAGATTTTATCTTGTTATATTATTTGATATTATCTCTTTTGTTTTATATTTATTTCGGTGCTTAAATATGAAAATTAATGTTTGTTTTGCTTTAAGAGATTGGTAGAAGTAGCAAATAGGTTATTTATTACTT
>JAJMLV010000008.1:64305829-64319319 GCA_027123465.1 Erythroxylum coca
GTAATAATACCTTGAAATATAAAAAGTTTTAGCAACCGAGAGACTGAATCTAGTGATCTTATGGACATTGAAATACATCTATCCTACTCTTAAAAACCTATCAAAAACTAGTTAGCAAGATAGAGGACTATGATAGACTCTTTAAAATTATCACTTACTCCGAACTTTTAGAGTTAAAGTCTCCTCTTGAAAGGTAAGATCAAAATAGCATTTTGGGCTAAAGAATAAGGCAAGATCATGCCCTGGTAGGTGAGGTTGGTATTGATAGAGGTAGTTAGCTTATCATTGGAAACTCAAGTATGTTGGAAGATACTTTAGAGTTCAACTCTAATTAGTCAAACATGGCAACTAATATTATGAAATGCTCTCTTAATGATTATGGTACGAGCCATATGAATGAACCTAGTTTTTAGCCCTCTAAGTAGGATCTTTAGATGGGCATCTTCCTTTCAAAAGAATGCATCAAAGAAGATTTTAAGACTAGTGCTAGAGTGAAGCCTAGAAGAAAGCCTAACAAGAAGATGAACTAGCTGGGGACTATCTCAGTTGTTCTTTGCTAATGTCTATTCTTGCTTTGAACATTAGAGTACTTAACAGTCCTCATAAATAGTAGATATTTAAAGATATTTTGCATGAAAAGAAGCCTATTTTATTAGGTATTACTTATCTCAATCTTTCTCATGGTCCTCTACTCCTATCACTATCTCCATTATATATTTTGCTAAGCTAGCATTCCAAAGAATGAAATTATAGAATGATTAAAAGAGGATACAAGTTGGGTCCAAACTCTATAGTTAATGTTGGGGGATATGAATTGCATTTTGAACTCTTAATAGGAAGAAGAAAGAAAACTTATTTAAAAGAATGTAAAGGATGAGCTCAACTTTGTAATTAATCATATTTGAGTCACTTACTTGAATTATGTATGGCAATTCTTCACTTGGAATAATAATTAATATGGTGACTAGTTCATTAGGAAAAAGCTCAGTAAATCCTACTTAGCTAGCCTCTTCCATTAAAATTACGTTAATTTTGATCCTTCCTTTTATTCTGATCACTCTTCAATAGAATTACTTCACCTTAACAATATATCCTCTATTAAAGCCGCCTCTACGTTTAATAATTATTTAACCAAGGTTAGTGGTTTTCAAAGGGTGTTTTGGATTGGTTTGTAGAAGCAAGTGTTAGGATATAAAGGTTACCAAATTATGGTGAAGTTGAGAACTATCAAAGATGAACTTAAATAATTCTTAATAGGAGCCTTTTTTCCAACGCTAAGATCAATATTATGGTAACTAAAGAATCTCTTGTACATATATAGAATGATTGATATAACCATCATTTAAACTCTCTACTCAAAAACCAAGAGATTTAAGCTTTGGATATTTATCCTTAAGCTCTTAACTTCCACAAGTCATTACTTAGATAAAAATATATGATTTTTTAGCTTAAAAAAGGGAACCATAACACTAAATTCTTCCATAATTCCTTATTTGCTCATAGGAATCTCAATAAGTTATGTTATCTAAGTGATGATTCTATGTGTAGATATTAGGTTATGCTTAAAACCATTTCCTTCAATCACTTTAAATCTCCTCCTGGTGAGAAATCCCTAAGTTAGTCTTTTATTCAGGTTCTAATAATATCACTTGCTCTAGTTTGTTCAAATCTTTGAATGAGTTCCTTACCAATCCCTTCTCTGCTTTAGATATTAATTCAACCTTATTTAACTTTAATCCTAACAAAGTCATAAGAGCAGATGGCTTTACTATTTTTTCATAACACTTGGTCTCTTACAAGTGATCTAGTTGTGGAAACTACGTTGGAATTCTTTGATAGCAAGAAAATTCTTAAAGAGCTTGAAAAGACTTTCATTTGTCTCATCTCAAATGTTAGCTCATTGATTAAAAGTTATATTAAAGCTTATTGTTAGTCCATGTTAAAATGCATTCATACAAGGAAGGAATAATTGATGTAATTTTATTCTTATTCATGAATTCTTCAAGGATTATAATGTCAAAACTTCAATTAAAATTTGCTTCTTAAAGATTTATTTTAATAAGTCTTTTGATTAATAGGAATTACACTTTAGTCTTAACAGTTTTCTTGCTTTTAAGTTTCCAAAGCTCTTCATAAATTGGGTTCAATTATACATAACTTCAATCTTTTAGAGTATTATTATTAATGGAGAACCTGATTTGATGTTTATTTGGGATAAAGGTATCAAAGGAAGCCCCTAACATATTCACACTTGCCATTAAATCCTTACTAGGCTTATAGCTCAAAATATAAAGGAAAATGGCTTATTTAGCTTTCACTATAAAATTCAACACCTCAAAGTCTTTGATTTGTCTTTTGTTGATAATTTGCTTTTGTTATGTGGAGTTGATCCTAATTCTCTTAAATTATTTATGAGCCCTCTCACCTCTTTCTCTAAGATGTCTAACCTAGTAATTAATATAAATAAAAGCATCCTTTAGCTCGACAAGTACTCTTAATGCTACCTCTCTTAGTACGACCTCAACTCTCTAGGATCAATAGGCTCCATTCAGATAGCTAGGACACCCTATATCCAATAAAAAAACTTCCTTTAGAGATTGCCTTCCTTTTCTAGAATCTATCAAGTACATAACTTCAAGGTGGCAAAATTTGTTTCTTTCTTATATAAACATATTTCACCTTATTATTTTGATATTAGCTACACATAATTCTTCCTAAAGGACTTATCAAAGATGTGGAAAAGATGCTAAGAACTTCTTGTGGTCAGGGGATGTGGACAATCCCTCCACTTTTAGGGTTGAATAGATAGATACTTCTTGCCCAAAGAGGAAAGGAGATGAAAAATCTTCTTAAGTAAATCTATGAACCAGATGCTTTCAAAATGAATTTGGAGACTGTTCAACGATAAAAAAGGCAATATGGATTAAATCTATGCTTAACTACTACTTGTCTAATATTAATTTCCAGGGTTTAGCTTCTAATACAGAGTATCTTGGAATTTGATGTAGATGCTTTGACAAAGGGATCAACTTAGTCTAGTTTTCAAGAATTTGATTAGTGATGAAAATGATACATGCTTTTTGGTATGACAATCGAATCAACTTAAGGCCATTAAAAATTACATTATACTTAAGTTTCTTAGGAATAAGGATGCCTTACAATGCAAAGGTAAAAGAAATTATTAATGGATTTAGAGAAAATGTTAACAAAATTGGGAAACATATTTGACATATGATGGAAGTCACTTCACTTAGAAAAGCAATCAATAGAGAAATAAATTATCAGGAAAATATTATATAAAGTTCTGTGAATGCACATTGGTTAAGTCAAATCTCAACTAACAAAGACCATTTTAGCAAATATTTATCCTTAGATCACTCTCTAATTGAGATTCATTTTTATCAAAATTCTACCAAAAGAAACCACCCATTAGATTTAATAACTTTTAATAGAATTAAAGGAGCATACAAATGCCTAAGGAAACTATAAGTAGTACAGAAGGAGTTGAAGATCTCAAACAAAACTAGAATGAACAACATAATGGAAAATATATTTGAGAAGAGAAAATATTTGAACCTTACTTAAAATAAGACTTATGTTGATTCTTATAATGTAACTTTTAAGCAACTAGAAAATTAAGCATTAGCTATAATCAAGTTCTAGACAAAGATAGTCAAGTGCTACATAACTGGGTACATAATTAGAGAAAGGAAACGAGGGACTGCAATTTCAAAGACTTAAATACTAAAAGAAACAAATTTCAAGACTCATCTTAGTTTCCATTATCTGTTTAAAACCAAAGGACAAATAAATTTAGATTAGAAGCTACAAGAAAATATCTCGATAGGCACAATAAGTTTTTACACTCAACAATAGGTCTCATTAAACTAGGTCAAAAAATACTTTCCTAGAGGTACCTACTTACTTTTTCCCCCCATTCAAACTCGGATCAATTGTGGTGGATTTTGTGTTAGGGGACAAAAGTATAAGCTATGATACAATCTTGAAAGAGTAAAATCTACTTTTTGGCATTCTCCTTTTTTGGTTTAGGCTAATTCTTAAAAGCAACAACTCCTACATGTACTACTGTTTAAAAAGAACAACTATCAGTTGATACATTTCTCACATTTAAAATAGAGTCTAAGGGTGTTACGGTTGAGGAATGAAGATAGGAATACAAGTTATTCCCATAATTCTTTGCTAATCTAAAAGAGCACAAATAATATAACATCTTTACCTAGTGTGAACTAGGTTACTATTTACTCTCAAGAAGATATAAAAAAGAGATCTTTATCCATTTTAGAGACACAATTAAAGAACTAGCTAATGTAGTTTCCTCTTTGTAAGAACTAAGAACCTTTGTCCCAAAGTTAATTAATAAGGAACAATCAAGGAGCTTAACTAACATTATGTAAAAAGGAAATTAAATTAACTCTCCTTAGTTTGAATCCTAGGAAAGTAATAATTCGTCATGGACTTAATATTTTATTTTTAAAAAAATTATGGCATTTAGTGGGAAAGTAGGTATAAAAAAGAATTGAATATAACCTATATATGCCTCATTCTTAAAAAGACTAACCCTATCAAATCATAAGAATGTAGACCTATTTCTTGTTGTAATGTGATCTACAAAGTTATTCCGAAGATGTTGGCTACTAGATAAAAAGATAATCTTAATTCAATCATTAGTCAAAGTCAAGCAACCTTCATTCAAAGGAGGGGAATATAGTATAATATACCTCTACTACAAATGGTGATCAAAGATTAACATAGGAGCAAAAGTTTTCAAGAGCTACACAATAAAAATTGATATCCATAAAGCATTCAAATTAGTGGGTTAGATATTCATTCTTAAGGTAATGGAACTCATGAGATATCCCTACTCATTATCACCACTTATTTCAATATTTTTGTCAATGAAGAAACCATTTTAAACATTCAATGTAGGGAAAGGTTAAAATTAGGAAACCCTTTCTCCACTTATCTGCTTATGATTTGCATATAGTTCCTTTTAAGACATTCATAAGAATATAATAGAAAAGGGTTACTTCATCTTCGACTACAAATTTCATAAGGTAAATATCAATAAGTTATCTTATTCTAATGACCTTATTTGTTGTGTGGAAAAAATGAAAACTATATAAGATTGTATATGGAAATAATCTAATAATTAAATGATATATTAGGTCTAAAAATCAACATGAAGAAGAATTGCATTTTTGTTTAAGATAACAATTATAACTAAGAAGACAATTTAATAAATATATCAGGCTTGAAGATTAAAAGACTTGCTTTTGAATACCTTAGGACTCCTATTACTATCATAAGACTCATAAATAAAGATTATGAAGCTCTATTTGATGTTATCTAAAGAAGAATAGGGAATTAGAACAACAAAATCCTTTAATATATTGGAAGATTGCAACTAATATCTTTTATAAGCAATTTTCGTATGCATTAGTGTTCTCACCTTTTCCTCATTAGTAATATGATCAAGGAAATTAAGAAATCAATGAAAATCTTCTTTTAGATAGAGGATCAAAATAAATCATCACATGCAATGGTAAAATGGACATAAGTATGCACCCCTGAGGAGGAAGAAAGATTAGGGCTAAGCTCTTCAAATCAATTAACAACATGCTCTTGGCCAAGAAAATATGATAAATTCTTATAGATAAGGAATTCTTATGTGTTAAGTAGATACACACCCATTTCTTACAATGAGAAAATCTTTGGAGCATTAAACCTTAATTAAGTACCATTTGGAAACTAACAAAAAATTTAAAGATGAGGGATACCATAAACTAGAACATAAAATGCATCATTAGGAATAAGAATACTACATCTTTATAATTTGATAATCGACACAATTAAGGCCCTTTATATAAACTCCTTAACTTCCACAATATTAAGTATTTGATGTCAATTAATGCTCAGGTTAAGTAGGTGGTAATGGGAAGAGATTGGAGTTGTCACTAGAGAGTTTTCTTATGTATTATATCCAATGTACCTTCATACCTCCCTAATCTAGGAAGAGAAAATAGAATAACTCGAATTGCTCATATTTTAGGTATGTTCACAAACAAAACATGCCTAAATTTATTCAACCTCCTTCTTTAAGGGTGAATTGGCATAATCTAGTTTAAGATCAATGTTGCATTCCAAAATTTGTTTTTATTTTATGGTTGGAAGTGAAGCAAAAAATATAAACCTAAGGTAGAATTGGAAGCATTCAAGTTAATAATACTTATAGCCTCGGTCATCAAGAGCAAGAATCTTTGAATCAATAATTTTTAATTACAATTAATCAACAACAATTTAGGAACAGGAAATGCAGTGGTGCAAGCATATTTATATAGAAAATGTGTGCGAAAATATCATCATGTGGGAATATAAACTTAGACATAACTCTAAATGGGACTTGAAGCTATTCAAGGTTACTCTGAGATATTATATCTACTCAATTTGGATAGAAAGAAAGTAGAGAATCTTTCGACATGTTCATTAACAAACATAAGGAATTAGATGAGGGAATTGCCATAGCTAGAGCCAACACTATACAAATAAGTCAAAGGATGGAAAGGAAAGGAAACATGTAAATGGGAAGGAAATGAAATATGTAACAATGCAAAGAAACGACATTTAAAGTTCTAGAAGATGAAACATTATGGAAGAAGAGTTCAAAAACACACAAAGCTATTTGGATGATGACATGAAACCAATATATAGGCAATATATATCCAAGAAGCTAAACTTCATCTTCTAAGATCCATCATTCAAAAATAGTATGAGAGGACTATTTTGTTAAGTCTGCTAATCCAAATGTTTTTGTTTGAACTCAAAATTTATACCTTTCATCGTAATGCAATTGGTCTTTTATTCCTTTTTTAAAAAAATTGTATATTTTTATGAAAAACACATGATATTTATCTTATTAAATTTATGAATAAGTTGTATTTTTTTAAAAAAATTTAATGTATCAATCATTAAAATTTATTGTTCCACTAGTTTCCATGTTATATTTGTAAATGTTTTAATACCAAGTTTAGTAAGATTCTTTTAGTATAGAAAATGTTATTTATCATCATTGTATAGAGTGTTAAATATATTAAGAACTTTCTATCAGAGATTAATTATAAAATTTTGTTTAATTAGAAGCAAAATTTCTTAAATATAAAATTTATAAAAATAAAACATTTATAGTAATTTTTTTTAAAAAATAAACTTTATAGATTATGTATGAATAGATTTTTATTATAAATTGATTTTGATGTTAATTTTATTCAGAACATATTTATTAAATTTAAGTAATAGTTTATTTAATAATTTAATAATCTTCTATTCAATTTTAAGTAATTATTTACAAATTTCATAGGAAAAAAATCTTTCAACTTATGCTATTGTAACTATCAACAAAAAAACTAACTTTAGAACCACTTACATGCACAACATATCTCTTTGTCTCCATCATTTCTTTAAAAAGATTACTAATATCTTTTTAATCTACAAGCTCTTCACTATTTCTCATATCATTAATATACATTTCAAGTTAATTGTTAAGAACTACAAGATCAATCGTGGAAAATTATAATGAACAATAAATGAACAAAGCTAACATTTTCTTATTAAAAGAAGCAAAAGAAATAATAGGACTCTCACTAGTAATAATAAAAGTAGTTTCGTATTTACTGTTTTGAAGCAATTGTTAATTTCATAATGCTGAAATTCTATTACAGTATAAAATAAATCAATTATATAAATAAATCATTCATTTTCGGATATAAATGTTGTGCTAACCATAAAATATATGAACTTCATCCATCAAAGATCCTTATCCACTATTCCTCATTATTTTTAATTGTTGTTTTGTAGCTTTAAACAAACTGTGTCTTGATCTTTCCTTTGCAATGCTAAAGATAGGTCACTTGTGATTTCTACGATATCTCTCATAAGATATATATTAAAAGAAATCGAACGACTATATATAATCTAATAAGGCCTAAGCTTTTCCTCTTTGCTCTAAACTAATATCATCTTTTAAAATAGTTTATAGAAAATAATTATAAAAGAAAACATTATGATCAAATGAATAAAGGGATCATAATATGAACTCCAATGTGTGTCATTGGAGTTTTTAGACTAATATCTTAATATTCTTTTTATTATTAAAAACTCACCTTTATACAAGACTTCCACAACTTCATTATCTTTATGTTTACATGAAGCACTAGGCAAATTGCTCAAATTAGCAATCTAGTAAAGGAGTGAACAATTTGAATATGTTTTTTTTTCATTGACATAAGTGTCAATTAAAGTTGACTGAAAAAGCAATGAATACAATAATCAAGTTCATTGTCTTTCATAATTTAAGTATTAAGGCCATTGAGCACACTTTATATGTTATTTTCTATATCATAAGCTTGCCCACATATAAGGAATGGTAAAGATAGCTTGACTCGACCAACTTTGAAGAAATCGATAACATTAAACAACATCATTTTATTACATTAACAAAATGACATCATTTTATATATTGTAAATGGTCAAGCCAATGTTTACCTTAAATTGTCTCATCATTTTATATATTGATAAATGGTCAGGCTAATGTCAAGTTAACACCATTAACCTTGAATAGTCTCTTTTAAGTACAATGGAGGAGATTGTTACACTCACAACAATGGACGCAACAATGGTAGTGACTCTTACCATGATTGTCGCTCCTCTCGCTTCTCCAATAACTCCTCTTAACAACACATATTATTGTGTTGGTGATCACTATCCCTTAAAAAGCCTTTCTCCTCCATGTGATAATGGTGGTGGAAGTGATGGTGGTTTACAACTTATAGGAGGTGTTGGTAGTAGTGGCCCCAAGCTTGGTCTAGGGTCACATTCAATTGGAAATGAAAGTGGTGGTTTTAGTTGGTTAATTAATTGATTGGTTAGTGGTGAATGAATCCCAATTCATTAGTTAGACTTTGAATCATGCAAAAATTAAGACTTAAATTGAGATTCTAAAAAGAAATGAAACGTTTGAACCAAAATAATGAATTTTATCTTTGTTTAATTTCTAGATGTTACCATGAAACATTATTATTATGTATTATTGGGTGATATTGTTTCATATCCTATTACATATGTTGCAGTTGTAACATAGTGATTATGTATTATTGGGTCATAGTGATTATGTAATAAGATATTAATAAATATGACCCTTTTTTTGAAAAAAAATCTTCTTAAAAAAGGGGTCATATTTATTAATATCTTATTACATTTGTTGTAGTTGTAACATAGTGATATTGTGACATATTGCAGTCCACAACACCTTTTTATCATAGTAAAGAGAAAAATAAAGGTGTTTGTGATTTCAATAAACTTGGAATTAAGTAGCATAGACGTTTGTGAAAATTTTCAGATAAATTTTGTTCCTTGTTTTTCAAGTCACTTCTCTCTCTCTCTCTCTCAATTTTTCAAGCACGATGAATATGGATTAGGCTTGGCTTTAATTTTGAATTGCATGATCCAGATTCAATAAGGCCTGGTGCCAAACTTAGGCTAAAATAAAAGATTTCGGATCATAAGTTTTGTTTATGTAACTCCTATTTTTTTGGAAGTCTATCAAATGCAAGGTATTGCTAAATGTTACAATTTGATATTAATAAAGGCATTATTCTCAGTGCATGATTTGAGCATATTTAGAATACGTGATAGAATTGGCTATACTATCATTAATATAAATAACGATTGACTGTCAAGAAAAACTTAAATTTACTCAATTTTGTAATACTAGCTAAACTCTAAAGATGACACTAAAATACTTAACTTTCAATTTTTAGTAAAAATAGCTTGATACTAAGCTCATCGTTAATTTAGAAGTTGTGACGAGCTACATCATATTAATATTTTTTCTATATAGCTATCACATACTATATTTGTACGACATATAAATTTTATTATATAATAGATTAAAAATATCAAATTGTCTAAACTATTATACTTTCTTTCCTAAGTTTTACTTCATAATTATTTTGAGGTTTTTTTTTAATATTTTTAATTTATTAAATAATAAATCTATACCTGGTACAAATATATTATATGATAGTCACATGGTAAAAATACTAATCTAATGTAGCTTAACACGTCATCACATTGATGGAAAACTTAATATCTGATTATTTTTAATAAAGTTGAAAGATGAAGTATTTTAACACTATTTTTTAAAGTTCCGGTAAATATTATAAATTTGAGTAAAGTTTAAGATTTTTTATAATTAATCTTATAAATAATTATTATTTAGCATTAAGTAATGACTACTTGTTTCTTATTTATATATCTTGAGATTCATATAATAAAAATCTTTGACATCTTTTATAATGTCATTAGAAGTAACTCCACTCAGAAAATATCACCTTTCAATTTTATGAAGATTTCTCTAAGACAAAATAAAAAATATGGTTATTATATTCAGTAAAAATGTTAACACCTTTATGTTCGAAACCCTTGGATCCATAAAAATGACAAATTTTTACTTAAAATAAACTTAAGTTATTTTAAAATAAAATTAAATTATCAGTGGCAACGAAATTGAGAGAAGGAAAAGAAAAAAGTAGTGGAAGATAAGATCAAAAGTAAAAGCCACCATAGGAATGATGTGGCGGGCTGCTAGTGGCTGAAACGTACTCAAATCGAATATTGTACCCCGTAGTTTTAGGGCTCGTGACGCGAGACAATGACCACAGATGTATGATAGAGACTCTACATTACTTTTGTGGGGTTGGTACTCAATCAAGTGCGGTGCGAGTACATGGCGTTGCATGGGTACGGTACGTCTACGACAGGGAACAGCGCAATTCACGTGGGGCCTACCCCGAACATTGTCCTATGAATTGGACATGTTCGAAGCTCCCTCCGAAGTTGCCGCATTGCAGGGTCCCATGTCATATCACTCATGACGTAATGTTACTGCTTAGATTTTACCTGCCACGTGCTATATTTACCAATCATCCACGGCGAAACGAATTATAGAATTATTATATAACCTATGCTTGGCATACTCGTATAATTCTTCGCTGATTAAAGATTGGAAAACAAAATTGTGGCGTTCTTGACTAAGGAATTAGATTACTCGTTAACACGATCGAATTTGCTACAAAGAAGTGAATTTAAACTACATTGAAATTGAAGCTTTCATGAAACCCTTGTATGAAACTAAGGTTGCACGTCAATTAAGACAAAAAAAAAATGGAACCGTTCAAATTTAATAGCATTTGAAGTTTAAAATTAACCAATTATACAATTAATAGTTAATATGACTATATTTTTTTAATAAAAAACTATTTCAATCCAATGCTACTTCCTGTCTAACATGTCATTACTCAATTAAGAATTTTCGTAAAGTGCTCTTTTTTTTCTTTTTAAAAATAAAAACTTGTATTGAGGAAGAAGGTATAACATAAAAAAATTCAAGCATTGGAAGGTATTAAAGGTTTAAAAAATGAGATACAATCTTAAGCCAAACAATCAAAACAACAAATTAAATATTTTCTGGGACAAATATGGGCCCCTTCCACATTTTATCTAAACTAATTATGTGGTGCATGATTAGCTAATTGGCTTCTAAATTTTGTTATGATAGTGAGAGTTCCCTCTCTAGTTACTTCACTCTAAGAATAGTTGAAGGACTATGAGAAGAAATATAATCTCAATGTTAGTTTTGTGGCAACTAGATAACTATCATCTATGAGAAAACAATTGCATTATTACAATTTGATGCTTTAATTAGTCAAATGTTTCTCTGCAATCTAGAATTTTAGTTTCGCAAGAACTTGTTCATTGAGGCTTTCAATTCCCTTAAAGAATCTATTGTTTCTTTCTTTCCAAATGGTGTATAACTATTAGATAGATGGCTTTATTTCCCTTATTGATGCCTGTATTCAAACTTATCCATTTAAGAAACTTAGTACAGCTGTACTTGGTAGCATTAAGCTAACAGATGGCTGAAATTCTGCTCCAGGTGCAATTAAGTAATTACCATTGTAGAAGAGGTGGGAAAGAGTTTCAAATTGGTTTTTGTAGATGCAACAAGTTCGAAACCTATTAAGAAAGGTTAATCTTCTAATGTAGTGAGTCTACTTTAGCAACTTGCCATATGAAAAAAGATACATTTGGGAGATAACTTTTGCTCCAGACAGTGCTGTACTAAACAAATTTTTGTAATTAATTGTGAACAAATATTTACATTAATAGTTTATGAATTTGTTTGATAGATATATGGGACAAAAGTAGAAATCATTCACTTAAGTATCAAGACTATAATCAAGTAGAATGTGCAAAAGATCAACTAGGTAGTTGGACTAATGATTGGAGATTATTAGAACTTTAAACTTAAAACTAACAGAGAAATTATTCATAATTCTAGGTGATGAATGTGAACTACTAATAATTCATAATTCTAGGTGTTAAGTGTGAACTACTTAGTGACCTCAATTTGCTCCAATTATCATAACATAGAGAAAGTTAAATGATTCATAATTGTTTATTATGCTTTACACTTCCATATTTAAAGCATCATCTATTCTATTACACAAAATGAAAATTAATTTGAATACTAGTCAATAGCTTGATTTTATTTATATTACAAGAATCTAGATGTTATTCTCAAAATATTTAGATAAAGATAAATAATTTTAAAATAAATATTAAAAACACATGTTAATAATAACAAATTGAAATGTTGCCTATAATTAGTTTGAGTTATTTATAACCGTTCATCCATCTTCTTATTTAATGCATTATATAAAATCCCGAACCTTTCCTTTCATTGAATAGTATTTTTAGATGAATAGTGAATCTGGGTAAATAGTGATTTTTGGAGGACCCAATCTCGAAATATTGAAAAATATCTTAAATAAATATTAAAGTTTAATAATACTAAAACTGATAAAAAATAAGTCTGATTGAAGGGATTTTGAGAGTTTCAAAAGTTTAACATTAAAATGCCCATTTTGGAAAATAATAGGTATTGATGATTTTAAACCATTTAGAAAAAATTTTAAAGCATCCAATTAATAAGTATTGATCCTAATTAGAGTATTTCATGGTCAATTTGAAAATAAAATGGTTATGAAATATTTTTGGTATGTAATTCGGTTAATTGGTTAATTAAACTCATTAAAGGGTAATATGGCTTTTGTACAAGAAGTTAGTGGATTAATGTAACATCCCATCACCGATGGGAAGGGTAATTTGGTCATTTGGGAAGGGTTAGGCGAGTGTGAATATACCTCGGCATGAACATGCATCATATAGCCTTTATAAGTATATGAATGATAATTTTTGTACATGTATATGATTGTACATGCATTCATGACATTACCCGACATATATGTCTAATTGAAATTTTGTGTGAGTAATGTGATAATTGTGTTTGAAAAATTGATTTGGAGTGGGATTACGTGTGTTTTATATTTTCAGGGAATTTCATGAATTTTTCT
>JAJMLV010000008.1:64327163-64341484 GCA_027123465.1 Erythroxylum coca
TGTCACTTACTTTAGGCTCCACATGTCACTCATTTTAAGCCTCCATATGTCACTACTTGTAAGACTACACATGTCACTAATTGTAAGGCTACACATGTCACTAATTGTAAGGCTATATATGTCACCATTTGTAAAGCTACACATGTCACCATTCTTTTACTCCGCATGTCACAAATCTAAAGTGCCATTTGTCACAAAATTAAAGGGCCACTTGTCGCAATTATAATCAAGACACTTGTCATCCATTTAACTGAGCTATTTGTCACTTATTCCAAATGTCACATGTCACCATTTCATAGGCCTAATCAACCCCCATATATAAAATTTTCTAGCTCTTTAACATTTTTCTTAAACTAGATGCACATATCACCTCATCCATTACTCAATTGTAACAACAAATTCCCATTTCACTAATTATAATCCATCAAAACAAAATTTAAGACAAAATCAACATACAATTACATCAAGATCAGTAAAAACCTTTCATATCTTGGAACATGTCAATTGAGTGTATATACTATCTTGCAACGTTTTCTAAATCATGATTCATATTTATACAAATATTATGCAAGTGAATCAAATGTACCTCATAAATTCTTAAATGAAATAACTCATGTGACTCAATCTAATAGTTTAATCTCTTAACAATTTTAGGAGACAGGATATTACAACTCCTCCTTAAGAAATTTCATCCTCGAAATTTTTACTTGACTGATCAAACAAATGGGGGTAATGTTATCTCTACAAAATTAAAGAAAAAGACATTGTTTAATAAAATAGATCGAACTAAGCCTAACTTATTCGATATCCCAAACACCTCAAGGAATGTCTACAAGTACTCCCACTGAGGTCGAAATCATCCAATTGTTAAGGACGTTAACTTGACGATTCGAGACTCAACTTCTCGACCAAAGGCTTTCAATACCCAAACTCAAGTTCTAAGGCTCATGAACCTTTTGAAAGTGGTAATAACACTTTTGAAAACATAAAAACCATACTCTGATACCAATTTAATTGTCATAACCCAGAATCACATCGGGCACATGATAACTACAACATACCCAGGCTAAGGATACTTATGGTACCCTTAACCAGACTATGCAAGGTTAACTAAATATCCTTTGAAAATATATGGACAACACAACGGTTGTATTTTGAAAATCCCAAAACACAATTAAAATATTTGTAAGTCAATTTTAAACGCACTTCTATATTCACATTTAAAATTCTACCACCACTTCTGGACTTTTAAGTCCACTCAAAAGCAATCCCAACAACAGTACCAAAGGTTTATACATAAGGTCTTTTACAAACCACTTGACAGTTAAAAGCTAATTTACAAAATTATAAAGCATATCAATATAACCAACTTAATAAAAAATAGTTCATGAGCCAGTATACAATAAGAGTACAAAATAAAGACTACCCATATGTGGTAATGCCCCAAAAATGTCAAAAAATCGCACAATACACTCAGAGCTTCAAGCTCACCAAATTAACTTGCATGGTTGGAAGGTGAAGGTGGTGAGTACACTATGCACTGAGTGAGTAGGAAAAACATATATTGCAAATAAAACTCGATACACACCAAGCGATGTAAATAAGCTATGAAGCAAACATACATGATATAGAAATGCATAAGCCTAACCTATGACTCAACATATACTAGTTAGGAACCAAATAGGCTGGCCTAGCCTATTAATCACTAATATGGTGAACATAGGTTTCAGTTCCAGTACACAAAAGTAGAAAAATATTATATGTGTAAATCAAATCTCGTCAGATGTCATCAGAAACTTAATACATATGGGAACATATTTTTTAAAAAATATATTGCCTAAATACTTCATTTTCCTTGTCAAAATGGCCATGCAAAATTGCCCTGAAAATGAAGCTTGAATAAAAGGTAGTGCATGATCGTGACAAAAAGGGGACATTAGGGAGTTGCACGATTGTGCCAGAAGTATAATCGTGATAAAGAGGAAGCATTAGGAAGAGCATAAAGGTGCACAACTGTTTGACTACTTTTGACACCCTTCACACTTTTGACCATAACTTCTTCTTAAGACCTCCGATTGACTTAAAATTTGAATCACAAGCTCCTCACACATTACCCTTCTTCTCCACAAAATTTCACTATCATTTATATTCACTAGGAAAGGATTGGTACATGATTGATTGATGATGTTATAATAATAAAGTGTATTGAGCTATGAACCTTAGTGCATGATTGAGTGACTAACTTAGAATAAATTTGTATTATTGAGGTGTAACTTAAGTTTAAATTAGACATATATGAGTTTTGAAGTATGAATGATTATGAGATGTGAATAAAGGAAACAAACCCGGAATAGTCATTGGGCATGCATTGAACATGATATATGTAAATTGTATGATTTTAGATGCTCAAGTCAGACACCATTCAAACGTTATCGGACCATCTAGGAAATAACTTAAATTGAAGCATACTGTGAGTCAACCTAGATGATCTTCCTAGAATTGATTTATTTTGTTTAACTTCCAATTATTGAACTATTTGTGATTTGTATGTGAATTTTAGACTTTAATAGTCTGAGGAATTTGATATTTGGGAATGTATTAGAAGTGTTCTGCTTGTATCAGAATTTTGAAGTATATCTGTATAATCAATGAAAACTGAATGCCGGATTGAGGTCCGATGAATATAAGATTCTATCTATGCATCATAAGTGAATGCTATTCATGACATATTCTATTATTTTATGTATTTCATAAAATGTATGTTCAGATAAAGGCATTATGATCAGAGTAGCCAATCTGAAGGAGCTTTAAACTCAAAATTTTGCACGTAGAGCTTTGCTCCATGATTTCTATATCTGACCGAGCCTAATAGACTAATATCTGTATCTAAAAGGCACTCAGTCACAACAGATAATAACGAATCTGGAGTCTCATATGCATCTACATTTATATGTTTATAATTATGAAACCTTTTTTGAAATTGTGATGATAAAGGGATGTGCCATAATAATGTGATTGATTGGGTTATACATGTTATGAAAGAATGTATATGAAATGTGTGTCATTCAGTATGTCTTATTGAAATGGAAAATGTTTGTGAAAATGGTTGGTTGTGTGATATTTGTATATTTGACCTAAGTGAGATCATCAATGATTGTTCACTCATTGAGTTGACAAAACTCATCAAAATTTGCAATGTGGCTTTTCAGGTATGAGACAGGAGACCTAGTTTTTAAAACTTTCTAGAGGAACATTTTGGATTAAGATATGACTCAAAGGTCTGTCAGCTGACATTAGAGGAGTTATAGATTGCATTTTATAGTTTCTTTGTCATATAGAACTTTTGTATAAGGGATTGTAAATACTTATTTCAATTACCACAATGTAAACTTTTTTCAATGAATGAAATGAAGTGTTAAGGTTTTAAGTATTGTATATTCTTTATGATTCCATTTAAGAGTTTATGTTTTCTTTAACATACCATTGTCATACGATATGTACTTGAATGTCCTATGGATGTTCGAGTATATATTCTATGGTAGTAGGATGTTATAGGTTAGTATACGGAAGTAAGCAGAAATATTATTAGAGTACTTGTTTCTCAATTAAATGCTAATATTGAATTTGATTAAGTCAAATATAAAGTTTTAATGCCTTATTTCCAAATTTGAAAAAAAAAGAGAAATACACTTTGTGTAGGTAAAAAATAGGCATCTAACGCATGAGTGTGCTTGGCGATAAGTTTGCAAAATAGTTAGTTTATTTTAATTGTTTTATATGAATAAATTCTTTGCCAAAGAATTGATGACTTGTGATTTTATATTGTATGATTATAAGTTTTATGTGAATGATACATTATAAGTGAATATTGCTAGTATAAGTATATGTTTTAGTAATAAATGAATTAAAGTTTGAAAGTTGAATTTCATATGATTTGAAGTTACACTGATATTATTTTATTGGTTAATAAAAAGGAAATGGTTTTTAACCTATGGTACATGTTAGGTTTTTTTATATGTTATTATACTGATGTATAACCGTTAACCTAGTACGGGTAAGCGATATAGAACCAACTCCATAACTAATAGTTAACTAGTTGCGGGTAAGCGATGCAGAATCAACTTCGTAACTACTAGGGTATAACGGTTAACCTAGTGTAGGTAAGCAATGTAAAACCAGCTCTATAACTAGTGGTTAACCAGCCGCGAGTAAGTGATGCAAAACCAAGTTTGTAATTATCAGTGTATAGTTGTCAACCTATTGCTGGTAAGTTACATAAAACCAGCTTCGTAACAAAGTGGTTGACCAGTCACAAGTAAGTGATATAGAACCAGCTCCGTGACCTTATGCCTAAGGGTACCATATGGAAAAGAAGTTAGTGGTGGGCTATGTCAGGTAAGAAGTTCATGACAATAACAATGCTTCCATTATTTACTTTAATAGTTTGAAATTTGATTTCATAAAGCATAGATATTTTATATTGGTATTGTATTATAAGAAATAAAATGAATTTGTTTTAGGGACATTTAAATTGTTAAATATGATTTGCGTAGAAAGGTTAACATTCATTGAGTTGGTTTAGCTAATGCTTTACTTTCTATTTCAAAATAAAACCTCCCAAGTGAACATTCAGGGGCTTCATAGTAGGGACTCCACCTCGTGAGTAGTCAGCTTCGTCACGTGTTGTTGTATATGCATTTTGCCTTATAAATAATTTTGGAACATTTTTATATTCATGAATATGTTTTCAAATGTACATTTATATGAAGAATGGATGCATATAAAGATTTTTAAATGAAATGCCTAAATATGTTTTAGCTTTTTAAAGTTTATCGAAATGATTGTTGAGATTGTTTTAAAGTGGACTTGTAGTCCAAAATTTGTAGTGGAGATTTTGATGCGAATATACAAGTGTTTTTAGCTTTTACAGGAGCTTTGAAAATTTTGGGAATGTCAAAATACAACCATTATGCTGTCGAAATCTTTATTAAAAAGATTTAAAAAAACTCCATTGCTTATATCTTTTTGTGTCAAATTAAAGCTTTTCGATAAAAAGGGCAATAGGCTTAGTTCCATGAAAACTTTCCAATTGGATCAGATATTGACTGTCACCGTGGGTTACTCGACAGGCCGTTTGGTTGTTTCATGATAAGGGCCTGTATAAGAATCAAATTCAAGTACCAAAGAGTAGAGGTTTTGAGGATACCAATCTTATAAGTTTTAAGTTATAAATTAATATCAGTAACTTACAATTGTAACTCTTTTTTTCTTCTCATAATAATATTTTATATGTCCCATTTCTACCAATCTTAATTAAGCTACAATTTTACTTTATCCACCTATCATTCCAATAGGTGTTTTCAGATCCTCTTTAGGGTGTATATCCATTTGTTATAAGTTTTGTAGTTACGACTATAAGAGAATTTTCCACATTAAAGATTAAGTTTGATGTTATTTATCTATTGAAGGTATTGAGTACTATTTATGTATACAATTATTATTTATGTAAAATAATAACGGTTATTTGTCTTAACATAAACAATTTGGAGAGAAGCAATGATAACCGAATTTAAGATTAATAAATTCAACAAGAATAATTTCTTATTTCAAAAGTTAAAGATCCTTATAAAGGATAATTAATTTGCAGTTATTAGTAAAAGGCAAATAAATTTCATAGATGACACTAAGTGGAATGAAATGAACATAAATGTTGTTATAAATCTCCATCTAACTTTAATTGATTAAGTTTTGTCAAGCCTAGACAAAGAAACATTAGAAGCAGTATGGAATCATCTCATAAAGATGTACTCTTCATTCATCATAATCCACTTTAGTTATTGAGTATATTAGTGATTTGACTACTCTATTTCCTCATATCACCTTATTGGATTATAAAATGGAACCACATGAACAAGTCAAAATTTTACTTCAAAGTCTACATGATTTATATAATCAAATCTTCATTAATTTAACCACTAATTTTGTTATAAAATATTAGTTTTTGATGATGTTGCATCTATGGTTCTAAAAAAGAATTCATTGTAAAATAAGGAAGATAGACAATAGGTCTTATAACAAGTCAAAACATTAATGGTGATAAGAGGAAAATTGACAAAACATGGCCCAAGAAAGAGCCAAATTCATAGTAGATCAAATTAAGGAGTAAGAAAAAATTTAAATGCTACGATTATGGTAAGAAAAGTCACTTGATAAACAGTTATTGGAATATAAATAAGAAAATTCTAGTTGTGAGAAAATTTCAGGAGCAGTTTGGATGATGGCAAGGCTCTATGTTATAAAGAAACAATCACAATTAAGGGTAGGAAATCAAAACTTCAAGTATGGTTCTTTGACTCAAGAGATAATTTTCACATTGCTTATAGAAGAGAATTATTTCATCATTATGAACCAATATTAGGTGGATATATGTAATTTTGTGACAATTATCCTCCAAAAGTTGTTGGTATTGAAACAATTAAGTTGAAGATGTATGATGATATAATTTGTTCTCTTTAGGAGCTTTGATATATAAAACGCTTGAAGAATAATTTGCTGTCTCTCAAATGACTGTGATTTTGGGTGTAATAGAAATCATAATATGATTTACCATCAACAAGATTTTGGGTGCAATAGAAATGGAACCATTATCCTTTTATTATTAAGGCAAATTTAGTTCCATTGGAAGTTTAAAAATAGACAGTTACATAATTAACATGTAATATTACATAATGAAAATAAAATTTTAAAAAATTACTGCACCCTCTGAAGGTTTGATTAGTCAAAAATTACACTTTGATCGAAAATGTTAGATCTACAAGAACTTGTTATTTGAAGCTTTCAATTCCCTTAAAGAATATGTTGTTTCTTTCATTTTAAATGATATATAACTATTAGATAGATGGCTTTATTCTCCTTATTAATTATCTTATTCAAACTTAGCCATTTAAGAAACTTAGTATGGTTGTACCTAGTAATATTAAGCTCATAGATGGCTAGAATTTTGCTCTAGATTGCTTTTGAGTAATTATAAACGTAAAAGAGGTTCGAAAGAGTTTCAAGTTGGTTTTTGTAGAGGCAACAAGTTAGAAAACTATCATGAAGCTTAATCTATCTAATACTAAATATGGAAACTCCATTTTTAGCAACTAGCCACATGAAAAAAGATACCTTTAGGAGAGAGCTTCTGCTCTAGACAGTGCTATACCAAACTAGTTTTTGCTCCCTCGGTATGAACAAATATTTACATTAATGGTTTATGAATTTGCTTGATGGATGTATGAACCAAAAGCAGGAGTCATTCACTTTAATATTAAGGTTAAAGTTAGGAAAAATTGGCACAAGATTAGCTGGGTAGTTGGACCAATGATTGGAGCTTATCCAAAACATTAGAACTAGTAGAGAAATTATTTAGAATTCTAAGCATCAAATGTGAACTACTTAATCACCACAATTTGCTCCAATTATCATAATATAGAGAAATTTAAATTACTCATAATAGTCTATTATACTTTTCACTTCCATCTTTATAGAAACATCTATTTTAGTACACAATATTAAAATTAGTTTGAATACTATTTAATAGTTTTATTTCCTGTTATTAAAGTTGTTAAAGAATTATATATATTAGTTATAATATCTAAATGTTATTTAGATTAGAAGAATATAGATGTTATTCACAAAATATCTATATAAAGATAAATAATTTGTGGTAAAAATAATTATTATGACATTGGCAATTATAACAAAGTGAAATGTTCAACTATAATTAATTTGACTCACCTATAAATATTCATCCATCTTCTGTATAGCTTGTGAGGATACCAATCTTATAAGTCTTTTTTTTGGTAAATGACTGATATATTGCTATAGAATAAAACTAGTTACAACTTTACAGAGAGTTCATAGATGACACTATAGTAAAGAGTAGCTAACGAAGAAGAATACAAAAGACTAGAGGGTTAAAGTGCGAGACATTATGTCTAAAGTTTTCCGAGTCCTCCTAACATCCATGGTAAGGGGTAGGTGTATATCTTTAGCAAAAATGTACTCTCTAATCTGATTTATGGTTTTAGTAGCGAGTTTGTATTTCTCTTCCTTTTTGTCTGTGAATTTTCGATGGCTTTTCTCTTTCCATAGGCCGTATATAGACAGTGGAAAGGCAGTAGAGAAAAGAACAACATTTTGAGTGCCTTTCTTCGATTTGATAATGATCCACTCTAATGCCGAATCCCAGTCGTATCTAGCTGAATATGACGACAACATGTGTAGAATGTTACTCTAAATTTCTTTTGAATAATGCATTGGAAAAAGAGATTATTATGATCTTTTGGAGCTAGGTTATAGAGGACGAATAGGTCATCGACGTTTCCATGGCATTGATTCATAGTTTGAAGCATGTTTTTGAAAGCTAGATAAGTAATGAAGGCAACTTTAGGATAAATGGTATTATGCCACATCAAGGAAAACCATGGAACTACAAACGATCTAGTGGAGAGGAGTTGATGGCAAGATTGATTGGAGAAGATAACAGAGGGATTCAAGTTCCAGACTATTTTATCCTCCTATATTGTATTGGAAAGATACGGGAGAAGGGGAAGAAGAGAAGTGAAACCACAAAAGGTGGCCTATCATACATCATTAGCAATCAAAGAAGAGGCTTCTAACATTAAAGGAAGTCTGCTTTGAAGCCTTTGAAAGTCAGGAGAGTTAATAAGTGGACTGGTGTTCATCCAGTTATCAAAACACACCCAAGTTTTTACTCCATTGTCAACATTATGCTTGATATGTAGGTAAATTGTTCAACAAAGTTGGATCATCTGTTTGAGTATCCAAGAACCATTTCGAGGGTAATCAACCTGCCAAAAGTTAAAAATTTTCCAGCAAATTTCATGTATCCATTTGGACCATAAGGCTATATGATCTGTGTATCAAATCCATAAACACTTACACATTTAAACCTTCTACGGATTAGATATTGGATTAATCCCAATACTACTATATTTTTTATGCAGAGTGACTTCTCACCATTTCACTCACATCTTTCAGGAATTACCGACTTATCCAGTCTAAAGAAAAGTTTTCAAAATTCTTTTCAGCTCCTCAGGAACTTTTCGCAGTAAAGCAACATGACCCACCCAGTGAATATTTATGTTATTCAGAACAGATATGATAAGTGTGAGCTGAGTTGTGCAAGAAAGAAACAATTTTGCCATGCCATCACTCGGGTCTTCATCCTTCCAATAATAGTTAAGCAATCAGTGTACTTTGGTTTTAGAGTCTATATATGATAAGGATTCCCAGATATTTAAAAGGAAGAGAACTACTATATAATCCCGTAAGTTGTTTGATTTCGTCAAGGCCTTTAACATCATCCAAGATAAAAACAGCTCTTCTCAATATTATATTTTAGGCCAAACCAGCCCGCGCGCAAAGCAATGAAGTATATTCATGAGGATATGGATAGAGTGAAGTTAACACTACTTAAGAGAACTAGATCATTAACGTATAAGAGATGAGAAAGGCTTAGTTCCTTACATTTATGATGGAAGTGGAAGGCACCATTGCAAGCTATAAGTCTGGTTAATAGTCTGGATAAACCCTCCATCACGAGTGTGAATAAATAAGGTAAGAGGGGATCACCTTATCGAATCCCTCTAGCTGACTTGAAAGGAGTAGTGGGAGTGCTGTTGACTAACACTCTTAAAGAAGAAGTGCTAACACATGCCATAATTCATTGAACAAATTCAGTAGACAAATGAAGTTTTTTAAGACATAATTGGATGAACCGCCAGCTAACGATATCAAAGGATTTGAAAAAAATTATCTTGATTAAGTAATTGTTAATTTGCTTACCTATGTTGTATTCCTTCAGAAGCTCTTGTCAAAGCATAATATTGTCACCTATGTTAAGTTCGGGAAGGAAAGCACACTAATCATAATTCACAACAGTCAAGAGGGTTTTCTTTAATCTTTCCACTAGAATCTTTGCAATCATTTTATAAATAGTATTACACCACGATATAGGGCTAAATTCAGTCATACTATAAGGGTTAGGTTTTTTGGCAGCAAAAGAATGAAAGCATGATTGATGGCTTGTAGCATTTTGGATGATTCAAAAAATTCTAGTACAGCTTCAGTAAAGAGTTGGCCTGTAATTTCCCACATGTTTTGAAAGAAGAAAGCGTTGAATCCATCAGGACCAGGAGACTTATAGGGGTGTAAACTAAAAAGGATCCTTTTGACATCTTCAGCTATAAAAGGAGATATGGGGAGATATGGGGGACTCCATATCATCCTAACTTGTATAGTTGTATATCCTTCAAACAGATGAGCAACCTGCAGGCCAGATAAGTGAGAATCATTTGTTCCCATAAGTTGAATGAAATATAAATACTTACTAAGTATATTCTAACTCTTCCTTTAAACTTGTAATAATATTTTATGAGTCATATTTCTTCTAGTCTTCTTTCCACCTAATTATTCCAATAAGTGTTTCCATATCCTAATTAGGGTGTATATCTATTTATAACAATTTTTATAGTTACCACTATAATTCCATATTAAAATATAAGTTGGATATTGTTTATCCTTTGAAGGTATTAAGTACTATTTACATATAAAATTATTGTTTACATCAAATAATTTAAGATATTTATCTTAGCTTAAAGCAATTTAGGGATAAGCAATAATAACTAAATTAAAGATTAAAAAATTAAATGAGAATAATTTCTAACTACGAAAGCTAAAAATGAAAATTATCCTTACAAAGGATAATTGTCTTATAACTATTAGTAGAAGAATGATAAATTTCGTAGATGACACTAAGTGGAATGAAAAAGGCATAAATTTTGTTGCAAATTTTCATCTAGTTTTAACAAATGATTTGTTGCCAAGTGTAAAGGAGGAGAAAACATCAAAAGAGATATGAAATCATCTCATAAAGCTTTATAAGGATAAGTTAATTTTAAAAAATTAAGAGAAAAATTTATACTTTTTATATATCATAAGCCACTTTAGTTATCTAGAACATTAATGATTTAATTACTCTATTTTGTCAACTTACATCATTGGAATATAACATGTAGTCACTTGAATGTTTCAAACTTCTACTTCAAAGTCTACATGATCTGTATAAACAAATCACCATTAATTTAACTAATAATATTCTTATAGAGGATATACCCAAACACCGAAGGACATTCAAGTACATATCCTATGATAATGGCATGCTAGAGCGAACGTAAATCCAACTTAACATGGCATCAACTAACATAATTTAAAAGTTATCAAATTAAAACCATTCCTGGTATTCATTGTCAAAAACTCACACTTTATTTGTTGAACAAAAGTTTACACTACATCCATTAATGAATATTTACAAAACCTTATAAAAGTTCTAGGAAAACTACAAAACATAAGCTATAACTCTTCTGATGTCAACTGACATACCTCTGAGCCATAACTTAATCCAAAAGGTTCCTTTAGTCCAGTGTTAGGAACTAGGTCTCCTATCTTGTACCTAAAAAGTCACGTTACAATTTTATCAAACTGGCTACTCTGGTTATCACAGAGCAAAACTCTACGTGCAGACATAAATCACGGAGCAAAACTCTACATGCAGAAAACTGAGCTCAAAGCTTTATCAAACTGGCTACTCTGGTTACAACGCTTTTATTTGAGCATGCATTTTATGAAATGGATAAATTATAGAAGTTACCATATATAACAATCACGTGTGATGCATTATCAAAATCTCATAATTATCAAACCTAAGTTTGGCATTCAACTTTCGTTGAGAATTCAAATATCATACAGAGTTTCGAAACAATTCTTAACACTTCCAATACATACCCAAATATTAAACTCCTCAGACAATTCAGGTCCGAAATTCAGAACACAGTCATTACATATCAAATTCAATTAGTCATTCTCATTCACATACAAGTAGTACTTCCAATGATATTCACATGCATCGAATGCCTCATGAAATTATTGTCCGAAATTCAATACACAATTCAGTACACATTCAATAATATCAAATTCAATTTAGTAATAACAAAACAAATCAAGGTGAGAGTATGTTAGGTTACTCACGGTACACTCTAATATGCTATTGTTTAGATGGTCTAGCAATGTCTGACTGACGTCCAATGTGCTCGTCTATATCATACAAAATACATTTAGATATATCACAATTTTGCACAAATGTATAAGTCTTTCTTTATACACATCAATGTATAGACAATATGCACAATGCATGTTCACTGACAATTCCGAGTATCTTATCAAGATTTTGTCACCATATCATTCAGATAGCAAAACCCTCATTAATATAATTCGTACTTACGGTTTGGACCATAATAAAACAATGTGAAACTAAATTCATAACCCAATTGATCATTTTAGAGTTTTTTTTCTCATAATATACTTTTGGATCAACTTTACATAAGTATTTTGATAAGGTAAATGAAAAAATCAGGCAACACTTCCTTTTGAAAAGTTGTTCTCCAATGTCTTAATTTCTAATGATACCAAGATCATGCAATTTGATTCATTATTTCATGAGTTATGATCAAAATACAACAGACTGTGTACATTTAAAATTTTGGCTAATGCATGATCATGCATTCAAGTTGTACACCTCATATCTCTCAGTTCTAATATCCAAAAATTACAAACTTTATACCAATCAAAAGCTAAGAGAATAAGCTATAATTTTTTGAAGATATCTTTGTCTGATTTGGCCTATATCAATACAGTTTATTCAATAACAATAGGACCTGATTTCTATCCTTAGTAGTGCTATTACCTAAGTTAAGACTTACTTTCAAGCTAAATTTCAAGACCCTTAAGGATAAAATTCAAATTCAATTCTTCTTAACATTATTAGCCAAATGTTTATAATTCAATTTAAAATAAGAATAATTTCATTTGGAAGTCTAAAGATCAAACTATAACCAAAATACTGAAGCATGCTCAGTAAAAACATTCCAGTTATCAAATTTCAGTACTCCTCAACATTTTCATCCTAACACCCCCTTTAGGGATAACTTTGCATGATCATTATAATAAGGAAAACAGTGTATTTCAGTAAAACTTTCTTCTAGACAATTGTTCCATTATGTTTCTAGTTTCTAATAACACCATAATCATACAATTTGACTCAGTATACTGAACGTTATACCTAAAACAATTCAGACGTTTTAAAACTGTAACAAAACTCCTAACTCTACTTCCAACCAAATTTTGAAATGTTTAGAGATAGAATAACATTCAACTTCTTCAGGAAAGTTGTAAACATATGTCTCTAATTTATTTTGAATCAAGAATCAATGTATTTGGAAATCTATAGTTCAAGATATAATCAAAATACTGAACTCTACTCAATGAAAATTCTACAGTTCACAACATTCCAGTATACATCTTCACTAATATCTCATGCATTGCAGTCCGATTTACACATCATTCTCAAACCATTTAACATGCTATAAACACTAATCTTTTACTTGTTCAGTTCTAATGCCAGGTCAAAAAATCACTCCAAATCAGTACTCCAAACATGTAGAATCATCACACATTCAAGATGGAATTAAATGACTTTCATCTATGATGAAACAACAACAATCAGCTAGTTCTTTAACTATTTTGTGATGGGTAAAAGCATGTATTTAGTGTAGTAATTTAGCATAGCTTCAAGAAAAACACAAGAAGAGGAAGACAGAAGCAAGTTTCGGTAGTGAGAGATGAGAAGAGAAGAGAATGAGTTTGGTTGAAAGAACATGCAGAAACATTACACCTAAGGTGCTAGATGTCACCATATTATTTCAACATGTATCCTTAAGCATGTAAGCCACTTATCCCTTCCATAAGCTACCAAATGTCACCATTTAATAAGTTCATATTTCTCCTAATTATTGGTCCACACGTCACACATTAATTGGTCTAATTGTCATTTACTTACTAGTCCATTTGTCACGCATTTAACTATGTCAAATGTCACTCAATTTTAGACTTAATCATCTAAATTTTTCATGTATCAATTTATCTTACCACCTGGCATTTGTCCTATCCAAATGTACCTAAAATTTACCAAAAATTATGAATTAATGCTAATGCTCTCCAAATAAATTTTTAATGCAAATAACTCACAATTCACATTTTAATCGCATTTATAAATCAGTTATACCCAGAAAATGTCAATGAATGAATGTACAATCATATTCATGTGCAAAAATGTGCATGTCATATTTAACTAAAGCATGATATGCATTTCCTAATTTCTTAGTACTTCCTCATAAATCACAATTCTAGCCTTAACATGG
>JAJMLV010000008.1:64365497-64378009 GCA_027123465.1 Erythroxylum coca
GTTCTTTTCATGGGACTCAAACTATAAGTCACATGGGCCATTAAATATTCTAACAAGAATTCCAAAATACAATTTGGGTTCTTTTCATGGGACTCAAACTATAAGTCACATGGGCCATTAAATATTCTAACAAGAATTCCAAAATACAATTTGGGTTCTTTTCATGGGACTCAAACTATAAGTCACATGGGCCATTAAATATTCTAACAAGAATTCCAAAATACAATTTGGTTAAGTTCACTCTATTATTACTTACTAAATAAAAACTTTTTTTTCCTGAAAGATTATTATCAGATGATGAACTGTCATTTTCATACTATATTTATGAAAGAATAGCTATTTAGTTATTGACAGATGATAATTTAGAATAGCACTACATTATTTAGAATAGCACTAGATGTTTTGATTCATTTCCATTTTCTTTTAATAGCATTCCCTTGTTATGATTACAAGCAAAAAGAATCCACTAAAATTTTTATTTTAATTGAGAAGGAGCAATTATGTAACATAATGTGCAATCGGTTTTATCTGTAATTGAAAGTTAACAACATATATAAGTACGGTTCTAAAACAATGTCGATAGATAGCATTGGTATTTCACTGTTTAACACTCAGTGATTTTCCTCACATACCAAGTAGGCACTCTTCCACACAAATGGGATTCAAATCCTCTGCACCATTTAACCTGTTTTAACCTTATTTTTGCTTTAAAACAACATCATTTTATGTATAAACAAACCTAAACCGACGTCATTTTAAGACAAAAACAGGGTTTATATTTTTTATGTGATGAGTGTTTTATGATAATTAAATTTATACTTTTGAAAAAAAAATGTATTACCCAATACCAATTATGATTTGCATATTGTTTACTGATTTTTAAGGTATACACTTTACCTTATAAACTCATTTACATGAAATATGTTTTATATTCCTTAGTATAGGTATTAGGTTTCATTTTCTTCTATTATTTTATTCTATTCCTTAACCCAACTATTTATTAATGTAATGAGACTATTACATTATGACCATATCATAACTATAAATTTCTTTAAAGAATATCATAATTGTTTCTTAATTAAGTTGAATACATTGGTCTATCTATATATATAGAGGAGAAGGAAAAATGTACCATAAATAACTAATTAATTATTTACTTTTTTGTGGTTAATAGTTTGCAAAATGTCTTTTCATGATTAAAAGTAATGTTCTTCTCATACTCCCCCCTCAAAAGGAGTATCGACATCTCTTTTGCTCATCTTGCTGCTAAAAATTTTGAAATTCCATTATTGAAGAGCCTTTATGAAGATATGCTCCAATTGTTATTAAGTAGATGCATATAATAATTGCATAATTCCTTATTGATCCTTTCCCCAAATAAAATCACAGTCCCTTTTAATACGCTTAGATTGTTCACTAAACACAAGATTCTTGTATAGATGGATTGCTAATTAGTTGTCACAATAAATTTTTACTAGTTAATTATAAGAAATTACAAAATATGAAAAAAAAAAATCAACCAAAGAATTTCACAAGTTATTGATGTTATAGTTTTATAGTATGCTTTTATAGAACTTCTTGCAATCAAATATCACTTCTTATATTTCCAATTGATTAAGGATTGTCTAAATAATATCATATACCTTGAAACTAACCTTCTAGTATAAGGATAACCTACCGAATTATTGTCAACAACTACTAATAAAGAATTAAAAGTAGATAAAAAATCCCTTGTCTAAGAGCATTCTTTAAATATCTCAATTCTCAATTAATTGCTTGCCTATGTAAGCTAGTAGGTGTATTTAAAAATTAAAAAAAAACACTTGAAATTCAAAAGATATATCAGGCCTAGTAAATGTCAAATAGAGAAATTCACCCTCAAGTTATTTGTATTCAAAAACTCCAATAAATTCATCTTTATCAACAACAACAAACGACTTACAATTAGGATCAATAGGTGTAGAAAGTGGTTCACAATCCAAATAACCATATTCTTCAAGTAAATCTAGTGTATACTTTTGTTAATGTAGTATTATACTTAAATTTGATCTAGCCATTTCAATACCTAAAAAATACAATAAGTGACCTAGATCCTTTAGCTTAAAATTGTAACTAGTAGCAGTATAGTTACTTGTAATTACTTTTTCATCAACATAGACAAGAAGAACTACAAAGGCACTAGAATTAGGCAATGCTTAGTAAAGAGAGAATAATCTTATTTGAATTGAATGAAACTATACTTCCATTAAAGATCCTATAAACTTTTTGTTCCATTGCCTTAAAGCTTGTTTCAATCCATATAATGATTTTTGTAACATGCAAACCAACTTACTTTTAGGTGGATACTCCCTTAAATATTATAACACCCAATGGAAATTCCAAATAAAACGTTTCTATAAGGTCACTATATAAGAAATCATTATTAATATCAAGCTGAGAGAGATGCCAAGCTTGAATAGCAATTAAGGCCAAGAATCTAAAAACTGTAATTTGTTTAACTATAGGGCTAAAAGTTTCTTGATGATCAAAACTTTCCTAATGACTATAACTTTGTGCCATAAGTCTTACCTTATAACGATGTATACTACCGTCAGCCTTTAGCTTCACTTTATACACACACTTATAAACAATAGTATGACATTTTACAAGTAATAGAATAACCTCTTAGGCTATGTTTCTTGTTAAGGATTAAGTTCAACGTTCATAGAATCCTTCTAATAAGCATGTTTCATAACTTAGTAATAATGTGTAGGTTCATAAATAAGTTAAAGAAAGTGTGAAATCCTCATACGACAGAGATAAATAATCAATAAACATAATTTATGTGTGGTATATATTGTAGAATAAACAAATGAAGTAGGAGGAATAGAAAAAAAATATTGATAGTCTTGCAAATAAACAAAAATAATTATATGTACACTACTACTACAAATTGAAGGAATAGGTGAAATAACTAAATAAAGTGAAGAATAGTAAGAAATAAAGTTATATAAATGTGAATGAGGAGAAAGGACAAATGCAAGAGCAATATTAAAAACTAATGAATTAGTATTAGGATGCAATATAAAGGGAAAGGAATCAAAATTAATATTAGAATGAAAATCAAAATGATGAATAGTAGAATGATGAAGAGAAAGAGAAAATTGAAATTTATGAGGATCTATGAATGAAAAATAAACTTGTTAAAAATAACATCTCAAGAAATAAAAACACATCAAGATTATTTACAAGGTATCCTATAAAGATACAAGAAACAACTTTAGGATGAAATTTCTTTTGATGTTATGGAAGAGTAGTAGCAAAGCAAAGAGAAATAAATAATTTTAAATGATCATGAGAAGGTGGTTATTTGGCAAATAGTTTATGTAGGGTGTGATTATGAAGAATAGTTGTAGTAGTTTGATTGATAAGATACGAAACAGTAAGAACTACATCCCCAAAATTTCATTAGTAAAGAAGACTAAAATTAGGGAGATTGAGCAACAAGAAGAAAATATTGATGCTTCCTTTCCACTATAGCTTTTTTTATGGACTACTAACATAAGAAGGTTGATGAATAATTCCTTTAACAATAGAAAAATAAGAAAAGAAAATTTTGATATGTTATTAGATCATATTTGTTTAATACTAACAATATATTGATTCCAAACAAGACCATAAAAGTTAGAAACAATTGTAAATGTATTAGATTTAGATCTCATTCGATATAACCATGTCATTATGGTGAAATCATCTATAATTATGAGGAAATAATGATACCGCCTAATTACAGAAATAGAACATAAACCCTAACCATCTATATGAACAAGCTCAAAGTAGTTTTAGTATTTCAAACATGAATAAAGAATGGTAATCATTTTTTCTTTACCAAAGGACATACAAAACAAGGAGAAGAGGTGACTGGTGAACTTTGTTACCATAGATACCGAACGATTCAATGAAATTCTATTTAATTTTTCAAAAAAAAAAAGGAGAAGAAGCATATTGAATAATATGAACAAATTTTTAAAAGAGTTTTATTCTATCAGTTGCAGCTTGGACATGCCTATAGTGCCATAAATTATGGTGAATTGAATCATCATAAGAAGAAATACAATTGACATTATTAGAAATGGAGTATGGTCTAAAAATGAAAGTGAAATTTAGAGACTTAGATAGATATTGTTGAAACAAAAACAATCCTCCTTGAAGTTTAGCACATCCAGTCATTGTCCATATAGATAGGTGTTGGATAAGACAAAATTTTCTAGAAAAATTAGTTTGTAAAGATGTCTAGAAGTTAACTAACTGATAGACAAAAACGTATAAGCAAATGAAGGAATGCATAGTGCAAAAGGTATAAGCAAATGAAGGAATACATAGTGCATTATTTAGAACAAGATTTATAGTTAATCTATTAATACCAGTATAACTTAAAACTTTAGTCCCATTTGGCAACTGAACAAAATATTGATAAACAAGTTTATACTTTTCAAGTAATGAGATATTACCAACAATTTGGTTTATAGCACCAGTTTCCATAATCTAAGTAATAGGAGCAAGAAAATTAGACTTTAAAGGAAATAAGATATGCATATTATATAAATCATATGAAATAAAATTACCAGCAAGATTCGAGATGATTGGGTTTCCAGGTTGAACTGAGGGTTGAACTGAAGATTTAGGTGTAGAAGAAGAACTAACTGATGAGTCATGCTTATTTAAAAGTGGCATAAGATCGTGAACCTAATTTTGAGTAAGTGAAACATTACCAAGAAAGTCCATTGAAGTAGCAATTTACAAAATCAACAAACATATTTAAATCTAATGGAGAATATAACACCTTATAAATATGATTAACCTTATAATCAGGACTATTCTTTGATTTGGTAAGTTTGAAGTTAGGTGGAAAACTTACAGAATGATAACATTTGTCTCTAGTATGATCAGATGTCCTATAGTGGTCACAAATTAAGTTCAAGTTAAAAACTCTTTTCTCGGTATTACTAAAAATGGCAGCCATAGTAAAAGCTTCTCCCAAAGAGTTATTAACTAATTGAATAGATTTCTAAGTTTCTTTATACAAAACCATATTATAAGCTTCATCCAATGAAGGAAATGAGTTCATAACCATTATTTATGATCGCAACACAAAGAATGAATCAATGAGACCATTCAAGAACTTATACACACAATCCTTATGGTATAGATTAATAAAACTTTGAAAACAATCCTCATTACAAAAACCACATTTGTAGTGAGGTATAGGTGAATAATTTTTTATTTCTTCCAATATTCTAGTCAGTTCATTAAATTCGTGCCAACTGACCTTACTCTTTGAAGAAATCTGATATAGAGATAGCCAACAGCTACAATCTTGGTTTCATTAAATTGAGCAAAGTTTTTCTTGAGAATCCCTCAAATCTTAGAACTTGAATTGAAGAAAATTGTAGAACCAATTAATGGAGAAATTGATCTCAATACCCAAGCAACTATGAGATTGTTACAATGTGCCCAGGTAGAATATAAAGGATTAGTTAACGTAGGTTCTTTGATCGATCTGTAGATTTATAAGGACTGACCTTATTACGGAAGCGGTCAATCAATTTTTTATTTACTAGTCCATGTTTTATGATTGGCTACCAAAGCCATTGTTAATCAATGCCCCAATCTCTAACCTTTGATGGTATGATTCACATGAGGAAGAATGAAAGGAGTTTTTCTCTTTCGTTCGGATTTTGTAAAATTGCAGAGATAAAGAGAACCAAAACCTATTTGGTTTCTGATGTATTTGTTTTCTTAAGAAAGAGGACTACCTACAACCAACTTCTTGTTCCTCCTTTTATATTAGAACAAAATAATGGACAGAAGTTATATATATATATATATATATATATATATATATATATGGTCGTTCGTGTAACTGCCAACACGATCCATCAACAAATCATATTTTATTGGAACTTGTTAAGGCTAATAAGGAAGGTTGAGTCCAAGAAGCATAGTTTGACATAGAGACCCATGGGGTAATTGTTAATAAACTATGGTAATATTGATGCAAAGTGACTACATATACACTATGTATAAACGTATAGAAGCTGATTAACAAGAGATGTATATGTTAATTTGTAGCTATATTCTATAAAAATACATGATAAAAGGCAATTATTATTCAATTTTTTATACCCAATACTGACGAAGCAATATTTAGTGACAATCTCGAGTAGTCGATCGAGACCAATAGCAGGATTTGAACTTCATGTAAATCAAAGCTTTGGTAGAATCTCCATGCACCGTATTTCTCTTATCAACGTGACTCTAATACCCCTTGTACAGGAAAACAAAGCTGACGACTCAGCAACCCACATGGCCCTGCCATTTTACTCCCATGCTTAGTGCAACACTAATTAGACACTCTTATTTCACACAATGCTTGCAAAGTCGATTATAGCACTCCGTCATGCTAAAGCTAGAACATTCTATCATGATAAGTTCTCTTATTTTGTACCAATTCTTATTTGTCTCAAAATTTGAATATCTTCTAAAAAAATAATAATATAAAATTAATATAACAACTATCTATTTATTTCTAATAATATTACTTTGCACATATCTCTCGTATTGATAATAAACACAATTAGTATAAGAAAAAAGTCATTTAATTCTGATATAAATATAAAACTAAGAATAATATAAAGTGCTCAAATTGTTTCAATTATTTTCATTAAAAAAACCTATAATAAAATTGATATAACTCTATAACATAACAAGAAAAGTGTTCTCTGAATAATACAACAAACTAGAAGTAAAACACAAAACAAAATACTTATAGTTAAAAGTTTTGTATTTACATTACATATATAGAATTTAATGTATATATCAAATACAAGTGAAATTAAAAGAAAAGAGATTAAAAAAACTCAAAACTTCGTTATATGATATAATTGCTCAAATCGCATTAGCTCTAATTTTATTTGATACAGATTCTCCATCATTAAGGAGAGTCTTGTCATCACCATCATTCTAGCTCAATATACCGACAACATGTTAACACCTTCTCATCTAATATTATCATCCAAGTCACTTTTATCTATAAAACTTTCCTATAAGAACTCAATCTCATAAAATATCAAGATGATCAAGACAAGTTGGTTTAGAGAACTACTTATTTTATTAAGAGTCTAAATAAATAAATAAATAAAATTATGATAAATTATAAGCAACTTAATAATGACAAAATCAGACATTTCTCAAAACTTCAAGTGAAATTAAATAAATACCATATTATTTAATCTTTTGCATTTTAATCATTTTCTTTTTCTAGAATAAATTAATTTAAATGTGTTTCAATTTATTTCACACTCTTTTACACTAGCATATTGACCATGATTTTAAATTACAAACTTCTAATTAAAAAAAACGATTCCAATGTTGCTTTTAAGACAATATAAGATTGTTTTTAGAATAATAAAAATAATAAATAAAATCAAATGATGATTAATTTTATACACGTAATAAAAGTGAGGAAATATATACTTAAATTCGGTTTGTGTCTTTGGCATATTGCAACGAGCATCCCAAAATCATTGCATACATCTATGTATACCTTTATTTGTTAGCTAAGAAGATTTTACATCATCTTATATGAAACAACTTTTGTAATAGTTAATAGAATTCCCCTATTAACTTTAGCTTTCTTTTTTAAGTTTTTTCTGAAATAGACACTCAAATTCATAAATGTGCCAATAGTAAACAACAAAAAGTAAAGTTGTCTTTCTCATTTTTCATTGGTAACTTTAAGATAAGGTGTGTACAAAGAATGCTTATTTCTAATATTAATCTTGATTATGTCCTTTGCCCTCTGTATGACATCATAAAAACAACTGATTGTTACCTTCTCGCCATTCCCAACCAAAAGAAGTATTCCCACTAAAGGCTCAAACGGTTAGGTGACAAAATGATATTATGACTAAAATTCATAATCTCTAAGTATAATACTAGAAACCTTTATTCCAATATTTAAGCTAACGTGTTAAGATGTAGCTCATTTATCTGCTGTAAATATTTGTTTTAGATCCTTCTTCATTTGAACAAGACATTGAAGTGATAAAAAAAGTAGTTGTAAATCTTATAATGGTAGGATGACATAAATTCCTAATCACTGGGGAAATATTTTCTCATTAAATTCAGAACTTATGCATGATTACAAATGAACTTAGTCACTTTTCTCACTTTATGCATAGTTTTGTCAATGATAAGAAAGTATTTAGTATCTCATACATTTTCTAGTATCATATTAATCTAATACGCAACATAAGAAGACCAATAGAAAGAACTATACCTATTTTGTAACTTCTTCCTAACTACTTTATAAGTAGTTTCATTTTTTTAAGAAATTAAAGAATCTTGTTAAATAATCCTTAAAGGATGGAGAAGTACAATAGTTGCTAGGAACTAAATAGTTTAGAAATACAAAAACACAAGTAATATCATCACCCATCAACTATATGGTCAAAGCCAATACATTTAAAGTAACCTTAGTATGTACTACAGATTTCTTACAAAATGTAAACAATTAGTTTATCCTTCTCCTAAAGTTAGAGCTATAGCATTGTGAGTTAGTTCCCTAACCATAAAAAGGCATGCAACACTGAATTACTAGAGAGTTGCTAGATTTTCTGTGTAATTAGTGAGCCACTTTTTACATCCTTATATTATTGATCAACTCCTGTAAGAGAATATTCTCTTGACTTGTAATTTTTTATAATATCCTTTTATTTCTTTCATTCTAGAATGCATATATTAAGTTACCAAAAGCAATCTTAAGAACCATTAAATCCTCTTCTTTATCTAATGCTTTAGAGATAATCTTCTAGTCAATTCCTTTAAACTAATGCTTGAGGCAAATACGCTACAAAGTAGTTGTAACATGGTTCCAAACGTAGAATGAAAATCCAAACTTAAAGAAGAGATAAACAACAATCTCAGGATCCTAATTGCAAAGTACACAGGTTGTAAGGAGATTTAAGAAGCTCCTCAATCTATCAGCAGTGCTTAATCTTTCATTATTGTCAACCATAAATTGAAAAAAGCTCGAGGACTTTTATGCTTCATCCATATATCTTTATCTCTCTTTTTAAAACTTAGTGTGAAATAAACACTTAAATTCATAAATGTCATAAAAGTAAACAACATAAAGTAAAATTGTCTTTCTCATCGTTCATTGGTAACTGTAAGATAAGGTGTGTATATATAAGGCTTATTTTTCAGATTAACCTTAATTATTTCCTTTTCCCTCTCTATGGAATCATGAAATTAACTCATTGTTACCTTCTCATCACTCTCAGCCAAATGAAGTACTCCCATTAAAGGCTCACAAGCTTAAAAGACAAATTGACATTAGGACTAAAATTCACGATCTATAGTTATAATTCTACAAACCTTTGTTGCAGTGTTTAAGCTAACATGTTAATATATAACTCATTTATCACTTGTAAATATTTGTCTCAGTTCCTTCTTCATTTGAACAAAACATTATAAATTCCTAAATGGTAGGAGGGCATAAATTCCTAAACATTAGTGAAATCTTTTCTCATTAAATTCAGAACCCATGCATGATTATGAATGGCCTTAGTCACTTTTCACACTTTCTACATAGTTTCATCAATAATAAGAAAGTATTTAATATCTCATATACTTTCTAACAACAAGTTAATGTAATACACAACATTAGAAGACCAATAGAAAGAACTATAACTACTTTGCAACCTTTTCCTAAATAATTTATAAGTAGTGTTATTTTTTAAAAAATTAAAGAATCTCGTTAAATAATCCTAAAAGGATGGATACGTAAAATAGTTGCTAGGAGCTATATAGTTTTTTAAAACACAAGTAATATCATCACCCATCAACCATATGGTCAAAGTTAGTCTTTTTAATATAATCTTAATATGTACTCTAGATTTCCTACAAAATGATAACGACTAGTTTATCCTCCTCCCGGACTTATCATTCTCAAAAAGATGAAGCACCAAGAATTAGTCCCTAGCCATAAAGATGCAAGCACCAGTTAATTACTAAAGAGTTGACGCATTTTTTGTGTAATTAATGAGTCACTATTTACATCTTTGTATTATTTATCAACTTTTATAAGAGAATATTCTCCTAACTAGTGAATTTTTATATTATCCTTCTTTTTTGTTTATTCCATAATGCATATATTGTGTTACCAAGAGTAATCTTAAGCAATACTAAATCCTCCTTCTTAATCTTATGCTTTAGAGAAAATAATCTAGTTTGTTCTTTTTAAACTAATATTTGAGGCAAATATGCCATAAACCAATTGTAACATGGTTCCAAATGAAGAATGAAAATATACACCTAAAGAAGAGATGAGCAACACGTTCAGGTTCCTCATTGTAAAGTACACAGGTTGTAAGAAGATTTAGGAAGCTCCTCAATCTATCGATAATGCTTAATCTTTCATTAATGTCAACCATATAATAAAGCAAGCTTGACGACTTGCATAATTCATCCATAAAATATTATACCAACTCATCCTTGTAGCCTCAAGGTCCTTATATGAAGTTATTGTAAATAAATGATATATATGTTTATTCCATCTCAAAGAATCCTCCCGATTTGGATTGAGATTGAAACTAAAAATGTGGTCAATAAAACTATTTCTCGGCACCTGCTCCAAATGCATTTGAGCATTTTCAAAGACTTCACTCACTAAAGCATTATCAAGAATAAAATTCCTTATATGGATCGATTCAGCAATTTTGTATAATGGCCCCAATCCTATCTAGTTATCATGCCATAAGAATGTTGAATTGTCATTGCATATCTTTGTTATGAATTATATGTAACTCTTTCTCTTAACTTTAGGATATTCACTATAGTCCAAGAGAAGTCATAGTTAGTTGAATGCATTAGAAACTTACATTACTCAAGTGATATGCGTGAATCAATTTGACCCACAAAGATTGTTTATCATTAAGGATCCTCCAAATCCTTTTAAACATAAGAACTTTAATTATATTTCTAATTGAAATTATTCCAAATTCAACCTCTTCCTTTTGAAGGCACGGTTCACTCTGTTTTACCTTAGATAATGCATGCCTTGTATTGTCTCTAGCCCAAAGTAATTGTCTCATTAATTTTTCTACTACCTTGACAATGTTTATAAGAAGCATATTATATAAGGACCAATAAACATGTAAACTATTTACCAATGGGTTAATTAACTATATTCTTCTAGAAAAAAAAGATAAATTCTTTTAGCACCAACTTGCATAAATTCTTTTGGCACCAACTTGCATTTTTTTCTTTGTACTTTCTCTTCTAGTAGTTAAAACTCATTATAAGTTTATCTTTTTAAATAAACTAGGATAGGTGAGTGATAGGTGGCTTATTAGTTTTCAAGCCAGTTAAAGAGGTGAGCCACTTGGATATATGAAATGAACTAGTGAAAATTAACTCCTATATATTATTAATGAAAAGAAATGAATTTTCTTTGAAAGTGTTCAAGGCTACCATTAAAACATTAACAATGCAATCATCAACTTTAAAGAAAAGAATAAGATCATCTACAAATAAGAGGCTACAAATCTCCAATCTCTTGCATTTTAAGTGAAATTTTAAGTTTCTCTCGTAGTGAATAACAAGCTTAATGAGTTTAGTTAAGACTTTGATGTATAAAATGAAGAGGTATGGAGAAAACAGATCTCCTTTCCTTAACCCTCTTGTACTCTTGAAAAGATTGGTAAGTTCTCTATTAACAAGGATCAAATGACACAATTGAGATGCATTCATCAATCCAATTCATAAAGATAATGGGGAATCTAAATGCTTTTAAAAAGTTTAGGTTGAAATTCCAAATTAAGGAATTAAATGCCTTATGGAAGTCAATTTTAATAGCATAATGCTTACTAAAATACTTCCTATAATAGTTCTTAAATAGCTTTTGAGCTAACAAAATATTATACTTATTTTGTCTCACTTTGATGAATTTCCATTAAGAAGGATCAATATAATGAGTTAAAACATTTTGAGTCTATTAATATAATGAGCTAAAACATTTTAAGCCTATCTGAGCTTAACTTGGAAATACTCTTATATGAAAACACACGCAAAGGTCTTATTGAGCTCTTATAAAAAAAATTCATGCTTAGAGAACTTTAGTACAACATTTGTTACCAAGTCTTTGATTCAAGGCTATAATTCCTAAAAGAATTCAAAACTAGGGCTTTATAGGTTAAGAGCCAAAAAAAACTATTTTAACATCATTTGTATTAAAATCTCTAACCAATAAGCCCTCCTCTTATGTTGTAATATGTTCCCTAATAATATTTTGAAGAAACTACAGTAAGGATTAGCAATAACTAGAAGAGCTATAGGTAGTAGAGAAACAGGAAAAGACTTCATGTTTTAATTCAAATTGGGACACTATTATTGTAGCGCCCCCTTACCGTAGAGTATACACCGGGACGCCCGTAGGTCATACCGATACATACCCTACGATGAGGGTG
>JAJMLV010000008.1:64738550-64748729 GCA_027123465.1 Erythroxylum coca
TTTGCATGAAATTAAGTGAGAGGTAGGTTAAGAGGGCATGTTTGGGGCATGAGCACACTTAGGCTTTTTAAGCATATTTTGAGTTGTAGAACTCCGATTGAGGTAATTTTTGCTTCAAAGCAAATTAGAGACTTAAAGCTACAATTTCTATGAAGAAGTCAAGTTGTGATTTTGATATTTGTTTAGTCTGCGCTCATCACTATTGTGGAATGACAGCAAATGACCTACAGGGTTTTAAGCACAAGGTTTAAGACTCTGAATGTTGGGTTCCAAAAATGTGGTCAGTAGTTGTGATATCAGAGCAAGCTCAAGTTTCATGATTTCGTAAGAGATTTGGGCTCCCAAAGCAAGCGGGGTCCAACAATGAGAATATGGATGCTCTTGCAATAACTATGAATCTTAAGGAGTTGTTTAATGCACAAAGAAGGTGGAGAGATATCAATTCTCCAAAGCATTATCTCAATTTAAAATGTCAAAAGGATCTCTAGCTGAGTTATATATGTTAAAGATGATTGGCTATATTAAAAAATTAAGCTAGTTAGGTTTTATTATGGACTATGGGTTAAGCATTGATATGGTGCTACACTCTCTTAATTTGATCTTTTCAAAGTTCATTATGAACTTTCATATGAAATAAAAGAATGTTTCATTGCGTTAACTATTGAATATGCTTATGATTGTAAAAAGTTGCCTTGAGAAGGAATACATTTATGTTCTTGTTGTGGATTCTTCCAAGAGCAAGAAAAAGGGCTCTAAGAAGAATAATAACAAGAAACAAGGGTGATGTCAAAAAGAAGACAAGTAATAAGGGCACATGGTTTCATTATGGAGTCGATGGAAATTTAAAGAAGAATTGTAAAGCTTATCTTACTAGCCTGGAAGATAAAAAGCTTAAGATAGCTTCATCTTTAAGTATATCTATGATTAAGATCAATCGTTCTACTTATGTTCCATATTCTTAGGTATTAGATACTAGATGTGGTTCTCATATTTTTAATAATATGCAAATGATAACAAGGAGTACATCATTGAAGAAAGGAGAAGTGGACTTATAAGTTAACAATAAAGCAGGAGCTACTACATTAGTTGTAGGAACTTATAGTATAACTTTGATTTTTAGACTTGAACTAGAATCGAATAATTGTTATTATATTCCATTTATTACTAGAAAGTAAAAACATAACTTCCATTTCTTATTTAGATTTGAATGGATTTGTATTTATTATTAAGAATAAGAGTTCTTCTTTTTATAAAGATGATGTTTACTATAGATCTGGATTACTTAAAAATGGTTTATATTAGTTAGATCTTGAAAGGAAAATTAATAAAAAAGAGCAACAAAAAAGTTAATTGACCTAAATCCACCTTATTTATGAAAAGAGTGATTTTTCGATCCTTTTGATTATAATCATATGAAACTTGTAAATCTCGTTTACTGGGAAAAATGACCAAGCCACCCTTTATTGGAAAGGGAGAGTGTACTAGTGAGCTACTAGAGCTTATACATTTACGGCCCTATGTCTACTAGAACCAAAGCTAGATAATCATATTTAATTACATTTATAAATAATCATTCCAAATATGGTTATGTGTATTTAATGAAACAAAAGTCTGAATCATTTGAAAAGTTCAAAAGAGTTTAGACTTGAGGTTGATAAACAAACTAGTAAGAACATTAAGAAAATTAAATCTGATTAAGGTGGTGAATACTTGGATCATGATTTTCTTGGTTACTTAAAAGAGAATGGGATTCTCTCATAATGGTCCCCTCCTAGAACTCTATAACATAATAGAGTGTTTGAGAGGAGAGATCATACTATATTAGATATGGTACAATCTATAATAAGTTATACAATCCTTCCTATCTACTTTTGAGGATATGCCATTGAAACTAGTGACTACCTTATGAATAGAGTTCTAGCCAAATTGGTTAAAAAGACACTATATGAGATATAGACTGTTAATAGACTAAAGTTGTCACACTTAAAGATTTAGGGATGTGATGCTTATATGAAGTGTGCAAAATTTGATAATCTTTAAACTAATAGGAGTAGATCATAGTATGTTTTTCTAAGTGATTTTAGTGTTTTTTAGATGATTATCATATGTATAAGTGTAGAAATATGTGATTGTCAGTGTTTGCATATGTTTTAAGTGTTTGATTGGTTTAGAGCATGAATTTGATCTTAATTTTAAGTTTCAAGAGGTATTTGATGTGTTTGTGGGTTTTTGAAATCAGGAAATTAAAGAATGGAGAAGATGTTAGATGCATAAAGGATGACGTGAACGTGCACCATGCATGATCATGTATGGCAAAGTATAAGGATGCTATATGGCTATCTGACATGATCGTGCCACCATCCATGATTGTGCCAAAGAGGAATCAACAACGTTGGGCACAATTATGCCCCATGCATGATCATGCTAAGAGGTGTTTCCATATGCGTGTTTTTTTTTGTGTTTTGATGATTTCTTGGCTATCTTTGGAATAAAACAAAGAGTGGAAACCCTAGAACCCTTAAGCATTATAAAGGAGCATGAAAAACATCAAAAAGAGGCAACAGGGACTACATCAAAGCAAATCAAAGAAGATCTTCAAAGAAACTACACCATTCTAGATTAAGACTTTGATAAGTTTTCATTATTTTTCCTTTATTTCTCTCATAGTCTTGAATATTTATTTGGATTTCTACAATGTGTAACATGATTATGGATTTCTAAATTCATATTTAGTGATTATTCTGGAATTATTTTGTGAACCTTATTTCTTGTTAAATTTAATATGTTGATGAATGTTTGTGATAATTTTCGTGCATATACTTGATAATAAATTGAGATAGTCAATCATATTATTAGTGTTAAGGTGCGCAGAGTTGGTAACTTAATAGACCTATAATATCATAACAATGATCAATTAAAGAGAGATTTTAATTGTGAAATTAATTATCTAATAGATTGCTTAGGATCTAATTAAATAAGGTAGGAATAGTTTTGTGAATCGAGAGATTATAACTTTATAAATATCAAAATCAATAAGGGTTACTTGATTAGATCTTAAGAGAGAGTAATCTAAACCTTAGGAAATCTAGGATCAAACATAAATTGAATCAACAAAAGAAAGGGAGATAAAATGAGGATAAAATAGTTCCTAAGTCTTCAATTTCGATCAATCTTAATTTCATTAATGGTTCAATTATTTTATTATTTAATTGCTTTTGTTATTATTTGTTTTAATTTAATTTATTTATTTATTACCTTAGACAAAGTTCTTTTCAAGTTGTTTAGGTGTTTAATGGTCCTTATGGGAATGACACCCTTTATATTACAAGATATGATCTGTATACTTGTGATATTGAAAGTTTTATTATTATATAAAACTTGCTCTACATGTTTTTGATGTATTTGCTAAGGACTTTTAGGATTTGTACAATTTGAATTCCTTTGATTTAAGGAATATTTATGTCTCTTGTTTGCTTATAATTGAATGAGCATAAGAATCACTCAGAGTTTAAGCAAGGTAGAAGAAACTCCAACTATCAACATCATAAGGCAACATAGAAAGATCTAAAGATCTAAACGTCAAGAAATAACAGAGAGAATGACGGTGGAAGAATTGAATCATAAAGAGCAGTAAAGAACCCTTACGGAATTATGAGGTTAGGGTTCAATATGACACAACAAGGAATCACTTGACCACCAGTGCATCAAAATTTATTTGAGATTAAACTAGTATTATTGAATATGCTGTAAACCAATATGTAGTTCTATGGTTTCGCCAATGAGTATCCCAATGCTCATCTGGTCAATTTCTTAGAGATTTGTGATACATTTTAGTATAATGGGTTATCAAAAGAGACAGTGAAGATGAGGCTCCTCCATTTTACACTCAAGGAAAGAGCCAAGGCATGGTTTCATTCACTCAATCTATCGAACATCACAATATAGGAGTAGTTGGAGAAAGCCTTTTTGGATAAGTACTTCCCTCTGACAAAGATAGCAAAACTTATAAAGAAAATCACTAATTTCTAGCCAAATAAGAGGAAGTTTGTACATGAATTGAGAGATTGGTATAAGGAGTTGCGAAGGAAATGTCATTATCATAACCTGACAAAGGAATTCCTATTGTAAACTTTTTATGACGAAGTTAATCCATCCATAAGTAGGACCATTGATGCAATTACAAGAGGATCATTGTGTGGAAAATGGTTGACGAGGCAAAAGATTTTCTTGAGGAGATAGCAAATAATGGTTGTCTTTAGATATCAAACCAAAGTATATAGTAGTCAACCATCTAGGATCAAAAGGGAGTGATTGTTATCGATTCAGTGACAACACTAAAAGCTGAAATCACTAACTTAACGAAACAACTAATGGATACAATTTATACAGGCAAGTAATCCATATCAAAGTTGATTGCTTCTTAGTGAAAAACAATAGCGTAGAGCAAGTCAACCATATGGGCACATAGTTTCATCAAAGAGGCAATAATCCTTATTCTAACATGTATAATCTTGGGTAGAAGAAACACCTAAAATTTTCTTATTCTAACAATACAGGGATTGTGGTTAAGAAATCGAGGTCCACTGGGATTTCAACAAATATGCCATATACAAATGATTCAAAATTAGACAAGCTCATGGACATAATGAATTCTAAGTTAATAGGTTTAGAAAGGCCTATAAGAGGATGGAAGGTCAATTCTTGCTAATACCAAAGAATCATGCCTCTTCTATTCACAACTTGGAGGATCAAGCGGGCCAGCTATAAATACATTATCTATAAGAAGTATGGGGAGTCTTCTAAGCAATATGGAAGTAAATCCAAGGGAACAACTCAAGGCTATCACACTTAGGAGTGGAAAATAGCTAAAAGAACTAAAGGATAAACAAATTAACCCCACAATGTAAAAGACCAAGAGAAGCAAAAAAAATGATGAAGAACAAAATGATGATCCTTCCTACGTTACTCCTTTGCCATATCCACCAAAAATTTCATTTCCATAGAGACTTTAGAAGAATAAATTGGCCACACAATTTGCAAAGTTTGTAGAGAAGATGAAGAATTTGCAAATTAACTTGTATTTTGTATAGGAGTTTGAACATATGCCTTAGTACATGAAGTTCCTCAAAGAAATATTATCAAATAAGCAAACTTGGGAAGATAACCAAATGGTAGCACTGATGAAAAGCTACAGTTCACTTGTCACTAGTCATATGCCTTCGAAATTGAAGGACCCAAGGAGCTTTACAATACCTTGCATAGTTGGTTACTTACAATTTGCAAAATGTTTACGCAACTTGGGTGCAGGTACAAACCTCATGCCTTTATCAATTTTTAGGAAAATGTTGTAAGGTAATGTGAAGCCAACTTGATGCTTGATTGGTTGGTGGATCAGTAGATAAATAGATTGTTTGGTGTAGTGGAGGAAGTCAGTATTAAGGTGGAAAAATTCATTATTCTTAAGGACTTCATGGTATTTGATTTTAAAGAGCATATGAGTTGTCCACGCATTCTTGAATGATTCATGAATACTAAGAGAGGCACTGATTGATGTTTATAAAGGTAAATTGATTCTTCAGATTGGTAATGGTTATATAGAGTTCAATATGATTAAAGTCTTTAAGAATCTAGAAAAAGTAGCTTTTATATGAAGATCGATATCATATATGAATGCATCAAAGATAAAGAGGAGAGTTGCAACAAAGAAGTAAGTTCTGAGGCAGCTGAGACTAAGGAAGAAGGAGAGACGAAGGAGTCTGGCGATCCACACATTAGGACATTTTAATGAGAACCGAAACACCCATACTATAATTTATTGAAAAGTTGCCAACTCTTAAGTTAATGCCTTTACCCACACACCTTCAATATACCATCTTAGGTGAGGGCAAAACACTACCTATCATTATCTCAAACAAGCTAGATAAGGAACAAGAAAGTGAGGTGGTGAAGACTTTTAGGAATTGGATAATGGTCATGGGATGGAAAATATCTAACATACGAGGTATAAGTCCTAATGTGGTTATGCATAAGATTAACCCTGAGAAAGGATGAAAAATAGTGAGGTAACATCAATGAAGATTAAATCCTATTGTTAAGTTGCTAAATATGGTATCATATACCTGATTTTAGATAGTGAATGGGTCAACCCAGTACAATACATACCTATGAAAGGAGAAATGATAGATGGAGAGTGAAAATGGTGAGATGAAGTCCACTCGAACATTCACAGCCTGGAGAGTGCCTATTGACTATTATAAACTAAACAAAGTGAGTAAAAAAGATCACTTCACTCTTCCATTTGTGGATTAAACGCTAGAAAGGGTGGTTGGCTGGTATCATAACATTACACAAAATAAATAAACTTAAAATTATAGCTACCAATAAGTCTAGGTCAATCCCACAAAAAGTGTGTATAAAGCTTTTACAATTAAAGAAATTAGTTTTTAGGTTTTTTTAGGGGGGTGAACTAACAAAAGTAAATTAAAACAAAAGTTAAAAATGATGAAAGTGATGAATGCGTTTAGGAATATACACAGTTTAATACACGGTCATGTATCAAACTATATAAGTTAAGAAAATGTGAAACTTGTGAAGACACACAGTTTTATATGCAACCATGTAAGTTCTTCCGAATGTATACATAGTGGTGTATCTCCCAAGTTTTGCTTAAATGCTACTCTTCTTATAATGTCTTGTCCAATCCTTACTCTAATCCATCACCTTCATAAGGATAATTGAGTTTGGAAATCAATAGGTTGGGTCAAGGAATATGATCTTAACGTGTTTTAGCTCTTATGCTTCCAAATTGCACCTAAAACTAAATATGAACTAAAATGAGTATCTTAAGCACTTCATAGCAATAATCACTAAGTGTTAAGAAGTGAATGTATAAACAATTAAGCACACATCAAATTTCCTCATAATTATCTTTTGGTTATCCTTAGGAAAAAAAATATAAAGTTAAAAACTAAAAACTAAAACTTCCACAATTTCCATATTTCCTAAGAATAGATAGCCATAAATAAATAGAAATTGCTTTTAAAACCATAGCAAGAAATAAACATTAAATTCCCCTACTATGATCAATCAACAATTATCGCCTTTAGAAACTGAGCAATCTAGTAGTAGACTTAGACAAAGCGTGTAAATAGCATTAATCCATAGGGCCATTCAAACACCATTCATGATCAAGACATTATACAAATTTTCATATCATTACATTGCTCCACCATTAAGATTCACATACATAATCATGAACCAAAGTACTTTTCAAGGTTGTAATATAGGCAAGGGTTAAGGTGAGATGTATTTGGATAATTTAGTGCAAAAACCATCAAAGCTAGTGAAACAAGAAAACATTCAATGGAATATCAAGTGTAGGAACTAACATTCACTCAAAACTAGGTACCATCAGTTATGGAGAATGCAAAAACTATATTTCGTATCTTAGATTCAAGCTCTCACACCATAAGCCACATGAAATATAACCAATTAAAAGGATTTACTCAAACAAATGATGACAAATAGTTCATTATAACCATAAGTGTTGATCCTTCAAAACAACATCTACCTCATATGCATCATACTCAAGTTACTCATTCCATACAACTTGAGGGGGAAGGAATAATCATGAATAACTTTGCAAAACAAATGCATTTCCTCCTTGATAATTTTATTTTAATTTTTTTTCTTTCTTAATTTTCTTTCTTCTTCGTTTTTTTTCTTTATAAAAATGGAAAGAAGCTAGATCGACATTTGGAATTCATTAATAAGAGGTAAAATGATATTCTAATAACTATAACCAACCTACATATATGTGAACCCCTATATTTATAGTTTTTTGCATCCACAATCACCAATAATCAGCAAGTGCTTCGCTAGCTTTAAGGCTTAAGTAGGACATTTAGTTAAGTTAAAAGCATGTAATATGGTTGGCACAAAAAAAGGTAAATAAAGCTCAAGGGGGCTTATCAAAAGGAAAATTCACATCAATAGGTGGGCTATTTAGCTTATGTAGCTTATAAAAAAATGCCTATATAATTTCCATGTTAACGTATGTTATAAAAATGTGATTTTGAATAAAAAATCAAAACAAAGTCAGGATGTACATGTCATGAAGGTCTTGCATAAAAAAAAGTTAGATTGATATGGATGTGTCAATCTATAAATACTCAAAGTCTCACTAGCTTGTGTCTACACTAGTGACTACTCCTTTAAAGATAATGTAAATTGACGAATCATAAGAGTATAAGTACAAGCTCCAGTTGCCATAAATTTTTCTAGTCAATTCCCTTTCTAGTTATGACTATATGGTCTTAAAAGTAATAGAAAAAGAGAAATTGTTTTTTATATTGATTCTCTCTATTTTTGTTTGAAAATTTAAAAACATGTAAGAAACAAACAAACAAACTCAAAAAACACACATGCATATCCTAACAAATACGAAAGTGTAAAGGAAAAGAACTAAACCTTTATTGGGTTACCTTCCAGTAAACATTTTTGTTTATTGTCTCTGTTTGATTCCTTGTTTTTCTCATCACAAGACAAAATTATGATCTTCAGATGTCACATTTTACGCTTTCTCCACTTGAGGTCATTTGGGATAACTGATAGTTGTAGATTGCATTGTGTTTTAGTGGGTAGTTTAATGTGTGTTTAGTTGTTAATTTGATTATGTAGTATGTATTTAGGTTAGATTTGTGTTAGTTTGTTAAATATTTTTTATTAAGTATTTGATAGGTTAAAGCATACTTTTAAGCTTCAATGTTGTGTATTTGAGGTGCCTTGATGAGTTTACTAGTGTTTTAGGGCTAATATCGAAGAAGAAGGGAGTTTTGGAGGAGACCCAAACTAAAGTAGAGGTCTACAATCGTGGCTTGTAAGCCATAATCCTAATAGAAGTAGGTGTAAGGAGCCACGATAATGACCCTATTTGCCATGATCATGATAGAAGGAAAACCTCCAGCCACGATCATAGTTGCATGATAGAAACGTGGAAAGATTTCCTGACTTGAGTTTTCGAGAGACTTTTCAAACCTGGGAAAAAACTGTAGGGTTGCCCAAATTAGAAAAGTCTATAAAAGGCATTGTGATAAAACCCTAAAGAAAGCTTCTACATTCTACCACTTTTGGAAAGTTTAAGAGAGAGAGAAACGAAGAGAGATAGAGAAGAAGAAGAGGAGGAAGAATCGGGTCCTAATGCTATTGCTTTCCTGATTAAGTGGTTTCCCGACGTTGCTTCCTTCCTAGATTGTCCAATCCAAGTTCTATTTCCTTTCAATTTTTTGTCTATTTAATGTATTTGATTGAAATGGATTGTATGATGATGGGTTTTGGATTGTTGACAATGTTCTAACTCTTCCTTTAAGATTTTACTTTAATTTAATGTTAATATAGTTGATTTTGTGTTTTATTGAATGGGTGTTGTGATTAAATTTGATTTTTGCATATTTTGGTAACAAACTAAAAGGGTGAGCCCTATAAAAATGATTGGATTAGGTTAACAAGAGTTACATGATTCAATAAACAACTTAGTTAATCAGTCTAGTCGGTTATTATATGGAGCAAGATCCCATGTCAAACGCGATTGTTTGTTAGAGAGCTTAAGAACTAATTAGGTTTAGAGCTATAGGTAATTGAGAGATTGCCTACTTGGTACTTAACCTAATTAAAGATTATTAATTAGGGCGTATGATTATAACTTAAAAGAGAGTAATCTTTCCTACGATAATGTAGCATCCACAGCCCATTAATGCATAAATGGTTAGGTTAGTTTTAATAATAGGAAGAATCCCCTCTCTCATAATTTGGTAATTTCTCTTGGTTGATTTCCATTGTGACTTTTGTGTTGCTCAATTTCAATTTCTTTTTTATTACATGTACAAATTAAATTCTTGCCTATCTTATTTCTGTGTTTACTTTTCTTTACAATTTTTATTTCATTTTATTAATTTTCTTAGCCTATGATAGCTAAGAATTAGATTAGTTCACACCTCCTTGCGGGATCGATCCTTCATATACTAAATTTCATGACCCATGCATTTGTGGTATTTGAGGGTTATGATTGTAAAGCTCAATAAGCACAATCAATAACACCTAAGTAGATGACCCCTCAAGTTTAGTGTCTTTTCAATCTTAAAACTTTTAATATTTACTAAGTCCTTGTACTTTTGAAATTTC
>JAJMLV010000008.1:64996053-65008977 GCA_027123465.1 Erythroxylum coca
TTTCCTGCAAAGTAAAACGTCTTGCAATCATCAATTATCCCACCAATCTCCAATCTCTCTTCTTCTCCTTTATGATTGAAGTAAGAAGACATCAACAAGCTCAGCAGGTTCCTCGATTTCTCTCCTTTCCTACTATTATTCTCTATTATTCTTCGAATTGATTCACGAACTTCCCTGACAAGCCTCCACCTTTCTCTGTTGGTCGCAGTTGGTAAAAACCTGTGATCGCTTGAACAAATTAACAAACAAAGCACATAGAATAAATAAACCAATGGGAAGAAAGAATCCAAACCTGAAGAGTGGGATATTCACAGATTTTACGGCGAGAGATGCATGGTGGGCTTGCTTTTCCTGCAGCTCAAAAATACGCTTTCCTTCTTCGTAGCTGCTTCCAAAAACTGTTCTAGAGATGATATCAGCTGAGAGCTTACGGAGATGTTCGTGCACATCGATCTCCACTTCATCTCTTCCATCTTTTATCCCCTCCCATTTCTCAAACATTTTCTCTGTACTAGCTACCATTTTGGGCACCCAACCCTGTGAATTCAGAGAATATATAAATTTTTTCACAAATATAACAAAAAAGTTGAGATCTTAAATATATATAATTTTTATAACAAAAATTCAATATTTAATCTAATAAAAAAGGCTTAAACTTTTTAAATATGTCCTAAAACTCTAAAAGATTTATGTTTAAATTTATTATCTAAATCTTAACTCACTTTTAATTTTTTAATTTAAATTTTTGAAAGTTTTAGTCTAATATTTATTATCATCTCTAAATTTATTGTTTTTATATAATGAGTAGTCTAAAGGTAATAATTACACACTCAACAAATTTTATATGTAATTAAGAATTTAATTAATTTGATAAATTTAAGTTAAATAATTATAAGTAATTATTGGAGAGAATCCAAATAAGGATACTTAATATTAAAAGATTATGTTTTAGTGAAATTAGTAAAACATAATGATAAAATCATAATTATTCTATTTTTACGGAATATTAATAAGAGACGTGTCACACCTTAACTTGCTCCATATTCAGGGCCAAGTTACAGATCCTCCTGTGAAGACCCCATTCCTCGCCTCTGAGCCCCGCGAGTCCTTCACTTCCCATTAGCTGCTTCACCACCGGGTTAAATTCGATCGGTTCAAATGGCCCACCCGTATTCATAAGAACCTCCTTCATCATGGCGGTGTCGGTCAGAACCAGCCTGGGTTGGGCTCCGAACCAGTACAAGAATGGTTTGCCGTGCATTGCAGACCACCTGTGATAAATAGGAAATGCACGAGGAAGGATCTTGTGGTGCAACGCCATCGGCTTTGAAACAGCTTCCGCCATCAGACGGCGGACCTCCGCTGCGTTTCCGAACATGGGTCGGTAACCAGGTCCGCCTATGCCCTGTTTGCGAAAATGGGCTTGAATTCTATAAGGAATCCACAAGGTGTAACGTAAAAAGTTTAGTGCAAGAAGGGAAGCTAAGATCACAAGAGAAGTGAAGAACATTGTGAGATCTGTAGGAGGTAGAGACTTGGAGGAGTGAAAGTTTACCAGTTTAGAGACTAACGAAGAACATCTTTCATTTTGATTACTAGTTTCGATGCGAACCACATGGCTTGTGTAGGAACATGCAAATTGATTGGAGAACACAAACTTTCCGTACAGAATTCTTAAACACTTTACAGTTTGGTTCCTAAACTTTTATAATTTGCTAAGACGATGGCATTCAAGTGCCACTATGGAGCTACATGCTTAAAAAGTTAAAATAAAATACTTCAGCATGGCTTAAATAGTTGAAAAAGCTATTTAAAAGTCTCTCCAAACTAGTCATGTCCTATCTTCCACTGACAACTGTTTACGGACTCTCAATCATATAATAATTGTTTCATTGAAAGTGGACCGTTGTTTATTGACATATGTATAGGAAAAAACAACATATTCATCGACTGATTTGTTAATTATGCAGTTTATTTTAATGTATGCGTCAATTATTTAGATACTACACCTATCGAGTGTTACTTAATCTTTTTAGAGAATATGTCGGGGATATATTTTCCTATATTCGTTTCAGTAACTTGTTTCGTTATCTTTCCTTTTATAAAAAAAATTGAGTTTGAGTTTTAATTTAATTTATTAATTTGTTAAATAATTTATTTTATATGTATTATTCAAATACTTAAAAATACAAACTATCTACTAATTATAGATAAGATTGCAATTGCTAGACTTTTTTAGCCCCGTATTTTAGCGAGATTTTACTAAATTGTTGTGTTCAATTATTAAATAATTGATCTAATCTTTTTTCCATATTATCATCTTAAAGTTGATGATGATGGTAATAATATAGTGAAGAGAAGCTAATAATGAGGTACTAAGTAATGTTAAATAATAGTCTTTCCTATAGCTTATTATTTAACAATTTTTTCAACTAAATTTTAAAATTTTTTATAAGTTAGATTGTCTTCTTCAATTATTTTTTAATTTTTTAATTTTATTCAATTTTTAAATAATTTTGTATCTATGTAAGACTAATCTAACCTTTTAAATCTTAAATTTTTAATTTTACCGATTTAACTTATATTTTAATTTTTAGATCGTTGCAATTTAGGATTGGTCAAACATGTCTTCATGACCATCTCTAATGGAGCATGAACATGTGGCAGAGACTAGGAAAAAGTAACGCATGATGATCATGTGTGGTACTACACTTTTAACCTGCACAATGGCTTAATGTTGAACAACACAGGTCCCGGAGAGGAGACTAACCCCAGATGGTAAATATGAAGCTAAAAGTGCTTTTGAATCTGCTATTCCCTGATCACATGATAAGCAATTCAGTGCTCTCATGACATGAAAACCCATTTATGGATTTAGTCTTCTAATCAGATTATGGACTTGTCACTTCTTGTTTAAACCATGTAACCAATGGCTTTAGCCCCACAGCCAACCACACACACATACCATAATGGACCAGACCCACAAGTACAGTTGCCAACTCATCTCCATTAATGAAGCCAAGCCAGCCTTGGGTGTCTGATCTGACCACACTAGACCCCATTTATTATCTTTGACCATCTCTGCTCTACTCCAATGTCCGCCATTTTTCAGAAGCTTGCCTCGACAAGAAAAGAAACAACTAACTCACTCTATATGTAGCGCAGGTTTTTCCAAAATTTTAGTTCAAACTTGTCTCTTAACAAAAGCCAATATGTACAATATTGTATATAATATAAGTCAGAAACTAAGAACAACTAGCTGCTTTGATCTTTAACAATATAAATGTAACTAACAGATTTATAAGAACCAAATGCAAGAAACAATGAGAGCTCAACTTTCATGCCCGTGACAAAAATACCCGGGAAAAGACAAGTTAAAAGCTCTCAAGGTACTTGGTGCTCATCCACGGGGTTTTCTCTCAGGTACACCATCCCAAGTCTCCTCCGAACTCCCACCACCACCTCCTCCTCCGCCGTAGGAGGCTGCTGCAGCGGCGGCGGCGGCAGCTGCTTCAATATTGAAGCCACTGCCGTAAGTGTTTAACAATGCAGAACTAGCTCCCATGCCAAGTCCTAGAAGATCAAGAGTGGGTTTGTTTCCATATAGTGAGGATGATCCCATCATAACGTCACTTGAATGTAATCCTAAACCAAGCCCACATTTTGCTGGATTGGTTTCTGATTTCACGTCCCATTGATAGTTACTGTTGTCTTGACCTGAGGATGATGATGATGATATTTGGAGTCGTAAGCCACGAAGGAATGATCGGTTTGATGAAGTGGCTCCCATTTGAGCCGCTTTTTGAAGCAATGCTGTGGCAGACATTGTAGGTTGCGGGGATGGAGCATAGTGGTGCTGACGTTCTTGGTTTGGTGAGAAAAGGGAAGAGGCGTTTTTGGAGAGGTAAAGAGATGGTGAGAGGGAGAGTGAGGGTGGTGGTTCCATGACTCTAGGGGTTGGCATGGTTGTGGGGCAATTATCCGAGCGAGTCAAACCACATAGCAGATTGGAGATCGATGGTGATGATATTGATGCTTGATGTGAGATTGTGGTTACTGTTTCTGTGGTTGTTGGGGTTGCGAATATACTGGCAAACACGTTGCCTGTAGAGCTTGCAGAGCTCGTCTTCGTGGCTGTTGCAGCCAAGCATGTAGCTGTCGGTGGTGGCGGCGGCGGTGGTGAAAGTCTACTTGGATTTTCAGCCAATTCTGCGATCACAACCCAACAAAGATGAGATAAAGAAAGAGATAAAAAGGAATGAAGGAAAAAGGACACAATGAAGTGATCAAAAAACCAAAAAGAGATGGTAAAGAGAATATTAACTTTCAGGATGAATAATTGAGGGTGCAACGCAAAAGAAGTTAACATCTTCGTGTAAAAAGCAAGAATCAATAATGGCATCTTTTTCCCGTACACATATCAACACTCTTCATTGGCTTTTCGATCTTTGAGCTTACCACATTTGTGATTGTCTTACCCTACCACTAAAGCAAGAACAGGCAATGTTCATAACATATACTAACCTGAGCTTTGAACTGATACGCCAGGAGAAACCACACTAGTTGATGGTGTAAGAGGTTGTGGAGGTGGGGAAGCAACTGCAGTAGTCTTCGTATGGTTGTTGACACCTTCTTTGTCCAGAATCGCTAGAGTCTGTGCTCTTGCACTCTCCTCAGCCAAAGCATCACAAAACGCCCTATGAGTAACAAAACTATCCCTCCTATACACACATATATAGACACCACCAAACACAAACCGATCTTGAAGCATCAGTACCAATCATTTAACTGAATATACAAAACCAGAGAAATGGATTAAGAACCTGGAGAACAAAGTGCCACAGTCGCATCTATACTCCCTAGTCCCACAAGTCTTCATGTGGGCTTTCCAATCAGATTGTACTGCGTATTTCTTGGAGCATCTCTCGCACTTCCACTTCTTCTCACCGTGTTTTCTGCAAAAATGTTTCTTGATTCCGGTGAGATCACCGAGTGCTCTTGTTGGGTTGTGGTGTACGCAAGATGGTTCAGGACAAACGTACACCTTCTTGCGTGGTTCCTTGTTTTGTCGTTGTTTAAGCTTCCATGGTAGGTTATGGCCTCGACGGTGAAGCTGGAGATTCTGGTCTCTTTGGAAGCCTTTGCTGCAGATCTCACACACGAACCTATTTGTGGCCAAAAGGGTCTTCGGTGATAACGCAATCACTTCAGCATCTGGATCTAAAAAGACAGAATCATAACAACACATTGAACAGATTCTCATTAAAATATCGAAACTCGGAATTTTATATAAAAGTCTAGTCTTGACAACTTAGGACTGAAGAAAATAGTTTCCAACTTTTACCTGGCATTCCTGGGAGATTCCGTTTCTTCTTCGGTGGCCCCATTGGAAGCGAAGTGACTTGGTTACCGAAGGAAGAGACACTAGTTGCTTCTCCAGAAGCTGAAGAAACAGCCATGTGAGAGGACTTCTCAACCTCCACCATCTCGAAAGAACACGACTTCCTCCAAATGTTACCTTCTACTTCTCAAAAGTGTCTCTTCAGCTAAAAGTTGCAACAAAAAATTTAAAACTCGGCCCACCTCCGGCAACAATCTAAAAATGTCTCGACGAACGATTTCTCAGAAAATTCGTGATACCCAATTGGCTAAAACCCAGAGGGGACAGTATTTGCTCCTATAAAAACTTGGAATTCAACAGTAAGAGAGTCACAGACCTAAACTTACGTAAAAAACTGCCGCTTAGCTGGTCTCCATGTATCCCACAATCAGAACAATGCAAATCCCGATCCCAAGTCAGTCGGTGACCGGAGTCTCATCTCATGGTCCCAAAAGGCGGCTGTTTCGGTGCATGCTCATCTCTGGGACGGTGAGATGACATTGAAGAGTGAGAGGGGGATGACAGAGACCGAGACAAAGACACGGAGAGATATGAAACAAGTAATAAAATAAAGAGTTAAATGCGGCGGTTCCTTAACCACAGTTAAGGATTGAAAACCTTGTACCTCATAACCACGGTTAGGATCCAAGAGCTTACAGTCCGCCCCTGTTGGCTGCGGATAGAAATCAGACCGTACACGTGGCAGAACACCATAGTTGCTGACATTTGTCGGAAGAATTCAGACTAGGCGGTGCTTGTCGTTTAGTGGGAAAGCTACAGAGCTTTTTAACCATATTTCTGCATTTTTTTTAGTGCAAACCTCTGTCCATTGAAATGTACAAAAAAACATATAGGCCCTGTTTGGTGGAGAGCTGATCAGCTCTTTTTTAGCTGGTCAGCCCTTCCTAGCTGGTTGACTTTAAAAATAAGCTGAAAATTGTGTTTGGTAAAGAGCTGATTGGGTTAGCTGATTTAACCCAATCAGCTCTTATTCAATCAGCTCCTCAAAGGAGCGTTTTAACCCCCAACAGCTATTATTTTTCAGCTATTCTCCATTTTGCCCTCCCTTATCTTCTGTGCATCTCACGTTTTCTCCAGATCATTCTTCTTTCTCGTTTACTCATGCGTTGTTTCTCTCAACGTTTTGCCCTCCCTCTTGCGATCTCGTTTTCTTGCTTCGGTCGTTCACTCCCACGCATCAACGAAGGAGAGTAGACCAAACGGGGAGGAGGTTTGAAGTCGATTTCGGTGCCATGGCCAGAAAGTTCTTCGTCGGCGGCAACTGGAAATGTGTATGTCATGTCTTCCATCTCCTCTCCTTATCCTAACTCAGTTTTATTTGCTCCTCTTTTTCGATTTCTTCTCGGATTTTCCGATCTCTTTAGTCTATATATATGTACTTAGTTAACGATCTTTTGATGTTTTTTTTCGGCTGTTTTTCTTGTTTTGGGTCAGATCTAGACCTTTCTACTTGAGAATAGTTGTTTCTATTTTTTTTTGGCTTAATCCTTTTTTTGTTTGTTGAGAATATAGTCGCAATCATGGAGAGAGTGGAGAGGAGAACGAGAGCGTGAGAGAGCTCTTTGGCCATAACCCCATTTGACAAAGATCAGGTTTGTTTGTTCATTCGATCTATACCTGAGTTGCTTCGTTTTCCTTCGATTGCTTTTCTCTTCTTGTCGTTAGTTTCTTCGTTCTTCGGTGAGGCTTGTTTTTGATCGAGATCTCTGAGTTCAAGGAAGCTTTCAGCTTGTTCAACAAGGACGGCGATGGTTTGCTTCCTTTCCCTTTCTCCTCATACATGTATATGTTGTTATTTATGTGCTTCACGAGTCCGTATGACGCTGTTAGATCTGTCTTTATCCTTTTTCTTTTTCAAATCGTCAAATTAAGTGTCCTATTTGTGCTTTTGTGCTTTTCACGATCTCTATGCTTTTATTGTGTTTGGTTAATATTGAGCTTGAGTTGGAATAGCCTTAGCTTACACATTCAGATACAGTGCCATGACTTTGTTACTTGTTAGTTACATAGATTCAAATTGTTTGGGACTTTCTTGTGTAGAGAGAATAGTTGTTTGAATATATTATTGTTATGTTTGAATCACTCAATTTCAAGTATCGCAAAATTTACTGCTGCTGCTTGTTTATTTTTTTATTTTTTTGAAATTTTCCACAGGCATCTTCAGTTCTGAATTTCAGCGATATTAGTGATATTTTCAAAGGCAAATGTTCGTGAAATTGAATTTTTAGTAGTCTGAAGTTTTGGAGCAATAAGAAGCTGTAATGGAGGATTCTTATATTTGTTAGGCTTTTCTGTGAATGTAATTTCTAAGCAACTAAATCAGCTTTACTTAAGACTTTGACTTGTGTTTATTTTATTTGTTGGTTTCAAATAAATAAAAAATTAGTTCATTTAATATACACAGTGATTTTTTGTCAAGTATCTGTTTGTGTATTAGTATTCCCTTTAGATAATGTTTCATCTGTGTGTGTGTGCATGTTTGTTATTTCCTATAGATAAATGCTCATTAGCAAATTCATCTAGTTCTTGTTATTCATTCTCGAGCCATCCTTTACAGTAATATTTGTCAAGTTTATTCACTCTGCTTATGTATCCAGTTTGTTGGAGATAAAGTTGCATATGCTCTTTCTCAAGGCTTGAAGGTGATTGCTTGTATTGGGGAGACACTAGAGCAGAGAGAATCAGGATCCACAATGGCCGTTGTTGCTGCACAAGCAAAAGCAATTGCAGGTACTTGAGGACATTCAAATTCCCCAACCCCACAATTCTTGAATGCTATAAGCATTGCTACTGTTTGATCTCATGGGTATATATGGAATAGTCTGAGAAGATTTTTTATGGATTCTACCCTGCATTAGTAGATAACCGGCTTTCCTCCTCTATGGGTACTCTTAGAAGTGTTGTCCATATATGACAGAGAATTGGCTAATCTACTTCTTCCCAGTTCCCTTTTACTCGTATTTTTAGTGATATGTTATTTCCCTATGCAGATAAAATAACTAACTGGGATAATATCGTTTTGGCTTATGAGCCAGTCTGGGCCATTGGTACTGGAAAGGTTGCAACTCCTGCTCAGGCTCAAGAAGTAAGTATGAAGTTACTTATTGCTGCAAACTTGTATTACTCCTCTTCAATTCTGTGGGGTAATGCGTATCTTGTTTTTTGTGAGCTCAGATTTGTGTGCATATGTATTGTGGTGCCATCCATGTGAGCACACTGCATTTTAATGAAACCTGTAGTTTTGTCACTTAAATGCATGGACATGCACACATTCTCTTTCTTTCATTTTTCTAATTATCTGGTCAAGAGATACATGCGTCACTTGATTTTTCCATTATCTGGTGTAGACAACTCTATTTAACATTTTACCAAGATTTGTTGGATTCATATAACAGGTCCATGCTGAGTTGAGGAAATGGCTTCATTACAATGTTGGTGCTGAGGTGGCTTCATCAACTAGAATTATCTATGGAGGTATATTTTATTAGATGGTACCACAGTCACATACTTTGCTTTCAGAATTTTCCAAATCATTATGTTCTCTTCTGCGAAAGGTTGCTTGGTGACAAATTCTTCTTTCTAATCAAACTCTGGCAAACTGTAGGTTCCGTAAGTGGAGCAAACTGCAAGGAGTTGGCCGGACAAGCAGATGTTGATGGATTTTTGGTTGGTGGAGCTTCTTTGAAGGTGGATGTCTTATTCATAACAACTTTTGACTTTCTTGTTTGCTTTCTACCTCCCACAGTGGTGGCTCACTCTTACTATGTTTTTCCTATGTTAGCCGGAGTTCGTTGACATCATCAAGTCTGCAGCAGTGAAGAACTGATCAGTGAACATCTGTCCCTTTAGTCACTTGTTTGAATGTTAAATTGTTTGACTTAGGCTGTGTCCACCGTCTGTTTATCTTGCACCCACTTATCCAATTACACTGGCTAAGTGTAGAATAAATCAGAAATATTCTGAGATGAGATGCCAATTTTTGCTTGCTATGATTCATTCCTAGCTTTAGGTTTTGCGTGTACGAGGGTTTGAATTGTTGTATGAAGTTTGTCAGAGCTCCTTATCACTTTATGTACAAGAAGCCCTCCCTTCTACTGCCTGCTTATTGAATCCGAAGAACCTCTTGAATAAGCCTTTCTTTTTCCCTACCGATAGGCATGCAAGATTTATTTTTATCTAAACTAATTCCGCTAATGCTTAAGAATGATGGTGCTAGCTGTTTATACCGTGAAGCTAATCGAGCTGCAGATTGGCTAGCAAATTACGCCAAGAATCTCACATTTGATATCTATTGGTATCAAAACCTGCCTGAGGGTTGCTCTTCTATCCTACCAGAGGATACATCAGGGGTTGTTTTTTCCCGAATTGTAGCTTAGTTTCAGTGTATTTCATCTACTGAGTTAAAAAAAAGTGAAAAAAATAAACGAGTGTTCTAATCGAAATATTTGGTTAGTTTCAACCTATCATGAACGATCAAGGTTTTCACTTACAGGTATGGGGTTAAAGGATTAGAGAATCCGGCTTACTATGATTCTTATCAACATTCCTTTCGACATCTTCATTACTTACAAATCCAATTTGTCAACAATAAGACCACATATTTCCCCTTTTTCATTGACTCACAGACTTGAGGTTTAAAGATTGTGATTTAAAGCAAGAACACGTAAAACGTATGCCCTATTCCTTGACTTCACCAACTGATCTTCTTTTCTAAGTGTTAACTTTAATTCGAGAGGTTTCAATTAGTCATAGCTATCAAACCAAGGAACCAAGTAGACTAGAAAGACTAATATAACATCTTATTTGAATAATTATATGTTCCTTCAAAAATTTTAAAAACAATTAAGTTAAAACATTTTGAAACTCTAATAATAATAATAATAACTCGTTATTCATATATTTGTAAAAATAATAATTTAAAAGAACCTACATTTTTAATACTAAATTACTTTGAATCTATTGCCGAGGCAAGTGCTTGCAATCACGTGGATTGAGCTGTTGCTTTAAAGAGATATACAAGTGGGTGTGTTTGCTTTATAAAAAATCCAACCGACATCCAACTTAGAGCCCAATGAAGTCTTTGATAATGGCAACAAAGCTTTGATTTATTAGTTTCTCCTTAGCCATCATTAGCACGAGAGAAAGTCCTCAGAAGTGGACTTAGCAAGGGTTGGGTGTACACTCGTTGTTCACTTTATTCCTAGTGGTGCCCCCTTCCCTAGCTACTTTCTCCTTTTACTTCCTATTTCCTAGTACACATTTCGTTTGTCCAGTTGACTTTCTGGGCGAAGAGATGTCAAGGAACGCAAAAGGGAGGATAAACTTCAATTCAAATTGGTGTACAGAATAAGGATATTGTCATGGAAGAGGCACGAATAGCGATGCTCAACAGTAACACCACGTAGTGTGTAATATGATGCTCCTGGAAAACATATCATAGTGTAGCTCGTGCATCATGCACGTATTTTATATGTTAATGTGCTGTTTTTAATAAATCAAGGTCAACAGTAAAAAGGAAAAAAGCAAACTTACCCGAGTGTCTTGTGATGACAACTTTGAAAGAGTAAATCTCTACACATATCAATAACCCATCACATATACAATTGTCGACAGGTAAGCTTCCAATATTGATAACTTTTGGGTAGACAAAAAGCGGCTCACATCACGTGTTCCAAAAGCTTGTGCTTATTGGACACATGGATCTCAATAGGAACAGAGTACAGATAATCTTTTCCCGAAAAAAGAACATTATATGAAACTAGATTCTCTTATAATTAGGACCATCTTTTTGAGTGATGAAATTCCTTCGATCTAATAGGCTACACGTTGGTCTTTAGAACAACAAACAGTTTCAGATTCTCTCTGGACAAAGCACTCCGATACTTAAATTGGTAGAAGCCTAAAGCTACAGAGATGCACTAATCTTTTTTTGAATGTGTGCCCTTCTTTATATAGGGAAGGGTTCAACATACACACTTGGATTCGTTTCCCATTTTAAAGGAAGACAGGGGATGCCCGGGATGGACAGTAGAGTGGGTGGAGCTAGAATGGCTTGCAAGGTTTGGGTTAAGTTGGTTGTGGGGTGTAGGTTTTGTCCTGCTAAGTGATGGGTATGTACAGCATACTCTTGTAGCTCTTCAAGATATTTCTTCAAAATCTAAAATTCAAACATACCAAACGTTTGAAGTCTCACAGTTGCTCTTATACAAGGATGCAGATAAGTGCGAGAACTCTAGCAATCGTAAAAGAACTTAGTTACGTATATCGGATCGATCATGAAATGAAAATAATCGAAGAAATGTGGAAAATATCTGATATCAGTTCCATAACTTCAAACAAACTTTTTGATGCCTCAACGAGCGCGAATTTACTGTCGTCTTCACGAGAATTGCTCATCGGGACACAGTAAAGTCTTTCTACAGTTTTCTTAAAATGTAAGCTCTTTTAACGAATCAGAGAATTCTTATGCTTACAAATAACATACACCCTTCCTAGTTATCAGCATGCTAGTATTAATATTAGTAAACAGCCACTAAGACATTCAAACCCACATCCATAGGGGTACAATGGGAAAGGGAACAAATACAAATGTCACATAGGCTAGAGGTTAGGAATTAGTTAGAGAGAGAGAGAGAATGAGGAGGTACAGAAGATATATAGGATTCGGTATAGAGAGGGAGATATCATCATTCATATTCTAGAAATACAGATTTTGTATTAGCCTAGGAGCTATCTTCCAGGAGTTATACTGCTACTGTACCCTACATTTACATAAATAATACAATTCTCTATTGATATTCCTATCAATTCTTATACTTACAAATAACATGAGCAACTGCAGGGGATCTTAATCTTTATATATAACTGTCATATCGAGCTTTTCCATCACAGGCTCGATATGGGTCTGGTCCATACTGATTGAGATCTATTTTCTTCCTGAACTTCGACCTATTAACATAGATCATTTATTGGGCTACTTTATTATCTTTATCCAGATCAAATTACATAAATTAACCAATAAGTTATTAAACAGTTGAAAATGTAATTAAATGTTGTCCAACTTTATTGAAAATGTCAAAGATATCCAACATTAACTACACGAGAAATATGAAATTTAATAAAAACTTTTAGGCAGGAGGTCTCAGGAAGTGGGAATGTCTCGCAATTATGATCCTTAATCCCACATTCATGCATCCTCAATCCCACATTGATACGATTAGTTGCTCAGTCATATATAAACCCCCCGCGAAGGTTCATTTGCACTTAAAAATTGAGTGAGACAACCATGTAACTTACTTGAAGTTGGTTAAAGGCAAAAGGTAGAGATTGCCACTTAATTTTTTTTTTTGAAAAATTTAAGTTAGTCATTACTGTTATTTATAGTATTATATTAATTTTTAAAATAGTATTATTGTTAGACCCCGACCCAGAGAGAGATGACGGTGAGCGAATATGAGCGTCGGTTCACACAGTTATCCCGGTATGCTTCAGACTTGATGCTGAGTGAGGTTGCCAGATGTCGT
>JAJMLV010000008.1:65061664-65079103 GCA_027123465.1 Erythroxylum coca
CAAAGAAATATCAGCAGTAGTCGCAACGTGCGGACGTGCGAAGGGGAAAATAACCAAGCTTTCACGACGGAGACGCAACAAAGTGAAGAAGGAGACACGGAGGTATGAGGGTAGTTTCAGAAATAAGGAGGAACTGCGTTAGAGAGAATGACGAAGTAGAGGTGGGTTTGGCAGGTGAAAAATGTGAGGGCATTATGGCCATTTCACTTTCTTGTCCAACGGACAGTGTTTTCTGTACCATAGTTTAAGATTGGACAAAATATTTTGTCATGTCTTCAAAAATATTTTGTCTTTGTCCATTGAAGACATGACAAAATTTTTTGAAGAGGGTAAGCAAACACCTATAAGGACAGAACGTTTATGTCCTTGTCATCCGTCCTCACGTTCGAAGACGGTAACCAAACACAGGGAAAGCTTTTGTCCATATTAAAAGGTTATTTGTTTGACCTCTTTTAGTCATTTTGATTTCAAAAACTCAATAGTCTATTAAGGTAGAGTGTTAATTCTTTAAACTCGTGTTTAATTAGGAAATAGTGAACTAAAAGTAATTACTCTAAGAAAATTCAAGATAGAAAATTTGTTCCACTTAATTTGTCTTTAATTTAATTTTTTGTACAATTTTTTATTAAAGTAAAATTTTTGTTTAGCAAAAAACTAATCGATTTAAAATAAATGAAGATCTTCTCTTAAATGTACTATACAAATATGTAATTAATTGCAAGATAGTGATTCTTAATATATCTTAAAATGAACTCACTTATATTTTTTAAGGAATAATATATTCAAAAGTTTTTACCATTTTAAGAATTTTTTTTTATTCAATGCTGAAGCTTTTAAAGTTTTCAAATAATTGACTAACATTTTAAAACCTTAACTATGCAGTTTAAATGTTATTTTTGATGATGTACCATATCTATTAAATGTCATATAAATGTCTATCTGTTAGCTATATTAGCTAAAACTAACGTTTTGAATTAAATTGTTAAAGTTTCAAAAGATTGATCCTTCAATTAACAAATTTTAAGCTTTGAACACTAAATTAAAAATATCTCAAAATGTTAAGTACTTCAAGATAAGAAATTTTATTCATATTTAAGATTAAAATTAATTGAGGTATATTCAATAAGTATTTGAAGCAACACCTTGACCTTGAGCCTCAAATTAGTTTATAAGAAATAAACTTTTAACAAAAGTTGAAAATCTTTGTAAATATATTTTCCATTAAATTAGTTTACGGGACAAGATGTTTTTCACAAGTACTTTCCATCATAAGAAATTATACTTTTCAATGAATTAGTTTTCTAAAGGATATATTTTTAAAGATTTTGAAAGAAAGTACATTTTCAATGAAAATTTAGAAATCTACTTTACAGAAAATGTAAAAGGTCTTGGAAAACATATTATTATCAAAGTATCTTGAAAAATACACTTCCATAAAGGGATCGATCGTCAGTAAGCCATGCTCCTTCTTGGGTTGGGAGGAACAGCGATTCAACGCCCATTACAAATTTGTATTCTTAGGTTTGGCAGGATCAGTGCATTAGTACCAGCTACCTTCAGGATCATAAAAATAAATTCACATACTTGGATGACAAAATCTTGGATTTGCCAATCGACTGGGTTGGACATCTTTGGGGCGGATGGTCGCTGCAAAAACACTCCTATGCGTGGAAAGAAAAACAAAGGACACTTGCAGAATGGTATCTAGCTTCTTCAACATGTACTGCATTCCAATAAACAACCACTACGCAGCCTCTGGGGTTGAGTTACACGTTGCAGAGGAGAAGTGTGAGACATGCCTTACAAAGGATGTTCAATAGAAGGGGTCCTCCAAGAAACGTATATTTACAAGTATCATTCAACAGAAAAAGATATAGTACTGTCTACTCGTTTATAGTGCACGGATCCTATGTTTCACCTCCTGAAACTCAACCTCTTAATCAGGCTGTAACCAATTTCCTCACTAACCCAGGTCTCCAATTTCTCCAATCTAATTTCCCGATTGATCTGTTTCTCAAATTGACTATGTCTCTGAAGTCGATAACTTTCTTCAGGTAATTGTTTCCTTGTTTGGTTTCAGTCTCCCCAGCAGTTTCATCCTCAACCTCTTCCGTTTCGTTAATAACCTCGGTGTCATCCTCATCTTGAGTCAAAGTCTCATTAATGATGTTTTCCAGGATCTCCACCACATCACTCATTTTGGGGCGTGACTTGGGCTGTTTCCTTAAACACTTGTTCGCTAGTCCGGCTAGCTTCCGAGCTGATTTCATGCAATACTGTCCATCAAGTCGAGGGTCTACAATGAGGTGGAACTTCTTCCAGTCTGATACATATGGTCTTACCCATTCCAAAAGTTTCTGCTCACCACGAGGTAGGTTTCTTTCCAATGCTCGTCTTCCTGTGATGATCTCATAAAGAACCACACCAAAGCTCCAAACATCGCTTTTTGCAGTCAGCCTGCCAGTGTGAACATACTCTGGAGCCGCATATCCCACTGTGCCCACAACCTTTAAGAATGTAATGGGCAAATAAAAATACAGTAACTTGAGCTGCACAATCACAGAATTATATGGATTTGTTTTCCAAATGAAGGCTAGCAGTGATCATGAACCTTCTGTTCTCTTATTTTAGCAGGAACTAAGATTGATAAAACAAAAGAAGTATTGATCATCTCATCCAAAAAGCTATCTATATGTATATTTTTGTGTGTGTAACTGTATAACAATAGCAATTACCAATAACAAAAATGATATTGTTTGTTTGACAAACCGTTGGAAACAACTTTATAAGTTTAGGTTGCATGAATAACACAGCTTACTGTTGTAGAAACATGGCCAAATCCTTCTGGAGGCCCCTGCCTAGCAAGTCCAAAGTCTGAAAGCTTTGCATTGAAGTCTTCATCAAGCAGAACATTGGACGCCTTAAAATCTCGGAATATTAACTGCACCACCGGATATACAAGTTTAAGAGGCAGAAACATATACTGATATAAATTAAAACTAATACACACGACATCCCACACAAATTAAAGTGAACTGGACCTGAAAATCCATCTGCTCGTGGAGATAGGCCAATCCACGAGCCGCATCAAGAGCAATCTTTAATCTGGTCATCCAGGGTAAAGGAGTAGGAATACGAGCCAGAAGATGATCATCGAGGCTCTTATTATGCATAAGCTCATACACCAAAAGTCTTTGCATGCCTCTTTCATCATCTTCCGCGCAGTAACCCACTAATTTCACTAGATTTGGGTGTTTAACTACCCCTAACAAGTTCACTTCATTAATCCACTCCTTATGCCCCTGAAAAATTAAACAAAAAGATGAAATTTGGCCTCAACAAATGAAAGACCAAGTGAATTTCTATTATTATTAACTAAAAATAACAACAACAACGACAAATGAAGTTACGCCTGCAAACCCTGTCGATTTAACTGCTTAATGGCAACGTGCATCTTGTCATTTAGATCTTTAACAACGCCTCTATAAACACACCCAAACCCTCCCTCCCCAATCAGTAAACCCCTGTTGAAGCCTCTGGTTGCCGATTTAAGCTCCGCGAAGGTGAAGACTCGCAGATCATTCCCCCTTCTCTGGCTCAGAAACTCGTAGAACCCCAACGAGTCCGACAAGTCCCGCGACGAGGGGCAATCGGAGTCAAAGTCGAAGCGCCGCGTGTCGTTTGTGCTGCTCGACGCAACGCTTAACGACCTGGCCCAAGACACCCTGGAGACTCTGGAAATGACGCTCCCGCCACCGGCGTCGTCGTCCCGGCGCTCCCCGTTGGTAAAGTGGAAACACTTCATTATTCTGCTGTTGGTTAGAACACCATTCAAGACTACACAAAGAACAAAGGATAGACTATACAGACTATAGACTATAGAGAGAGTTTTGAAAAAACTCTGTTTCTCCTTCCGTTCAACTACTAAAACTAATTCCTTACTCTGACGTGTGATATCATCTTAAACTAATACTAATATTTAATAATGCACATAACTCTGGTCTTAATCATGTTGCAACATCAATTTACATATAAAAGCTCCAGTTCTTTTTTTTTTTTTTTTGTGAATGGTGAATATCCCAACTCAGTTATTTACAATTTTGTAATATAGTCGTGTAGTTAGTTTATTGAAAACAGCTTTTTTATTATATAAGGGTAAAGTTGGATAGTATCGAATATTTCTAGACTTAACGACTCTGTAAGATTTTGTAGTACTATTCAAAGTAATTCATTTCTAATTTTCTATTGGACTAAAATGTGATACAAGATTTTTAGAGATAATGATTTTATTTATTATAAGATATTTTATTATTTAAAATTATTATTAAATATTAAAAACAAATTATATTAAAGTATTATTAAATTAAGCAAAGAATAATGATATAAATTATTGTAATAATTTGAATAAAAAGTTAAACAATGTGTTTAGCTTTAAAACTTGACCGATTAAACTTGACTGATTAAATGTCACCAAATCTTGTCCAAAAAGGTGAAATAGTCCCCTCCAAGCACCCTCAGTCCTCACACCCTGGTCCGATAGAATAGTGAGGGGACAAATCACTGTCTGATCTCAGCCAGCTTCTCAGTAAGGTGGCTCACTCCTTCCGTTGTTGAGATTCGAACCCTGATTTTTGTCCCAAGTTAATCTTGCAAATGACCAATTGAGTTACCCGGGCAATTTGTCACCAAACCTAATTTTATCTTATGGCCAATAATACCTTTCCAATTTCGAAACTAACGAGTTGCCAGAAATTCTGAATTGGGGACTTGATTGACGCAGACGGTCGAAGAAAAACCAAGTCTTCTAACTTCCTAATGACGTTCTTCAATGAAAATTCATGGTTGAGGAATACAAGACAATGCATCAGATGAGGAAAATTCATAAACGCAAAAATCAGAATTGAAAAATTGAATTTGGGACATACAAGCTGTTAAAATCAACGGTCATATACTTTTCATAAGTGGTCCATACGTAAGAAAATACAGCCACAGTCCAAATTGCACGGCAAAAAAAAAACACACTCATCATTCATATCCTACCTTTGACGCCAACACCTTGTTCATTAGAAAAACATAAAGCAATGCAATGACTCCGTCAAGAGATGGGTTGAATACACAATGACGTTAAATAAATTACCATAAAAGTAACTTGACTTGACTTCTAAACTAAGCAAACAACCTATAATTACCACATCTCCAATGAGTGTAAAAAAGGTTGCCTGTTATACCACTTACCGATGCAAAGAACATTATAGAATGTTGCCTTTATCCAGAATGTCACATCGGCGAAATTACTGAATCCAGATCTTCTGTTTAATATTATAGTGTCTTATTGTGTCCAATAAATCTCAGCTGTTTATTTATGTAAATCTTGTGTAGGTTTAGCGTGAACCCTGCACAGATCCCACAAAATAAATGGTTGAAATTTCATGAGACAGAATAAGACAAAGTAATATTAAACAGAAGATCTTATTCCGAAATCACTACTGTTGGTCATGTCATCTTGTTTCAGTTTGGTTGAACCAACTTGAGCTAATTTCGGGATGATCAAATTATGTACAATCCCTGTTAAGTTCAGAAAAGTTAACCAATTTGGCTTACCCAAAGGATTGCTCATCAACTTCAACTGCTTCTCCAACGCTTTTGATCTTATTGTGGTTTAGTTATACCAATCTCCAAATTAACAATATGGCAAAAGGAAAGAACGAAGAATTAATATGGGCTGATAATCATTATTCCTTGCTAAAGTACTAATTTTTTCATAACACCATTTTACTTTGGGGAATGTTAATAAAATGTGCTCACTACGGACCGAGAATGATTCATCCATTGATAAGTATTTAGTTATTAAGACCCTAGCTCATTCTTAATCAATTCAAGAAATTAATGGAAAACTCTGCTCTTACTAACTTTAATGGGCAAGAGCTTAGATGTTTCATCTGGGATTCACTTTCTCATTATCAAAAGGGCTCCTTTTTTAAGCTTTTCAATGAAATAGATGTTAAATAAGTACTGTTCAGCCTTAACCCTGATAAGGCATTAGGCCCATATAGTTTTAATGTCTTTTTCTTTTGTAAAATTTGACATCTCACATGGAATGTTATCTCTAAAGCTACTTTGGAATTTTTCCCCTTTATCTCCGTGCTTAAAGAACAAATAAGATATTTGTGGGTCTCATTCCCAAAAGAAATAACCCTCACTTCAGCCTCGGGTGGTATTTCGTCAAAATTCGCTACGAAAATTGCTCTACCTTTTTATCTCCGGACAACTTTGCGAATGGAACAGAATTTTGTTCCATACATGCGCTATAAACCATGAGTCTTACATCTCTCAATTACATACCTTGTGTACCGCACTTTATCTACTCTTGTAGAACCTTGTTTTAATAAAAATCCTTTTCTTTCAAAAAAAAAAAGAAATAACCCTCACTTCTTGAATTGGCACAAGTCCACCTTTTGCTCCACTGTTATTTATAAACTCGTCTAAAAAAATTAGCTAATTGACCCAAGGCTACACTAGAAAGTCACATTAGTATGAGCCAAGGTGCATTTATTAAAGGCAAAGGCATTGGAGATAATCTAGTCCTTGTTTAAGATATTTTTATGGGATACAAAAGCAAGAAATTATTGAGGAGTTACCCTATAAAGATTGACTTCAATAAGGCATTTCATTATATGAATTGGAGATTCATCTTGATTTCTCTCGTTACATTTGGTTTCTTGATCGATTTGTCTCTTGGATCCAAAGATATATATGCACGTCTCTTTTTTTTTATCATAGTCAATGATGATCCCACTCATTGATTTGAAAGTTCTAAGAGACTTCATCGAGAGACCCTAGCTCACCCTATTTATTCTCATTATACATAGAGATTTTGATAAGACTTGTTTAAATCACAGATTTTATTTTTACGTCCATTGTAAGAAATTGAATTTGTTTAACCTTACTTTTGCTGATAACTTATTTATGGATTCTTTGAATTTCTTCAACTCCTTACCTACTTTATCAATGACCAATTAAAAAGAGCTTTATATGTATCAATAGACTCCTCAAATTAGGCTTTTAATCTTTCAACAATCACTAGTATGTCGTACCTTAACTTAAGATTCAAGTATCTAGGCATTCCCATCTTAAACAAAAGGATTTCCTACAGTGAGTGTCAACCTCTATTTGATGCGATTACAAAAAGAATTAATTATTGGAATAGCTACTTCCTCTTCTATATTGAAAGACTCTAGTTTGTCACTTTTATATTGTTCATACCTCAAAAATTGGTAAGGATATTGAGAAATTACTAAGAAACTTCTTGTGGATGAGGCTTAAATAGAATAACCTAGGAGAAAAAGTTAAACAGACCGAAATTTGTTTACTAAAAGCTAAGGGTGGACTAGGGTTAGTCTCTATAAGAAATGCCAATAAAATGCTTCTAGCTAGGAAAATATAGAAGCTTTTCACTAATCCTTAATTTGTATGGGTCAAATGGGTTCACAATTATATATAAAGTACAAAGCTTCTAAAACATCATGAGTAAAACCTCCAATTCTTGACCATTAAACCAATTCTCAAGTTAAGGAAGGAGATGAACCAAGTTTTTAGGTTCAAAGATGGAAATGGAGCAAATACTTGGCTTTGATGTGATTTTTAAAATGGATTAGGTACCTTGTATAATATCTCAAGACTAGAACAATTAAAGTTAATTATCTCACTTAATGCTAACTTAATAGAGTAATAATTTATAGGAACTTAAATCATAAAACTAGGATAGTTGCCCTGATAATGGATAATTCTCCAACTTATTGGTTTGAGCCAAATGAAGAGGATAAAACCAAATGGAGTAGTCACATTCACATATCTAATACTTTTAAAATAGGCCATGCCTACAATTATTCAACATCAACAAGCCATAAGTATTTTGGTGGACGCTGATCTATTTCCCTGGTTACCATTAAACTGTATCCGACCAAAAGCACCAGTGGCCTCTTGCCAATTCGTAAGAAACTCATCTACAAAAAATATGATGGCATTCGGAGGAGTATCATTCTGCTCCCAACGCAACAAATTTCTATGGAACTAAAGACTCCAATAGATCACAGAAATATGATGGCCCAAAGCAGAATTCTTACCAATTAACACTGAAAAGATACAGCTTTTAATGTCGTCATCCTGTATAGTGATACCTGCAGTAGTCCACCCTCGACGAGCAAAGGGGCAAGTGATTAGCACATGATTCAGAGATTCAGTCCCACCACATCTGTTGCAAGAAGTATCAAGGGAGACCCCCTGGCTAAAAGTCTCTGTTTACAAGGAACAAACTCACGCAAGACCCTCCAAAAAAAATCCTTAACTTTCGGGGGAATCTGAGCCTTCTAGAGAGAATTCCAATGACCATCAATTAAATACGCAGGAATAGAGGAGAACTGTCCCATAGCAATCCTATACCCTGATTTAACACTATACAAACCGTCCCCAGTAAAATGCCAGCAGAGATGATTAGAAGGCAGAGACTGTGAAATATGGATTTTGAACACTTGCAGAGCATCAGTCGCAGCTAAAATGCCATTAAGAAACGAATACTACCATCCCGATTTGTCCTAATTAAAAAGCTCACTAACCTTCAAGTTCTCCATACCTGGCAACGGAGTAGAACGCACAAAGAAATTCTCTTCGCAATTCAACCATGGATCGTTAAAAGCTGGGATTGAATTTCCATCTCCCACTCTCCAACGAGCTCCTCTACCCAACAGCTGTTGAGCTGATAAAATGATCCTCCAAATAAAACTAGGGTTCCGATGTTCTCTAGCATGAAGAAAATTACAGTCCAGAAAATACCTTGCTTTAAACAACTTGCTTGGCAGCGAAGTCGGGTGAGACAAGAAACGCCAACCCTACTTACAAAGCAACGCAAGATTAAAACAGTGTAAATCACGAAAACCCATACCTCCCATCTTCTTCGGAGTACACAACCGTTCCCATTTTGCCCAGTGAATTTTAGAACGACTACCTGAGGAGGAACCCCACCAATATGAATTCATCATATTGTGTAAATCTTCACATATGCCCTTGGGAAGAAGGAAGAAACTCATACAAAACGTAGGGAAAGCTTGAGCGATAGTCTTGAGGACGATCTCCTTACCCGGCTTGGAGAGCAGACGATTTTTCCAATTGTGAATACGCTTGCTAAGCTGATCCTTTATAAAAGCAAATATTTTCTTTTTATTTCTCCCAATTAGAGAAGGGAGACCCAGATACCGACCATGATCAATGGGATTCGAAACCCCCAAAATCAATTTCACATCCTGCTTCACCTCCTCGGATTTGAGCTAAACCTGACCCCCAATTTTTGATAATTAATCGCTTGACCTGATGGTCTCTCATACGTGGCGAGAATCCGTTTAATATTGCGACACTCTGTCGATGAGGCCTTAAAGAAAAAGAAGCTATCATCCACAAAGAACAGATGCGAAACACTGGGCGCACCTCTGTAAATGGTGATACCATGTATCTCCCCTCGAGACTCAGCCGTCCTCAAAAGAGCAAATAACCCTTCAGCACATAAAATAAAAAGATAAGGACTGAGTGGGTCTCCCTGTCGAAGACCACGATGAGGGGTAATAGGGCCCACGGTTTGTCCATTAAACATAATTGAATACTGGACGGTAGAAACGCAAAGCATAATCCACTTAACCCAACGAACATCAAACCCCAATTTTATCAGGACAAATTCAAGGTAACTCCAGTCGACTCTGTCGTATGCCTTACTGATGTCGATCTTAAACGCTACATCACCTTAGAGCCCTTCCCTTTATTCTTCATGTAGTGAATAATCTCAAAAGCAACCATAATATTATCAGAAATAAGTCTTCCTGGGACGAACGCTGACTACAAAGGGGAGATAATTCGAGGAAGAAGGACCTTAAGTCTGTTGGCAAGAACCTTGGAGATGATTTTATAAATCACATTGCATAGAGCGATGGGTCGTAAGTCCTTCATACTACTAGGTTTATCCTTCTTCAGAACGAGGACAATAGTAGTGTTGTTTAGTGAGGCGGGGAAAGCACTATGCTCCAACCACATGCAGCTTTGAGAAAAAATGTCCTCACCTACCGTATCCCAACATTTTTGTAAAAAAGCTGGGTTCATACCATCAGGACCAGGCGCTTTGTCGGGGTGCATGTCAAAAATGACCGTTTTAAACTCATCGATAGTAAAGGGGGCCAATAGAGAGGAATTATCGTCAGCCGTTACTACCGGGGAAATACAAGCAAACTCGACAGTGTTCGGCGCAGATTAGGGGGCTGCAAAAAGACCATTGAAATAATCCAAAACAATCGAGCACATAGTATTCATATCCGACACAGCATTTCCATGATCATCTTCTAAGAACTCAATCTGATTAATCCGCTTTCTACGTGAGGCCTGAGCGTGAAAAAATCTAGAATTTTCTTCCCCATATTTAAGCCAGTAAATTTTGGACCTTTGTTTCTAGTAAATGGCCTCCTAAGCAAGGAGAGTCGAGAGCTCAGCTTTAAGCCTCATTATAAGCACATCATCCACCTTAGCCTGACGGGCTGCATCGATTCTTCTCTTCAAACTAGTAATCCGATATGTAAAATTATGGTCCTGAGAGTTTTGCCAATCAGTTAAAGCCGCACTACAGGCAGAAATTTTGTCAAGTACACCAACATTCCTATCCTGAGACCAAGCACATGACACAACCTCCAGAAAACCATTGTCAAGCAACCATGTATTCTCAAACCTAAACCGATGGGTTCTTTTGACCGCAAAAACACAGCACTAAAGAAGAGTTTTATTGGGTTATGATCAGAATAAGAGCTTACCAAGTTAAACAGTTTGTGGCAAGGAAAGAAATTAAGCCAATCCGCAGTGACAAAAGCCCTATCCAAACGTTCCAGAACCAAAGAATCCGAACCCCTTCCCCGTTCCCAGGTGAAACCAAAGCCCATAAGAGGGAGTTCGATTAACTGACAATCTGTAATACAAGAACGAAAACCCTCCATAAGCGAAGCAGGGTAATCCCAACCACCAAGTTTGTCTTTAACCGAGAGAAGATTATTAAAGTCTCCCATGCAAACCCAAGGTAACGTACAACGACGAGATAAAGCCTTAAGAAGTTCCCAACTACTTCGCTTCCTATGAGATTCCGGGAAGCCATAAAAACCAGTGAATCTCCATATAAAATCATGAGACTGAACAATTTCCATATCGATATGATTACTCGAATAACCCAAAATGGTTGCATTGCTAGTATTATTCCAGAGGAGCGCGAGACCCCCACTACGACCATTCCGATCAACAGAAAAACAACAATCAAACTTCAATAAAATACGTAAATCCTCCATCCTACGGGAATTAACCAGAGTTTCACTAAGAAAAAGAAAATGAGGCTTATTAACCTTAACAATGTCTTTCAGAGCGTTCACTGCACGCGGGTTGCCCAAGCCCCGATAGTTCCAAGCAAAACAATTCATGGCGATCGACGGGTCTCCTGAACGAGACCGGCCGATGATAATTCAATAGAACTAGAGGTTGCATTCAAAGAAACTGAGTATCTACCACCTTTCAGCTCATCAAGATTAGCACCAATGTAGCCATATTCACGGGGACATTTTTTGACTTCATCAACGATCATAACGTTGACTTCCTTTCCCGTATGGAAAACAGTCAACTCCGAGTTAGTGCCAGGCATTTTCGGTTCAGCAGCACAGTGTATGGGGGTAGAAATAGTGACAGCGGGTGCAAAGTGGATTTTCTTATAATGAGAGCCATAATTATCCATTACTCTGTTATGCTTTGATTGTGCCATGATCGGATATTGATTCCCTTGATTTGTGGACTTGCTATCAAACTGCGTGTGAAAAATAGGATCGCGTCGCCACGGATTTGGATGGAATCTAAGCTAATCATGAACCTCTGATCGGATCTCCTCCGGCCACTCCCTTCGAATGTTCTCCTCCTGTAACTCAGTAAGCTTAACACAAGTAGACTCACTATGCCCAGCAATGCCACACAGGTAGCATATGAGAGGGATCCTTTCATAACTAAAAGAGACATCGAAAAAATCTCCCCCTCCTTACCAATTTGCTTGGTCCTTATAAGCGGTTCAGCTATGTTTATGCGAGATTGAAAGCGCATGTATTGAATAAAGGAGTTTTGCTTGTGTCCCGTATCGTAATCCAGAAATGAACCCATAATGTTGCCCAAGTTTATCGCTAAGGATTCTGAAGCAAACCCCGACGGGAGATCATGCACTCGAACCCAAAATTCAGCAAAGCGAAACTCAACCTCCTCCGAATTCTCACCCTCTCTCATCTGGTGAACCAACAGAATACAATTATTAAAGCTCCATAGTCCTCCAGCCAACATTTTCCTAAGATCAACCACATGAAAAAACTGAAACAGATATAGCCCCTCCCCCCCGAAAGGTTTAATTGAACAACCTTTGATAGGACGTCATAGATTGAGAAGGGTTCTTTCCATGGCCTCAAAGTTTACATTCCGTTCACCCAAAAATCGGCCTAACAGACTCAGGTTGTAATCGATACAACTCCCTTTTATATCCGAAGCCTTTATCACGAGTTTAGTATCCTCCTTCTCATGGATAGACAGTCGTTGGAACTCAGGTTCCATGGCGAAACAAAAAAGAACAACCAACGACAAATGAAACAGAGAGCACGAAACTAGTAATACAAAAACATGCATGAAGGCATGACTATACTTGCACCCTTAGAGAGAGAGAAAAACGGGCAAGACTTGCGTTGTTTATAACAAGACTTCTTCAAAATTAATAATGAGACAGAGAGTGATAGCGATAGCGCTGAGACCTATAGCTTACTTGACCTCCGGTGACCGTTCCCTTCTTCTTAGCTTCCCATGGTCTCTTCTTCTTCCTCTTCTCCTCTTCGAAATCCTCTCGCCCCCATCTCCCCCTCTACACCCAGAGCTTCCCCTTTGCCCTTCCCACTAAACCTAATCTTCCCTAAAACGTAAACCCAAACCTTGAAAACAATAACCACTCTTCAAAAGCCCCGATAGCTACGACTGCAACCTAAATGTATTTTACACTCTCCCTGAAAACGCCTTTGGCTCTCTAATCTACTGAGCCCCCCCTCAACCCCCCCGCCACTCAACTGCTAAAAAATGAACACAACATTGGAGGAAAATCGTCAGCCCAAAACTTGGAAATCTATGGTTTCAGATTAGATCGAAGAGTCTAATGATGCCAAGATATTGGCATACTACCCTCCTGAAGTCAAGGATGAGCATATTTTTTTCATCCCTCCACTGGAAATTGCGAGGAAAGGAGCTGCCCAATTCAGATCCGCATTAATTGATTTCTTCATTGGTAATCGCCTTGCATACTCTGTAGTGCAGAGAGCTCTTTCAAAAGTATGGCTAGCCTTTGGATTAACTGATACCTTGATCACTTGCTCGAATAAATTCCTGTTTAAGTTTAATTTGGAAGAAGGTTTGAATGTGGTATTAGAAAAGGGCCCTTGGCATATCGAAGGGAAACCTTTATTCTTAAGGAAATGGAGCCTGAATGCTTGTGAACAGGAAGAGATTAGACATGCCCCTGTATGGACGAGGTTTCATAACATTCCTTATGAGTATTGGAATAATAAGGGAGTGGGTAGGATAGCAAGTGTCGTGGGTGAACCACTACTTATGGACACTTCAACAGCTAGGATGTCTAGGGCTCAGTATGCCCGAATGTGTGTGAAAATTGACCTTCAGAGTAACTGACCGGTGAGCTTTCAGCTGGCTATTTATAGCGAAGATGGGGAAATCACATTTAAAGAAGTCATGATAGAATATGAGTGGAGACTTGAAAACTACACTCATTTCCTACTGACAAGCTCTTTGAAACTTGATTCCAAGATGAGCTGGAAAAGGAGAAGGTTCCACAACAAAGTGGAGCAAACCAAGAGATGGAGCTTGGGCAGAAACATACCCATGAAGAACTACAACTCAATACAATCTATAAAATGTTATAGCTAATCACAGTAGCCACAATGAAGTTTAGGAGCTTCAAGAAGCTCCTGATGGATGCCTTGAGGTTGTCGACCCTCCTACTATAAGCAATTCAAGTAACTTTCCTTCCTCTCCTAAATCTGATTTGGCTCCAGTTGAAGTTCAAAGTCCGAGTCTAGCAAAGGTGGCTTTTACTATTAGGAAGACTAGGAAATCTAGGAGGAAACAAAAGTAGTGAGTCTTAGTTTGTGTTTCTTTATGACTTTTAAATTTTTTGAATGTTAGAGGTCTCAATAATTCAAAGAAGCAATTAGCTGTGAAGTCTTTTCTTAAGTTGTTATCTGGCTCTTTTGTTTACTTGGTTGAATCTAGAATTGAATCTCCTTCTCTTTTGAATAAGATTTGCTCCTCCTTATTTTCCAGATGGCATAACTATAATAATTTAAATCAAGCTTTGAATGCTAGAACTGTTCTCACCTGGAACTCGTGCTGTTATAAGTGGTCCCCTATTATCATTACTGACCAACTGATTCACATGATGGTTAACCCTCTTAACAGTAATTTAGTCTTTCATGTGACTTGTGTGTATGGCTCCAATAACTTGAATCACCGAAAGTCCCTTTGGTCTACTATTTCTGACATCAATCTGAGAGTGGCGAGTCACCCCTGGGTAGTTGCTAAAGATTTTAACGCCATTTTGTTTCCTCACGAGGCTGTACCTCTAAGTCCTTCTACTCTTACTGGAATGAAGGATTTTCGAGAGTGTGTTGATGACTGTCTTTTATATGATCTAAATTCTACTGGTCCTAGTTTTACTTGATCTAATAAACAATCAGGTGAGCTTTTATAGATAGAAAGTTAGATAGAGCTCTGGTCAATTCAACTTGGAGCTCTTGCTTTCCTCGGTCTTATGGAGTGATTCATCTTCCAAACATTTCTGGCCACTCTGTTGTAGTGGTTAAGGCCTTAGGGAATCAGCAGAGACAACCTTCTCCTTTCAAATTCTCCAACTTTTTAGCTTTTCAGGACAACTTTCTTCAAATAGTAGAGGATGTTTGGTCTGCTCATGTCCAAGGTACTTCTATGTTTTGTGTAGTTTCTAAGCTCAAACTATTCAAAAGGGCCTTCAAATCTCTTAACTCTGATCGGGTAGGGAATCTTAATGCGAGAGTCGCCACCTGTGAAGCTGCCCTTAGCCACATCCATGCTCAAATCAGTCTTCTACCTAATAGCCCCCTTGCTCTTCCAGGAAAATCAAGCCATCACTAATCTGATTCGAGCCTTAGCAGACCAGGAATCCTTTTTCAAATAGTCTTCTCGTATTAAGTGGCTCAACAAGGGAGATAGGAATACTGAAATTTTCCATAACTCTATCTTGTCAAATAGAAATAGGAACAACATCCACTCCTTACTTTTGGGTAATGGACGTAGGATTGTTGAGTTTGAAGAGATCTAAGATCAGCTCCTAAGTTTTTTTTTAATTTTATTAGAAGCAAGAAAAACCTGTCCTCCTCAAGAGATTATGTAACTAATATTTTTCCTTCTCCTATCCCAAAAAATCTAAAAAACAATCTCCTTTCTGAAGTCACAATCTAAGAGATTACAAATGTTTTTAATTCCTTCAATCCCGATAAGGCCCTTGGTCCGGATGGTTTTAATGGGGTTTTCTTTAAGAAAACTTAGCACATTGTTAGGGGAGATATCTCTAGAGCCATTCAGGACTTTTTCCATCATGAGGGGTTACTCAAAGAGCTTAACTCTACATTTATTTCTCTTATCCCAAAGACTAATCATCCTTCCTCTGTGCACGATTATATGCCAATTTCTTGTTACAATCTTATCTATAAGGTCATTTATAAGATAATGGCAAATAGGCTTAAAGACTTGCTTCTCTATATCATCAGTCCTAGCCAAAGTGTCTTCATAAAAGGCCGCCGAATAGGGGACAATATCCTTCTAGCACAGGATATCTTTAGAAATTACCACCTGCCAAACTCTCATAAGCGTTGTGTTTTGAAATTAACCTTAGGAAAGCTTTTGATTCCATCCACTAGGATTTCCTTCTGAACGTTCTCTTAGCTATAGGTATTCCTCCCACCTTTGTTAAGTGGATTGAAGAATGCATTACCTCCTCTTCGTAGTATATTTTGATCAATGGAACTCCCTCCAAATTCTTTCGTGGCAAATTAGGTTTAAGACAAAGGGATCCTTTATCCCGTATCTATTCATCATCTAGCAGGCCTTCAAAGAGGCCACCTTCCTATCCGTTACCTAGGGATTCCCCTCTTAACAGATAGACTTTCTAGGAGTGATTGCATTCCCCTTTTGGACAAAATTGACGTTAGAGTGAACAAATGGACCCATAAAACTCTTTTCTATGTTGGTAGACTTCAGTTGGTCATCTCTGTGCTCTCAACTTTTCACGTGTACTGGTTTAGTCATTTTATTCTCCCTTCCTCCATCTTAAGGATATAGAGACTAAATTAAGGAATTTCTTGTGGTTTGGGAATGTAATGTCAAACTCCCATGCCAAGGTCAACTGGAATGACCTTTGTAGACTTAAAAGAGAGGGTGGTTTAGACATCAAGCACCTATCTACGTGGAATAAGGTGCTCATAGGCAAAAGAATCTGCGTGTTTTTTAATGATAAGAAAACCTTGTGGGTCAAATTGGTGCATACCAATATTCTTAAAAGAAAAACTTTTTGGAATGCTAAGTCCTAGTAATAATAGCTCTTGGAGTTGGAGGAAGTTGTTACAAGCTAAGGATCTTATAGGGAGCCAATTCAGATTTAAGATAGGAAATGGGTTGTCTACTTACTTATGATAGGATCCTTGACATCCAAGAGGTATTCTGAAGGACCCTTAACTCCCATAATTATTAATGGCTCAGAGTTACCGATGAATGCTAAAGTCTCCGATGTTATCAGTAATAATATGTGGAATTGGGGGAAGCCTCAATTGAGACTATTCGTACCTTGGAGCTCTTACCATACCAATCAGATTATTCTTAACCTGACAGATTGGAATGGCTAGCAAGCCCCTCCAAAATCTACTCTAATGCATCGACCTATTTCACCTTAAGACCTCCCAATCCTTATGTCCCTTGGTACAAACTAGTTTAGCATAAAAGAACTAGCCCAAGACACTCCTTCATCCTTTGGTTGGGTTTTCTTAATAAGCTTCAAATAAGGGACAAACTTCTCTTTTCATTTGTCCCAAATCACTGCTCCTTATATTTCTTAGACAATAGTCCATTGACCACCTGTTCTTTGAATGTACTTACTCAAAGGCAATTTTGACTTAGTGTTTAAACCATTTTTAGATCCATTTACCAAACCTACTATCCCTTCAAGCCTTTCTAAGTTGGATCCACCTCCTTTAAAATCACTCTAATATTGACCTCAAATGTAACATCCCACCCCCTCCTGGAAGGGTAAAATAGTAA
>JAJMLV010000008.1:65122680-65135702 GCA_027123465.1 Erythroxylum coca
AATTTATATATTTTAAAAATATATTTTAAATTTAATTATATTTATTAATAATTATTAAATTAATTTTATAAATTAAACTAAATTTATGATTATTTTTTATTATTATGATTTTTAGAAACAGGATTAAAAATATACTGTACAATTATAAAATATAATAATGAATTATTTTATAATTAAAAAATTAAAAATTATTTTATAAATTTAAAAAATTATTTAAAATAATACTTGATATTAACAGATGCCGATATTATATCGTAATTACCAGCGATTCGTAAGAGTGGTTGTAACATCATGAAATATCTTTATTTTTAATTAATCGGTAGCTTTCGGTATATCTGATCCAAACCAGTTCAAGGCATTTTTATTAGATGGAAAGTAAATTGTAGTGGACACGTACATCATGCCAAATTGTGACTCAAATTCACCAATCAGGTGAAACACAGAGGGCAGCGCGTTGAGTTAAAGTCTATTTCAATTTACTCGGGATGGGAGTGGGACCCTGGACCATCTGACCTCCACCACACACAAAATAGAAGGAAAAGGACCAATAGAGTGAGTCCACGCGATGGTACGGCTCGACTACACGAACCCCGTGATTACGTGTGGAATGTTGGCGCACGATTTGCTTTAGCGAAGCATGTGATCTACAATCATTTTTACTTGATTCGAACTTTCCCAATTTGTAGAACCTAATTTCTTGACTTACCAATCTACCATCCACCGTCTTAATGATTTATTAATACAAAATGTAAATAAATAAAAATAAAATTTCCATTGTTAAGCTTAAAAATTGATTTTAAACCCCCAAAAATCATTGGCATACTTAACATTGCATACTTCTTTCGTGATTGGTTATGTCTTCACATCTACTCATGTAATTGTTATGTCCAACCTTATTTGAAAATAAAAGTAACACTACAAGTAAGAATTAACGACGGAAAATATATTCTTATAAATTATCGACAGAAAATCTATTTCCGTAAGTAAAATTGACGGAAAAATTTTCGTTTAGCGACGGTACTAATATTCGTCACTAAATATGAAAAAAAAACATTTTGAAAAATTTAGCGATGAATTTTAACGATGGTGTAAGATTCTTGTCGATAAAAGATTTAACGATGATATAAGATATCTGTCAGTAAAAAGGCAGGAATTATTGGCGGAATAAAAAAATTTTGAGTTTACCTACGAAAATTTTCGTCGGTAAATTCCATCGATAAAATCATTTTAAATTTAAACTCACCCAACATCCCCCCTACCTGCGTCTTCCTCTTTCTTATTCCTGCATCTCCTCTTTGGCTTTCTTCTGTCCGATTTCTTTATTGTGGACTCTTTTTTTGCTCGTCAGCATTGTCTTCTCCAGTCATTATTATCGTGTCATTCGGTGAAGGTATTTTTGCAACTACCTCAGGTGTTTTTTCGTATATTGGATAAAAGTTAATTTAAATATTTGATTACTTTCATTTATTTGTATATTTTGTAATTGAAAAACAACTTTAAGGTATAAATATTTGTGATATAAGGGACCAAACGTGATTTTAGTTGTGATGTTGGGATAAATTTCTGATACATGTAAGGTATTTGATGAAATATTTGTTTTTTGAAAAAATAGTTTTAGTTCTTTTTTAGTATGAATTTCATAATTTCAATTCTTTCACTTGAAATATGATATAACTTACATTGATATTTTTGTACTGCATTACGCTTAGATTATAGTATAATATGATATGCTTAGATTATATTATAATATGATTATAGTATAAAATGGATAATTATTTATATGACATCTACAGCAGTTTAGTATGAAAGTTTGCGTAGAGATTAAAAATAGCTTGACTATGAGGTCAAAAAGCTTCAAAGTTGTGTAAGGAGAAGACCTTCGACTAGCCCAGGAATGAAGCTGAAGGACAAGAGTAGAGGAAGTGGGTTAACACTAAAAACAAAGTACAAGACGTGCATATTATAGAATTAAGGAAAATTTCAACTCTAACAGAGATTTTCTTTGCCTTCCTCTCCAAGCCTTGTAAGTCTACCCTTGCAAGGATGGGAATATATCTGTAGGTTGTCCAATCTTACCATACACATGCCTTATAGTCTTCTGAATCTCTTGTTTTCTCAGATCATAACAACAATGTTTTTATTACTTTAAATTTTGCGAACAAAGACCATGTGCATCTTTCTCCATTTAGAACCATAGGGGCTCCAAGCTATGTCATTTGCACCCAAAGAGATGATTCTAGCAATGAGAGGAGGGTTGCAGTTCGCAAAGATTTTGTCTTGGTCTTGAACAACTTCTCTGACTAAGTTCAGAGAGCTAACCACGAGGCACAGTTTATTACCAAGGCAAAGCTTGTAGATGGGTCCATAGACACTAGCCAATTATGTGAAATCTCGATGAATGTCTTGGCCAAGAAATACAAGGTATCCAACTATTGGCAATCCTCGAGGACCTGGTGGCAGTGGAGCCACATCGTACTTTATTTTCTTAACTTTCCACAAGAACCAGAATATAATAAGTGTTGTGATTGGTACGAAGAGATCTAACAAAGTTCTCTCCATGGTGGTTTCCAGATAAACTGAACACTTTGCAGGTAAATTTTAAAAACAATTTTTAGCAAAGTCCGGGAAACCCACCCGGTACGCAAAGTCCGGGTCGCTACAAAATATATTGGATTTACTGATAATTTTTTTTGTAGGTAATTACCGACGGAATAACCAAATCTATTGGTAATTTTCTGACAGAAAAATTTTCTTCATTGGTAAATTTACCAACCGAACAAAATTTTTGTCGGTAAATTTACCGACGGTATATAAAATTTTTGTTGGTAAATTTACCTATGGTCGTATTTCCGACACCTTTTTTCTTCAGTAAATTCCATCGCTAAATAAGCTTACCGACGAAATGTGTACAAATTCTGTCGGTAATTTTCGTCGCTAAACTTCATTTTTCTTGTAGTGTAAGGTTTTGTGATTTTGGATATTCTCACAAATTGTTTGAATAAAGAACGAGCAAAGTCAAGATGGATAAATCTTGTTTTGAAGCCACTCCTGAGAGACATGGTTGTGTAGAGAATAACACGCTCATGTCTTTGATTTACACAACTGTGTGTAAAAGTAGTATAAGAGACTGTGAATGTCCACAAGATAGATGATGACTTACACAGTTGTGTCTTTATCATACACGATTGTATGTAAAGCCATGTATGAAGACCATATAAGAGATTGTGAATGTGTACAAGATAGATGATGACTTACACGATCGTGTAAAATCAAACATGTTCGTGTCCCTTGACCGTACCCCAACTAGATTTTAAAGAATCACATATATACATGATCATGTGTAAAAACTTTTTAGCTAATTGCAAACATGTACAGATGGATGGCAAGAGTTGAAGACATACATGGCCTTACATATACACACATGCTTGTGTCTCGAGTATACTTAGCCTTGTAAATGGATCGTGTAGCCAACTTAAACCAAGAATATCGATGATTCCTTAAAATCTAGTTAGGACACGGTCACCTACACGGCTGTGTAAGTGATCATGTCTAGTTATGAATCCCTATTATTTAGAATAAAAGGGATATCATGAGATTTATCGAAATGAGTGAAAAGAACATCAAAAAAGGAAAAGAAAGAGAGTGAGAGTGAACTAAGAGGTCCTTCTCATTCTATATTGATAGTTTTATAAACAAGTTGTCTTTTGAGTGTTTCTTTTATAATTAAATTGAAATTATTATTGATTTGGGGTATCGACTTGTTCTCAATACTAAAACTTGGTGAGATTACTTGTAGTTATTTTATGGCATAGTTTTAAGAAAGGGCTAATAGCTTAGAATCTTTAAACTCTTATAAGTTCCTATTTAAATTAGTAGATTTACTTGTCATTTTGACCCGTGATTTTTTCCTCCATACTGAAGGGTTTTCACGTATATCGAGCGTTCAATTTATTTTCTTATCATATATAGATATACATGATTTTTGGTTGTTTATTTTTGTGATTGGAATTTTTTAGACTAGTTGATTGTTCTTGATTGACGTTGTGGGAGTTGTGATTGGAACTAACAAAGTGATATTAGAGTCATTAGTTATAGAGTGTGGAAGCAACTTTATGATCAAATTGGCATCAACAAACTACTCTATTTGGAGACCCATGATGGAGGATCTTTCATATTGTAAGGATCTTTTCGATCATATCAATGTGGCTATAAGTGTGAAGGATAAGGTTCCATCTAAACTAGAAGAAATGATAGGGAGAGAATGGAAAAAGATGAAGCAACAAACTCTAGTTATTATCCAACAGTGGATTGAAATCATTGCATTCATCCATATATCTCAAAAAATAGATTCGTTTGAGTGCTAGAAGAAGTTGGAAGTTATTTATGAAAGAAAGACTACCCATAACAAGGCCTCTCCAATTAAAAGGCTTATGAATTTGAAACTAAAATCTAAAAAACCTATGTTAGGGCACCTTAGTGATTTTCAAGACATTATCAACAAATTGAATACCATAAAGATCATTTTTGATGATGAGCTTATAACTTTTTTCTTATTAAGTTTATTAATGGATAGTTGGGAGACATTAGTACTTACCATTAGCAACTTAACCCTTGAAGGTGTGCTCTCCTTGGATGTAAACAAAGAAAATATTGTTAACTAAGAGATTAGAAGAAAAGAGATAGGAGTTGATAATGTCCAGGCCTTTATGGTAAAAAGCAGGGGAAAAGCAAGAGCAAAGGTCCTAAAAGTCATGGTAAGTATGAGAATCGATCAAAGTCTAGAGGTGATAAAGAGATTAAGACATGCCACTATTGTACCAAGCCTAAACACATTAAAAGGTTTGGCTATAAGCAAAAGAGGGATCAGAAAAAACGAGATCATCAAAAAGAAGAAGAGGATAAAAATACAACTATAATAGCCTCAAACACAGATGATGAGGTGTCATTGATTTGCGTAATCAATGAATGCTTTCATATTAGTCATTCGAATTTTGAGTAGCTTGTCGATATAGGGGCCTAATATAATTATGCTACAAGAAGGGAGTATTTCTTTAATTATAGGAGCAATGATTTTGAAAATGTAAAGATGGATAATCAAAGTTTCACCAATATTGTCAATATAAGTGATATTTGGGTTCAGATCAATGTTGGATGCTTGCTGACTTTATAAGATGTACAACATAATCCTAACGCATGCATAAATTTGCTATTAGCTAATGTACTTGATCATAAAGGGTAACAACACACATTTAGGGATGGAAATTAGAACCTATCAAAGAGACTGATGACAGTTACCCGTGGAGAGCTGTGTTACACATTATACAAACTAAACTCAAGGTATGTGGTGGAGAAGTGTATGTAGTTGAGGAAAATACTTCTCCTAATCTATGACATAGATGATTAGGGCATGTGAGTGGAAAAGCCATCAAGCTATTAGTCGATAAATCTCTTATTTCAACAAAGACATCCATACCTCTTGATCCATGTGATCATTATTTTGATAGGAAAATAGCATAAAGTCTTTTTCAGTAGGAAATTTATAAGGAAAATGGCTAAATAGAACTTATGTACTAAGATGTTTATGGTCCTATTAAAGATGAGTCACTAGGAGGCAACAAATACTTTGTTACTTTTATTAATGATGTAACTACGAAAACTTAGGTCTACATAGTGAAGGCAAAGAGCTAAGACTTTGAAGTTTTCCACAAAATTCATGGCAGAAAGGAAAAGGAAACAGAGAAAAGTTAAAGCATCTTCTAACTAATAACAGAGGGGAGTATACCTTTAAGGAGTTTGAGAATTGCTATGTGAGGTATGACATGAGACATAAAAAGACAAAACCCTATATTCCACAACATTATGTTCTTGTCAAGATAATGAACAAAACAATTATGGAAAAGGTTTGATGTATACTAAGAATGTCAAAACTATTTAAGATGTTTTCAGGTAAAGAGTCAAAACTGCTATTTATTTGATTAACTGAACTCTATCAGTCCCTTTAGGTTTCAATTTTCCAGGGATAATGTGGATAGGGAAATATCCCCTCTTATTCACATATAAGGATATTCAGATGCAAGTTGTTTAAACATGTATCCAAGGAGTAGAGACTGAAATTTGACTCAAAGACGACTCCTTGCATATTTATTAGATATAGTGATGAATAATTTGGCTTCAAACCTTACGACAAAAAAGAAGAAAGTTGCAAGAACTAGAGATGTTGTATTCCATGAGCACAATATAGGTGTTGTAGGACCTCGGCTTTTAGAGCCTCGCGTCCACAGGGCCTCAGCCTCTCAGGCCTCGTGCCCACCTTCTTGTAGATATTGTCCGCTTTGGGCCTCGACCTCTAGGGCCTAGCATCCTCACAGTTTTGTTTTTTCAGGACTTCCCAGGAGATCACCCATCTTGGTACTGCTCTTGCCCTAGCACGTTTAACTTCGAAGTTCTGATGGTATCTGAGCTAGTACCTGAGCGGTATGCCAGCGCGGACGCTGGGCCTCCTGAAGGGGAGTGGATACTTAGGGGTATCCCATATCGGCTGGAGAGGAGAACGAAGCATGCCATATAAGGGTGTGAAAACCTCTTCCTTGTAGATGCGTTTTCCATGCCCTAACGCACCGGATTCCATTAGGTGCATACCTTTAAATAGGTAAGAGTACTCTCAATAGTTCATCTTACAGTGTTATTGGTGTTTCCCTTATTTTGACTTCTATTAATCAGTTCATAGGTAGAGACGAAGAATATAAGCAGGCGCCTAAGGTTAATGATCAAGCACGACCTGATAATGTGAGCTACATGAGTCATATCTAGATAATGGTGTAGATGAGGCTAATGATAATAATAATAAGCAGGGGGAGAAACCTGATTCTATGATAAAGGTTATTAAATTCAAAAGTCAACTAGAGAAAAAAGACCCTTTAGAAGATATATGAGTACATAATATCTTCTAGTTACTACTAAGAGAGAGCCTGAAGATGTATAAGAGTAAAGTCATATGAAGATAAAGATCTCTAGTTCACAATTATACAAGAGTAAATAAATTCCCTAAAGAAAAATGAAACTTATGAGCTAGTGAAACTTCCAAAAGGCAAGAAGGCTTTGAAGGATAAATGGATATTCAAGATAAAGAAGGATAGTAACAAGCTGATGAAGCATAAGGTAAGAGTAGTGGTAAAGGGATTCAATAGAAAGAAAGGCATAAACTTTGATGAAATTTCCTCACCAATAGCCAAGATAGACTTCAATACAAATCGTGTTAGGTCTAATTGCCGACTTAAAACTTGAACTTGAGCAACTGGACATCAAAACTTCCTTCTTGCATAGAGATTTAGAAAAGGAGATAGATATGGAGCAACTAAAAGGATTTAACGTTCAAAGCAAGGAGAATTAACCTTGCAAATTAAAGAAGAGCTTGTATAGGTTGAAACAGGCACCAAGATAATCATATCGAAAGTTTGATTTGATTATGATAGGAAATAGTTATAAACAAACTTTTGTCAATCCTTGTGTGTATTTCAAAAAGTTTCGAGTGGAAACTCTATTATTCTTCTTTTGTATATTGATGATATGTTAATTGTGGGACAAGATGTTAGGATAATTTGCAAACTGAAGGAGGACTTGTCCAAATCTTTTGACTTAAAAGATTTGGGCCTTGTAAATTAGCTTTTGGGCATGGAAATAACTTAGGATAAGAAAATAGAAAATTGTGATTGTCATAAAAGAGATGTATTAAACAAAGATGGTATTTCTTTTGTTAGTAAGAAGGAATGTCCTTCTACAAAAAAAGAGAAAGATGGTATTTCTTTTGTTTCATACTCATTTGTTGTTTTTTCCTTGATGTATGCAACCATATGTATAAGATTGAATGTAGCACAGACTGTTGGGTTGATGAATAGAAAATTGTCCAATTCAGGGAAGCTTCATTGGGGAGCGGTGAAATGAATCTGAAGATACTTACAAGGCAATTCTAAATGGAGCTTGCATTTTGGTGGTTGGGAGTTTATTCTAGAGGGGTATACAAATGCAAACATGATTGGAGATCTTGATAATAGGAAATCCACTTCAGGCTACTTGTTTAATTTTGTAAGGAAGCCTTTTTTAACAATCCAAGTTGTAAAAGTATGTAGCTTTATCCACAATTGAATTGGAGTATGTAACTCTTGTGGAAATAGTTAAGGAGATGCTTTAGTTAAAACGGTTTCTTCAAGAGTTGGATGTCAAGGAAAATAATTATGTAGTATTTTGTGATAGCTGAAACGTTATAGATTTGAGCAAGAATACTATTTATTATTCTCACACTAAGCACATCAATGTCAAGTATCATTTGTTGAGATCTATGATTAAGGAACAACGATTACAGTTGAAGAAAATTCACATAAATAAGAACCGTGTTGATATGTTAACAAAAGTAGTTCTCGGAGCAAACATGAACTTTGTAATAAACTCGTCAAAGTGACTCTCAAATAATCATTAATATGAATCAAGTCTCCTCTAGAATGGGCTAAACGGGGAAATTATTGACTATTCAACCCTTTTTGGAGACAAAAGTGAGTTTCAATGATTTTCGACATTCTCACGAATTGTTGGAATAATGAACAAGTGAAGTCATGATAGATAACAGTTAATTTTAAGCCACTCTTAAGAGATACGACCATGTAAAGTACAATATGCCTGTGTCTTTGACTTACAGAGTCACGTGTAAAGACTGTGAACTTGTACAAAATAAATAGTGACCTATATAGCCATATAAGATCAAATACGCCCGTGTTACTATCATATATGGCCATGTGTGAAGGTGATGTAGGTAACTAAAAATGTGTATGAGTAGATGACAAGAGTCGAAGACATATGTGATTGAATTGAAATAGACACACCCATATCCCAGGTATAACGATCATGCAAGTAGACTGTGTGATTGACTGAGACTGTGTATATGCACGATTCCTTAAAATCTAGTTGAGAAACAATCACCTACAAGACATGGGTTCATCGATATGAGTAAAAAGAACATTGAAAAAGGAAAAGAAAGAGAGTGAGAGTGATTTGAGAAGTCTTTCTCATTATATACTAGGTAGTTTTAATAATAAGTTATTTTTTGAGTGTTTGTTTCAAAATTAAATTGAGAGTGTTATTGCTTTTGTGTTATCAACTTGTTCTCAATAATGAAACTTAGTGGAATTACTTGGAGTTGTTTTGTGTTATAGTTTCAAGCAAGGACCAATAGCTCAGAATCTTTAAACTCTTGCAAGTTCTAATTTGAATTAGTAGATTTGTTTGTTGACTTGGCTCATGATTTTTTTCTACATTGGAGGGTTTTTTTTTATGTATGTTTCGTGTATGATTTTTTTCTTCTCGTATTTATATTGTTTGGTTGTTTACTTCTACAATTAATATTTTTGAGAATAATTAACTTTTTTTTACTGCCATTTTGGAAGTTGTGATTGAAACTCAACAGTAGTGAATTTTGTCCTCTTCAACCCTAACCGAAGTCATTGTTCTTGGCTTGAATACATAGCATCTATTTCAGTGTCGATACCTATTGTTTTGTAGCTTTAACAAAGTGTTGGTTTCTTTACTTTGGCTATTGACATCAGCGTCTAGTCAAGTATAGCCATCTTACCAATCGTCTCTATCAATCAGTAGAGGAGTTCAAACTTTGACAAAAACTCCATAATTTAACTAGCTTTTATTTTCCATCTCATTTTTCTCAGGGTAGTCAATATTAGAAAAGAAATAGTAGTTTTAGGATTATTTTGATATGATTTGCATATCTTATAGAACATCTCGATGTGTTAATTCAGTTTATCAGAAATTGCACTTACAGAGAAAAAGCGTAAGAGCCATTTGATTTTACTTATGTTTTTTTGTTATAGTTTTAAATTTTTGTTTTCTGATTTTCTTTGTGTTAAAATAAATTTGTTTCACCTTAAATAATAATAATAATAATAATATATTTGATTGAAATTTGTAATAAAAAATCAAAAATAAAAATATGTTTGATTCATTGTCTTGTTTTTATTATCCTATTAGATGTTAATATTAAATTTATATTTAGTTCATATTATGGGTAGTTTGTTTTCACTTTTGATTTTGATTCATTTTTCATATAAAAAACTTTTAGTTATTAATTTCAATATATTTATACTTATATTACTGATAATAAAAAATGTAGAGATAAATTAATTAAATAAATCTCTTATATAATATTTATCAATAAAATTTAACATATTTTATCAAAACAATTATTTAAAAGATTAATTAAAACATTTATTTATAAAATATTTAGTGTTATTATTTGTAATTGAATATTTTAAAATTAAAAAATTCCGTAAATAATCATTTAAAAATTTTAAATTTTATGTATTTTAAATATATTTTATATTTATAAATAATTATCAATTTTGAAAATATGTTTTAAAAAACATTAAATATTCAGGTTAATTATTAAACTAAATAAATTAATTATAATTCTTATTACTAACTAATATTAAATAATTAAAATAATATATATTAAATTAAATGGTATATGTGAATGGACACCAATCATCTCTTACCCAACGCAAATGTTGAACATGACCATAATTTTGTAGATCATGTGACTAGCTTCCATATAAACGTAAGAACGTGATCTAAACGAAACTGTCTGATCACTGTCGTTCAAAGTAACTGAATCAATCTTAAGTTGCCTTGGATCTCTAACTTCCTTGATCAGTTATCTTTGGTTATTTATCCTGTGTCTTCCTCGTAACTTTGTCATGAACTGTACCTTATAACAATACTTGCATGTTTAAGAGTAGGTTCCTTTTGTCTAGCATCATGTTTACCTTTGCGTAGAGGGTTGATATATGAATATAAGATATCACATGGGTAAGCATATAACCTTGGATTAGTTACAAGACAACCCTCAAAATCCTCTTAGAAAGAAGAGGTATGATATCACATGTTATGTCACAGCTTGAGAAATACGGATGAAGAAAGGATTTGCGTGCGGGCAGAAGGAAATCGGGGAAGAGGACAACTAAAGGTTGCTTCTCAAAACCCCACCACCATCCCTTATCTATTCCCCATGACCCTTCACTCTCCCCATGTGACCTTCCATTGCGTGCAACATTAAAAAATTCAATGTTCGATACATCACCTGATTTGTCGAAATTTGAAGAGCCATGTTCCATGTCCTATGCCCCATAACGTAAGGACTTGACCCTCTTTTGAAACCATTTAAATATGATGCTTATTTTGGAAGAATAATGATATTATCTGGCTAACAATCATGGCATGAGACATGCGAAAATTTTATATATTGTGATCACTCTAAACTAGAAAGAAAGGCGAGATTCCAGAAATGGGGTGTGGAGTTTGAATGATGAAGTAAAGGGAAGGGACCGAAATTATGGAGGTGTTTAGGTGTTGGGCTACAAAAGCCAACCTGGAGTAACTGATTTTCTGGGTTAGTCGTTCGCTTTGGAATAAATGGACAAGGACATGGGTCTCTTTTAAAAGCCAGTTTGACCAAAAGGAAGAAAAGTGTGTCAGTGAAATAGACAAGTCATGGCTCCAAATTGACATAACAGGTCTACCATGACTGCTTCAGGTTCTGCTCTTTGCATTCTCATGTCAAGTTCTTCTTAAATCTGCAGGCTGGACTCGTTTAAAGTTCCTTTGAACAACCAGAATGAGAAATCCATTTTTCTTTAACCTTTCTTAATTTGGCAGTGGCACAGAGTTTAAAGCCCAAAGTAGAATCAGCAAACAAAAGAGACATAGAGTTGGGAAAAATGATAACAAAACCATAAGCAATGATGGCTCGGTTTGATTTTTGTTCTGATATCATGAATTCCCTTTATCAACCTGTTGGCTAAAAATAGGAACCAATGCCCTCAAATCACATGCACTCCATTGTCTAGAGAAAATTGTTTTCCACCTTTAACATTCTGTACTAAACAATTAATTTTGCAAGCAAGAAAGAAAAAAAGGGAATCATGTCCATCACCATTACTAAGAAGTACTAACCTTTTCCTTTTTCAATCTTCACGGCTACAGTTTGACATTCTTTATAATACTCCCAAGTCAGGGTAAAGTCCAACTACCACAACCACCAAATTAACTACCCCGAAGGGCAAAGATCCTCCAAGACCAGAACCCAAAAATAAAACAGGTACATGGAAGAACTGAAAGATGTTTTCAGGGATGTAGAAACACAAGTGCTAATATAGAAATGAAAATAATTAATAGGCAGTCACCAACCACATGCATGCAAAGAGACCATAGATGATGGTCCAACCTACCATCATTTGTACCTTCATGATTATACTCTATTCATTTTGGAGAAAATGCGACCAAATTTATTCCACCCAACCTCTCCTAACGTGGGTCTTTCCCAAATTATTGCATCGGCCTTTGCCTTTGCTTGCACTTGAAGGCGTTATCTTCTATAACTAACATCGAGATGCCATTTTCCTCCACAAGTTTGTACTATGATTCCAATGCTTCAAGTACGGATGACGTACCTACGACGAATTGAACAGTACTTTAAATTACGTTTAGATCTCACATTGAGCCACCTATTCGTGGGGCTCTAAAGCATTTTGCTAGAAGTCTCCGTCAAAAGACGCCCAACAAAAACATCCCAGAAGTAATAGGTTGATCTGGCCACCAGGCTCAACGCAACACGAATTTGTAAAACTATCTGAGGAATTGGCCTGATACTGATAGATTCAATGAGGAACTGTAACTATAAGCAGAGCCTAACAATTTCCTTTCTTTTGGTTTCTGTATGCTATCCGGCGGAAGGGTCTAGGGATTAGAAGTGCTTACGATCAAATACTCTAAACAGCAACCTAATACAGCAATCTTACCCACTTATAAAGTTCAATTAGAAATTTCATTAAAAGCTTTGGATGAAAAAGACTTTTCAGACTTAAGGAACGGTTGATTGGTATAAGAGAATAATAATAGGAATGGAAACGAATATAATAAAAAATGAGAATGGATATTATCATTACAATTATGATGGTTGGTTAAGA
>JAJMLV010000008.1:65178084-65195590 GCA_027123465.1 Erythroxylum coca
AAGAGAAAATAGGTAAAGAAATTTACCACGATGAATGCTTAACTAATAAATTGATTATTTTTAGTGTCGATGATCAACGCAAGTTCAATAATGAAGGAGGCTGGAAACCAAGATTTGTTTATATTGATCGTTAGATTATCATTGTTTTGTTATTAGTTATTTTTCAATTTCGTATTCCAATTAAATTATGTTCAATTCATAATTTAAAACCCCACTGTTATTGCGTAACTACTATCGTCTAAATTCCTTGTGGAAACAATCTCTACTTTCCACTATTACAATAATTCGTGTTGTAAGAAGTTGGTTTCTTTTTATATTTGGTTGCAAACGACAGCAGTCACCACTTGACTTCATTTATAGGAAGGGTAGCAATTAGGAGATATTCCATGTTTGGGTATCTCCTAAAAGGCTTCTTTTATCTAGTTGACCCTTGAAGTTGAATTGTAACAGCTCAGACCACCTATCTACAGATATTGTCCGCTTTGGGTTGCCCCTTGGGCTAAGACCCTCACGGTTTTGCTTTTCCCACCTTTAGAAAAATGTGTCTATTAGAGAGAGATATCCATACCCTTATAAGATGTGCTTCGTTCTCCTCTCCAACCAATGTGGGATCTCACAATCCAATGGGTCTGTCAGATAACCAATCGACCATCTTAGCAACCCAAAGATGCTGAGAACGATCCTCTAAAACTTAGAGAGGCCTGGAAAGCCTATTGCAACTGATAATCACGCTCTGATCGAGCGGTCATATTTCATCCACCAGACTTGGTTTCCTGTCTCCTTAGTGTTTAAGGACCCACATCAGTTGAAGAGAAGAATGAAGTACGTCTTATAAGGGTATGGATCCCTCTCGCCCATATATGCATTTTTTCAGGGGTGGAAAAAACAAAACCGTGAGGGTTTTGACCTAAGGGGCAACCTAAAGTGGACAATATCTGTGGGTAGGTATTTTGGATTATTACAAATGGCATCAGAGTTAGCTCCTGACCCATTGTGCCAGTGAGGACACTGCGTCCTAAAGGGGGGTGGATTGTGAGATCTCACATTAGTTGGAGAGGAGAATGAAGTACACCTTATAAGGTCAAGGTCTTACTTCTTAAGCCCACATAATAATCATTTCTAGCTGTTGTTCCCCTCTTAAGGGCAAGGTCTTACACGTTTCTCATTCATTTGCCACTAGTAACACCACTTCCCTCAGACATGCATGTGTTACGTATGTCGCCAGTGTTCATCTTGAGCCAGGATCAAACTCTCCATAAGATTCTTAGTTGTATTACTTATAGCTTCCTTGTTCGTAGACAAAACAAATTTGAAATTTTCTTTCATTTAAAGGCAAATCTTGCATCCATACGCATCATATTCTTTTTGAGTTCTCTCCAAGAAATATAGCCATTTATTCCCCCTGGCATCAATCCCACAAGTATCTTATCCATTATTATTTGATCATAATGATGAGGAAGCAAGTTAAAATAGAAAAAACTCATATTGGGTTTAAGGAAAATTAGGCTCGAACTAATGATTTCCACCACGTCAATGTACCACTGAATTATATATCTTCCATTGTCTCCATCAAGAAATAGAACTGATTAATCATAAGGAAAAGGATCAAATCAACGCCACTATTCTTGAACAACTTATAGATGAGCCTTTTTTTGCACTATTATGGATACAAAATAATGGGAAAAATTAGATTCAATTGTCAACTGCATTTTTCATAAATATGATTGACTACGGATTCAAACCATAACACATGGTTTCATAAAAGCGTATGATTTTCTTGATCTAAATAAAACAGACTATATACGAAGAAGATTTGGCTCAACATATTCTATTCGATATGGGTAGGAGAAGACCCTAACTTGGTATTCTTAAGAAAAGAAAATGGAGAAATCAGAATCAAGTCAAGATGATACAGATCAACCCTTTCTTCTTACACCAAAGATCTTATCATTTTTTTAAGTAAATGGTTTTACATCTCCTTTCCATTTCCATTCAAGAGTTCTTATGTGTTTTCATGCCCCTCTAAGACTCCGAAAAATGGATATTTTCCTTTTATTAGGAACACGTACAAGATTTTTCACAATAAAAAAGGCTAATAGCAACCCACTATTAATTATTTAATTTATTAACTACTTCATTTATGAATAATGAATTCATAGTAATAGAAATTGGTCGGGTCGGTCATGCAGAGCCCGAACCTAGTCAAAACGACCCGTGAGCCGATCGATTCATTCTTCAAAGATCAGTCTCATACCTAATGGCTATGTCAAGCCCAAGCCCGATCCACGCTCTCCTTAGCCCGTTCGCATGTGAGAGACTCCCATGCACACGTAAAGACCTAAACCTAGTTATTGCTCCATATATAAGGTATAATTATACCATAATAGAGGTACGTAACCATAACCCTATTCTTCTCTGCATACGGCTATCTCACCTTCACCAAAAGACTGACTTGAGCGTCGGAGGGGCTTATCGGGAAACAACCCCCGACGTGCCTTCCTTGTTTTGCAGAAACCTCCAAGCCGAAGCTCTCGCAAGAATCAACCAACTTCGTGGATCCAAACGGCAACGTACAGCCTCGCCAGAATTCGGCAGAACCAGAAATAAAATACATGCCTATCCTACCGAGATAGAATTTGTCAATTGCTATCCTTTTGCCTAATAGGGAAAGATTGACCTCCATAGAAAGGATGATTCATTTGATCGACATGAGAGTCCAATACATTGCATTGTTAGAATCCATGTTGTATATTTGAAAGAGGTTGACCTCCTTGCTTCGCTCATGATATAATCATCTTCTCATTGAGCCCCCTTCTCCTTGGTCTACAGTGATAAAATGTAAGACTATTGTCAACAATTTATCAGGGAAGAAATGACTTAATGTCCCAAGACCACTAATTAATACTAATAGAATAGAAAATATAATAAATAAAAAAGAGCTATCTTTTTGTAATATAATAAATAAAAAAGAGCTATCTTTTTGTATATTTTCTAGGTTCTATTATTACCGCACGCTTTACTTTACCTAGTCCATGATTCTATTACTATCGTGCGCTTAATGTAATCGATCAGATTAAATATATATCCCTTCAACCTAACATTGGTCATTGAAAGGATCTCGAAGACTATCTAAACACAAAAGATAGGATCTTTCAAAAAATGGATTCTTATTATTTCTTAAAAATAAGGTATTTTTTTGACATCACAAAGTAACATTTTTACCGATAAAACACTTTTAAATTTTGGTCGAGAACTACGAGTGATTTTTAGAAAACATAAGACTATATATAAATTGTATTGTTTATTAATACCAATTGTACTTTTCCATTTTCAAATTTCAAAAGATATATTATAAGTTTCTTTATTTTTTAACTTATAATTTGGTATAGTATTCTGTAATCAGCACGAAAACCACACGTAAGGCGTTTGTAGTCCAACGGTTAGGATAATTGCCTTCCAAGCAATAGACCCGGGTTCGACTCCCGGCAGACGCATTTATTTCAATTTTATGTTTTTTTAGATGCAACGTCGTCGTTCTGAATTCTGATACTGCAATTGGACAGCGCGTAGAGCGCAGTGTGCCTAACTCCTAGCCAGATATTTACGCGCCAAAATGAATAAGAACCTCAAAAAAGGGGCAATCTCGTCCGAGACGAAAGATACAGGAAAATCCAGACGATATAAATGGATCTGGTGGCCACGATTCGCTCCACACGCACACGCTCTCTTTGCCTTTTTTGAACGAAGCGTTTAAGAAGTGTCCTCATGACTCTCCGTTCTCTCTCCCTCCTCTACGTCACCGCTTCCTAGTACCCAGCTTCTCTAGCATGGCCGGCACGTGCATCTCCCTCTCCCGTCAAGTGATCAGATCCTCTTCCCTCGAACTTTCCAGAGCCCGCACTGCACCTCACTTCTGCATCTGCCTCTCCGCCAGCGGCAACGGCGTCTCCGCCACCTGCACCGACCGCACCGAAGGTCCGTCCTGCATATACGTCGGTCCTATTGAAACTGCTAGTAAAGAAACACTCGAAGCTCTCTACACTCAGGTGCGTCCTTAATCGCCCGTTTGGCTGCCGGCAAAAATAGTCAACAATTATGAGCTTTGAAACTTTTAGTTCTTTGCGTGGAAGATTGATGTTTCCTCAAAGCAAATAGAACTTACGTGTAGTACTGAATTGATGTTGATTGTGGTGTTGCAGGCTCGGGATGCGTATTACAGTGGTAAACCTCTGATTCTAGATGACATGTTTGACAGAGTTGAGGTAACTTCCTTTCTTCAACCACAATTTGTTTTACCAGATTCCAGTTTCGTAGTGGTAACAAGTGAATAATTGAATATTTAAGCAGCTAAAACTTCGGTGGTATGGTTCCAAATCTGTGGTCAAGTACCCGCGTTGCAGTCTTAGGCGACAATCTGCTTACGCAGATGCCGAGGTAATTTACTGTTGTTTTTAATCCCAATTTTAATATATGTTGATGGTTGTATCCATGTAGTTTTCTGTTGTCCTTTTGTTTTATTTTCTGTTTTGATTTCAAAATTTGAAGGTTCATTGACGTGAATGTAGGGCAGGAAGATAAATCACAGGCTTTGGCATTAGCGAGCATATGGATCGTCTTCCTTGCAATTGGAAGTACGTTTTGCGTCTTCCCTCTAGCTTACACTATTGGTTTGGCATATCAAGATGCGCTCGGTTCAGGAATTTCTCATGGCAACCAAGCGTCCCTAATAGAGTTCCTCGCCACCCTGAATGCTGTTCTTTTCATGGCTGTTGGATCTCTGATTGGCTACCCAATTGTATCTTCCTCGGGTATTGGATCTTTTCTCACATTTGAACCCAATTTTTCTCTTCAATTCTGTCAACGTTCTCTGCTTTTTGGTGGCATGGATTTAGATTTGACCAACTTTTGGACCTGCTTGAGAATTAAGATGGTGAATAGTAATGTGATTGCGTTTTATGAATCTTGAGATGAGAGGAACTACATATGTATTAACTATATGTCAAGGATGGTTAAGATTCAAATTGTTGGGAATTGTATACAAGCAAAATCTTTAGTTTTGGTTGTATTATTTTTCAAATCTTGATGTAGATATCTTCTTTTCTGATTTCTTAATGTTCTAATGAATGTGTATATTCATTTGAATACTATTTATTCAACTACCAATTTTTACTAAAACACTCAATTTTACAGTTAAGGTGCTTCAAGGTCTATGGAGGAATGACTTGGTGGCTCTCAAGGGGGCATGTCCTAATTGCGGGGAGGAGGTAGTAAAATCAAAATATCTTTTTCTGCTCTATGCTTTAGTCTCAATTATCTTATGATGGTCATCATTTGGCCCTCTTCCAAATCAATATCAAGGATTCAACCTTATATTTCAATCCTTGCAGGTGTTTGCGTTTGTGAGATCAGATCAATCTAACAGTTCCCCACATCGAGCTGATTGCCATGTGTGTGAAAGTTTACTCGAATTTCGCACAAAGGTTGAGGTAAGAATAATTTGGTGATCTTAAGTTAAATGTTTGTTTTGCGGGAAGCTAAATTGTAATGGCATTTCTGTGACATCAGCTCATTCTGGATATGTTTATCTAAAGGGAATTGAGGCATTATTTTTTAGTCTGCTTTTCTAAAGAATGGTTTAACCTGCCACTGTTGAATATAGGTGTAGAAATAGAGAATGAAGAGAAGAATTAAAGAAGAAATCTATATTTCTGTGTGTAAAAAGAGACGTACATACTCCTATTTATACATTGTAAATGTCCCTAAGTAAAGCGACAAATCAACATAATAAAATATATCATTAATGTACATGATCTTAGGCAAAAATAAAGGCTAATTATAGGGATTTGGTTGACTAAGAGATGTTGGGTGATTATACGTTAATATCCCCCCTCAAACTCAAGATGGTAGTGACAATGATAACTTGAGTTTGGAGAGAAGATCTTGAAAGCGTCGATGCGGATGTGATTTAGTAAACATATCAACAATTTGTTCTTGAGAAGAGATTGGGACAAGTTGGATGGTTCCATGAAGCACATGATGACGCACAAGATGACAATTGATCTCGATGTGTTTAGTTCATTCATGAAAAACATCATTGTGAGCAATCTGCATAGTACTATGATTATCACAGAAGAGAGATAATGCTGAAGAGAACGTGACACTGATGTCTTGAAGTAACCATTGTAATCATAAAAGTTCAGAGGTAGTGTTAGCGAGGGCTCGGTATTTTGATTCAGTGCTTGAGCGAGAAACAATTGTTTACTTCTTGCTACGCCAAGAAACGAGAGATGTGCCAAGAAAGAAACAGTGCCCAGTGGTAAATCGACGATCAGTTGGGTCCTCCAGCCCAATTAGCATCAAAGTATGCATGTAAAGCCAATGAAGATGAATGACTAAAGTGGAGTTCATGAAACAAGGTACCTCGAATATATCGAAGTATATGAAGAACGACAGTGAAGTGAGTTGTACGCGATGTAGACACGAATTGACTGATAATGTGAATTGCATGAGCGATATTTGTGCGAGTGACTGTAAGATATATAAAACTTCCAACGAGCTGTCGATAAAGTGTACCATCACTCATAGGAGTTCTATCAATGGCAGAGATATGATCATTAGAATTAAGTGGAGTGCTAGTAATCTTAGTATCAGTGGGACCAGTACGAGAGATAAGATCAGTAACATACTTGGCTTGAGATAAGTAATAGCCTGAATCATCAAAAGATACTTCAAGGCCTAAAAAATAGCTCAAGGGATCTAGATCTTTCATTTCAAATTATTGACGAAGACAAGATTTAAGAGTGGTGATCCTTTGAGTGTCATTGCCAGCTATGATTATATCATCAACATATAGAAGGGGAAGAGTACCCCCTTGATTTGTTTTTGGGATAAACAAGGCATGATCATAAGAACTAGATGTGAAGCCAAGAAGGTTGATGGTGGAGTTGAATTTAGCAAACCATGCTCGAGGAGCTTGCTTAAGACCATATATGGCTTTGCGAAGGCTACAAACTTTATTAGGTGGATGCTCATGCCCAGGTGGAGATTTCATGTGTACTTCTTCCTGAAGATTACCATTAAAAGAGGCATTCTTGGCATCCATCTGGAACAAGTCTCAATGCCTACTTGCTACTACAACAATAAGGCTACAGATTGAAGTTAGACGAGCTACTGGAGCAAAGGTTGCCTCATAATTAACTCCATATTCTTGAGTAAACTCCTTTGCAACTAATCGTGCCTTATATTTTAAAATTGATTCATCAGCTCGAGTCTTGATTTTGTAGACCCATTTACAACCAATAATAGACTTATTTGAAGGTAGGTCAACTAACTCCAAAGTATTGGTGTTGGAGAGAGGCTGTAATTCTTCCCCCATTGCTTATTGCTGTAAGGGATTAGAGCTGGTTTCGTGATATGTGCAAGGTTCATATAGAGAAACAATAGTAGAATAAACATGGAAGTCTTTGAGACGAGTAGAGGGTTGACTTTCTCGAGAGGATCGACGAAGGGTTTATGGAGGCTCAATAGATTCTAAGGAAGGGTTATTTGGTGATGGAGGATCTACAGTTGAAGAAGATACAATAGGATCAATCGTCAATTGGGTTGAGCTGTGAGAGCAGTAAGATGGGCCTGTAGAAGAAATATCAGGAAACAAAGATATGGTAGGGTCAGAGAAAAATTTGTGTATGGGCTCACTGACTCGAAATTTTGATATTGTGAATATTTTATGTTCCCAAAAGGTGACATGTTGAGAGATTCGAAGTCTTTGATATAGTAAATCCCAACATCTATATCTTTTATGTTCTATCCCATACCCTAGAAAACAACATACACATGCTCTGGGTTCAAGTTTGGTGTGTTCATGAGATTGTAAGAGATCAACGCATGCATAACCAAAGACATTAAGAGATTGATAATCAGGAGCATGATTGAATAAGCACTCATAAGGAGAGATATTACCTATGGTAGGAGGGAATACGATTGATAGTATATACAGCAGTAAAGGTTGCATCTCTCCAAAGGTTTTTAGGATACGAAGATGATAAAAGAAGGGCTCTGTTTGCGTTCAGCCCAACTATTTTGTTAAGATTTGTTTGGACAAGATCTTTGAATGATGGTTCCTTGTTGATTGAGAAAGTTGAGAAAGTTTGTATCTTTGTATTCCATTGCGATATTAGTCTGAAAAACTTTAATTTTGCAAGAGAACTGAGTGTAAATCATATTAGCAAAGTGGGAATAAATGGAGAATAGTTTAGATCTATGGCACATCAGATAAATCCATGTATAGCGGGAAAAGTCATCAATAAAGATCACATAATATTTCATGCCACCCATAGTCTCATGAGGTGCAGGGCCCCAAATATTAGAATGAATTAGATCAAAAGGTGCTAAAGAGATAGAATCATTGTTAGAAAATGGTAAAGCATGATGTTTCGAAAGTTGACAAGGAACACAATGAAATTGTTCAATCTTAACATAATCTAGAGTACCACTAGAGATTAAAACCCTAATCTAGAGAAAGAAGGATGACCCAATCGAGAGTGTCAGATATGAGAAGTGACAGCACAGACTACAAGCTTTGAAGGAAGATTTAATGAAGTAAGCTCAAATAGCCATTCAACCTTACGCCCTTTCCTAAGGGTCTTGCTAGTCTGTAGATCTTGTACAATACAACTATGACTCAAAAAAGATAAGTTTAACACCAAATTCACATAATTGTCCAACAAAAATAAGGTTTAATGAGAGTTTGGGAACAAGAAAGGTTTCAGGTAAATGTAAGGTAGAAGTGTGAACAATGCCTATATGTTGTACATGCATAGGAGAATTATCGGTAGTGTGAACAATATGTGGAATAAATGATGTCGTTAAAGATTCAGAGATAGACGAATCAAATGTCACATGATTACAACACGCAGAATCAAGATACCAAGATTTTGTAAGTAATTGATGTGACAGATAGGGCAGAGGAGGAGATTGTACCAGAATTTGGTTGAAATTGTTGAAGAAGGACATGGAAGTGCTTTCAATGGGCTGCTACATGCAAGCTGGGGAGATTTAGAAAAATTACCTTATCCAGAGTTCTGTTTGAGTCGTTTTCTACATTCAGAGATGTGATGTTCGTGCTTTTACAGTAGCTGCAAGATTCTTTATAATACTTCTTACCTGAATTTTGAGAGGTCTGAGATGGGGTATGAGTTGCAAGGACAACATCAGTAGATGAGACAGATTTTTCAAAGTGGAGCATATTGAGACGACTTTCTTTTGAGATGAGCTCTTTAATGGCAGTGTCAAGATTTGGTAGAGTTCCTCTATGAAGAGAGTTGCGAATGGGTTCGACTTCATCCTTGAGAGTCATAAGCAAGTGTCAGATATTTTGATGGGCTCGAAGATTTGTATAGAGCGCAGTAGCATCATGACTAGGCTAGATAGGATCCCCAAGTACTAGTTGATCCCAAAGTTCTTGTAATTTAGACACATAACTGTGTATTGTTTGTCCAGGTGGTTGTGTTCGATGAAGTCTCCTGTAAAGCTGAAATCGATGGACATCATTTGATACAAAGTAATGATTTTTTAGAAAATTCCGTACCTCTTGAGTTGTGTCAAACTGTCAAAAGTCAAGTTTGATAGCTTTGGCACATGTATTTCGAAACCATGTTAAGATTTCATGGTTTATGTCATCTGATGCCACTAACCGTTCAGTGAATATGTCATGTCTTTATTTTTCTTTTGAGTGGGTTTAGGTATTTTTTCCAGGAACAATACGCCAAAGAAGCCTTTCCTTAAGAAAACTGAACATTTCCTCAGCTCAAAGATCATAGTTGGAGCCATCAAAGGTGATATTAATAGGGTTGAGAATGTATTGGAGAAGTTTATAAGCATTAATAGTAAAAGAATGCAATAAGATAGGAGGAAACCTATTTATAGAGATTGAAACTGACCTCAAAAGTGAATTCAAGGCGTCAAAAACCCTTAGGAACTGGTTGGGTTTGTGGAGAACCCAAATTAAAAAGAGTTGAACCGGACGGTCAAAGTGTCAGTCAACCGTCGAACTGAACCGATGGGTTTGACCGGAACAAGGACGACACGTGGACGACTTAGAGGACAACATGTGTACCAATAGCGTTAGGACGTGTCAACATGACGCTAGTGTGTCAATGATGTGGCATTGATGTGACGATGATGTGGTGCTAACATGTCACTGACGTTGTGATGTCGTGGCGATGATGTGGCTCCTTGTGTATTCAAGTGGAACGACGTTCGTTTGAATTGTCTTCTACCTCTCACAAATCTGCAACTAGGTTTTCAGAGATTAGTGACTTCTGGCGGCGCGTGTGGGCATGTGGGAGGCTTTCCAGCCCCGAGATTTGCACCGATGTGATCTGTTGATGATGAGCAACAATTTGATGTATAGAAAATTATTTTTGGAGCAGATTTTCGAACCTAGAACGTAAGAGCAAAATACTTGAGAGTGAAGAGTGAAGAGTGAAAAATAAAAGGCTCTAGAATTTTGACTCCTTTTATTATAAAGGAGACTATGATACTATCTAGAAATAGAGAATGAAGAGAAGAATCGAAGAAGAAATCTATATTTTTGTAAGTAAAAAGAGATGTACATACTCCTATTTATACATTGTAAATATCTCTAAGTAAAGCAACAAATAAACATAATAAAATACATCATTAATATACATGATCTTAGGCAAAAATAAAGGCTAATTATAGGGATTTGGCTGACTAAGAGATATTGTGTGATTATAGGTTAATAATGATTATCATAAATTTCTGAAATAATTGTCAGAGGTTGAACCACTTCTAAGAGCTGTAGGGTCTTGTTCTTTGGCTATGTTACCTGTGCATAGAAACTTTGGAAGTCTGTATCTTCATAGATTTTCTTAGGAGTTGTGACTGAGTAGCTAACAAAGCAAGGAATAGGGTTCTGAATTTTTGGTGTGTGATTGTTCCATGGTGCAGCAAAAAATTTCAAGGCTGGGCAGGCAGTGGGTGTACGGCCGGATATACCTCGTATCCCGACGACGGCAGAGAAGGAAGTAAAGTGTTAGTGTAGCATGGAAATTCAGAATTGTGATGTAGAACAATATAACAAACATGATTCATTTCTTTTATTTTTGCTTTAATTTATTTTACACATCTTACAAAAGAATGACTACTACGAGTAAATGTATTGGTGGGTGTTCTTTATTTTGAAATAAAATCCCAAGACTAAAGGTTTTAGAGCCACAAATGGAATTTATTCCCTTTCAGAATTATGTACAGTATACTCCGACCAACATCTATGGCTACTAATTATCTTTCGATCGCATACAAGACGACATAACAGTTACTGTTTAGATATTGGTTATTTTCATTGAGAAAATTAATATCAAAGTGCTTTTGTTGAAAATCCTTTCTAGATTCTTGACATTTGTTCGATTTTATAAGAGCTGATCGGATTTGCACATTCTTTTATACATATTATTTAACATTGTAAAAGTATCAGTTGATAAAAGTTGTCTTAGCTAGACAAGTTTACTTACGAGTTGAACATGGAAAGTTGTATCTTAATCAAATGTATAACTTTTGCACGAAATGCGTAAAGTATGTTTTTGTAATTTTTATATAAAGAGGGACTCAAATTTGATGTATTCAATTTTGGCCTTTTCTTTATATAAATCAACTTAATCTTTTGTGAATAATTAATGCGTGATTTATTCAACGTCCCCCCTCAAATCTTCTGCCTCCTTTCCTTTGTCTGTACTCTGTTTCATTGAATCTTAACTATCCATTTATATGGAATTTACATAATGGATGGCTGAATTTACATAAATGGATAGCTGAGATTTAATAGAACATGATAGAGATAGAGGAAGGAAGACAGAGGATCACGTCTCTCTTTTTCCACATCGGATCTTCTTCTTCTTCTCATTATTTTATTTTATTTTTATTTTGCATAATAACTATCCTACATATTATTATTAATATTATTATTTTTCTTAGTATTATTGTCCGATTTATTATTATTATTATTTTCACCATTTTATTGTTTTTGTTATTATCATTAGTGTTATTATTAATCTCCTACTTTATTATTATTATTATAGTTTTTCTTATTTATTCCAATTTTTATGGGTCATTTAGAAACATACTTTTTATAGTTAAAGGTAAGGTTGCGTATACAAGACCTCTTCGAATCTTGCATCTAGCAGGATTTTATTGGGTTGATGCTGATATTGTTAATGTTGATCTTTCATTTAACTAAATTAGTGTCAGCTCCATTCATCATCAAACCCAGTCCAAAATTTCGCAATAAAGTAAAATTTGAAGAGATCTAATAATACACAACTTTATCCTTACATAATGTGAGCCCCATTCAATCATTCTAAACTCCTTTTATTTGGGATGCACTCTAAACTTAATCTACATTATGCATAATACATTCTTTTGTGTGTGCGTGTGCTTGTGTATTCATATGCATTAAAAAAAAGTTTGGTTAATTTAGCCTCATCATGCTGACTACATGTACTGTATATTTATTATGTTAAGATTAAAATAATAGGTTTCCCTACTCATCTCACATCTATAGCTTCCTCTTTCTCTCTTTGTAACTATTTCTATTATTACTATTTTTATTACTTTCTATTTAGAAATAAGTACGGTAACATTAATACTAGCTTAGTCCATCTCAAACTCCAATGCAAATAAATAAATAACAATAGAGAAATAAAACTATGAAAATTAAAAATGATACTATAATGAAAAATATACCTAAAGTATGATAGTTATTTATAATGTAGAGTTAAATATGCTACACCTATTTTATCGTTTATCACTTTTCATCTCTCCTCCTAAGCCTTAAAGTTATCAAACGAATATGAAAAGCAAACTAGAGTTAATCTAGGAGGGAGTAAGATAGAGTCTGCCTGCTTATAATTTGCAGGAGTTATTTTTTTTTATGAGGGAATAAAACAGATTACAAAACGAGTCGAGGAGGACAAAGTCCCGAGGAGGATATGTCGGGATTTTGAGGATAAAATAGCACCCAATAAGTGTAATATCTAAATAAGTAATACCTATCTGAAACTGCTCCGCATAGTTCGCTAACCAGTCAACACATCTGTTACTCTTTCTATAAATATGTCGAGATACAACAATTCAGTTCCGAGTAAACAGTTCGTTAATTTCCTGAACTATGAGATTGAAGATCGTTAACCGTCTCGTCGAAGAATAAAGGAGGTTGATCACCTCAATCGAATCTACTTCGTGTTTGATCCGACGATAACTTAGATTCCACACGATCATGAGTCCTATAAACACACCCTAGAGTTCCGCAGACATTAGAAAACACCAATCGAGATTGTGGACAAAACCTCCAAGCCAATTGCCTGAACTGTCATGAAAGTTGCCCCCTGCTGTGGCTGAGAATGAGGAAGATTTGCATGCCCCATCCGTGTTTAGCTTGACCCATTTTGTGAGCAGTGGGTGTCTTACTATGTAAAGTTATGTTTACATAAGGAATTTAAATGATAGGAAAGGGCAATTCTAACCAATTCCTCCTTGTAAAGCTAGCCTATGTCGTATTTATTGTCTTCTAATCTGAAATTATCTTTTTAATTTGTCATTCACAGCTTATGTTAGGAAGACGTGTGTATTTAGAGAGAGCTCCTATCAGGGAGGACCATCAATGGAACTTAATCCCCCCAAAAGAATTCACAAAATGTTCCGTCCTTTCCTCGTAATACTATAATTGAATCCATTCCTGAGCTCTGGCAGAGGACCTAGCAGCTGGCCGTGGAGAAAATGGATAACTAGGTTTTGTTTGGCTTGCGTCTTTAAGGTTTCTTGATTTTATAAATTGGTTGTACGGCAGTACCAAAGAGGGAGGGCCGGTGTGGGAATTGCTTTATGAGAAGAGCCAATGTCCGACTTCCAACCATGCGAGTTGTCTAAACGTGCAACCATAGCTATAAAACCAAATCGAAAGATGGTAAGAAACAGTGGAAGTCCCAGGGTACTCAATTCTATCTACTATGTATCCCTCCCTTATTGACACACTGGAAAATCTGAAGATATCACTTCGCATAGTCTTACAGTAAACTAAACGCCAAGCAACAACATTCCAACATTGTCAAATAATAGGTATTCTTTCCAGTCACCACAAGTGCTCACGGTGACCTCTATTCACTGGTGCAAATAACATGACATTTTTACCCACAAACTGCAGATATAAGTACATACACAAATATGATTCCCCCAAAGTTTTGCCTAAATTTCTAATACTATCAAATGATTATTTCAACATTCAAAGACAAGCAAGCTGTCAATGCTTACATCTTGCAAGGCACTTATAAGAAACGTGAATTATAAATTAATTTAGCATCAGTCAGCGAACGAAGATGTTGCACATCAAAAGTATCTGAACAGATAATAATATCAAGTAAACGGCTCTCTCATTGTTTTCAGGGCATGCAACCAATGCGTCCGGCAACTAACTGGTGTCGTATGAATTTCCAGTGGAGACAGAAAGGCAACCAATGTTGTGTACCAAGCCTATCAAAAGTGGGCCAAGCTGTACACTAGAATCCATGACAGCTGAAGAATAAGGAAGAATTCTGTTATATATATATGACAAGCAGACGCCATGTTGAACAATCTTTACAGAAAGGAAGTGAAAACATCAGGTTCAGTGTTAATTACCAGAAACACTGTAATTGAAGCAAAAAGGCCCTCTTGCAGGAGGGCTACATGTCCACCAAACTCTTCTTCATCAATCTTTAGTATCATTCCATAATAACCATACACAATCCCAGAGGATATCAAGAGAAAACTGCCAACCAAAACCAGTGGTAGAGTGTTAAGAAGAGAAAATGGATGACAAACACTACTTTAGCGTAGCACATTAAATGCCACATGAGTGGCCATGTATTCCTAATTTTGTTGGAACTTCAGCAATGTGAGAATTTGACAAACAAAGAGAGGAATATGATGTAAAAAGTCATACTTCGAGTCTGAACAGTGTCCACAAATCAAAATTACCAACTTGCGCCCATAAAAAGACAACAGAAGCAAGAGCCTAGAACTTGACTATCCCATCATCAAGTGCCCTTAATTTCAATTCATCAACTGAAACTACCCCTCGTTGTCATTCAAACAGGAAAAGGTTTAGTTTTGAAAGAAATTTGGGTAGAGAGTTCAGTAGAAGTGATCACCTTTACAGTTTCATAGGACTGACCAAAGGACTACAGGATCCACCTTTGAATCATCCACCAATACACTTCCTTGATCCGGTCTGGATACACTAGTTTTTAAGCCATTCAATAACATGTCTCAATTACTTTACTTCATTTACCTAATATGAAGGTCCTTCTAGAGGCAATTAAATAAGAGAAATTGGAGGTTCGTGTCAGTCATTCATACAAGATCACAGGCAAGCCACTTAAAGGATCTCACTAGAGAGCCCTCATAATATGTAACTTAGGTAGGAAGTTATAGCCTCCAATGTCATGGATTTACTACAAATTCTGTGAGGCAAAAAGTCAAACAAGACATATTGCAAAGATGACCTAAAGAAACGAGTAGCGTTTGTGGTACCAAAAATTCATGCCCCTTGTGGGAACTTTTATAAACACCTTAACAATTATCTTACCAAAATTACCGGAACAAGCGTGGTAAACTCATCTTTGATATAACATTAATCTACGGATGTCTGAACGCACAATTAAGTTAAATGTGGTAACATTAGCACACTATCCTCCATGGACTAGATGGAGCTTTCTGGGAGCTGTTTAACACATTAAGTTTATCAGAGAATTGCTTGTTATAGAAAGGTAAACAATACATGACAACACTGATATTTTCTAACATTGCCAGCAAAAGTGACAAATATTAATCGCACAACCAGTGCCAGATTTTTGCAGAAAGTAAAAGATCATTTCTTAGGCTTTAGACTATGTATAACCAATGGAATAGGAGCCCTAGGAGAGAAGTCTAACGTAGTAAAAAGCTTCAAGGATGTACACGCAAGTAACTACAGCAAGAATAGCACTTCCAACTAAGAAAAACAAATATTAATATTCAACAGCTTAATAGGATGTACAAGATCCAACTTACACAACGATCCATAAACCCCCGACTACAGGTATCGTGCCCCAGAGCAAGCCACAAACAAGTGCCACCACTTGCCGAATCCAATGTAAGGCATCCCCAAGTTGATCCTGTTCAACAATTCTAATTTCATCAATGAAGATTCAACACTCATGTTCCAAGTTCCAGCTTCAGGGCAACCCACAACAGACTACTAATGAAAATTGAACGACACCCCAAATTAAGTTAACGAAACTAAAGCTCTATAGTTACCTTATCCCACGAAGCTTCAGGGTCTAACAATTTGGCGAACTTGAAGGGGGAAAAGTGACCGTCTCGGTGTTGCTGTTTGTGTTGATTATTCAATTTAAATGCTTTCCCTTCTTTCATCGCCGGTCAACGAGAACTGAATCTACAGCCACCAATTTCAATTTTTGAAAGCAACCAAGAACTCGACAGGAGATTCCAACTTCTGGGTCAATTTTCTAAATGGTCGATGAACTATCAATAAGCGGCAAGACGAGGATCGCTTGTTCTGCTAGGGTACAAAGGATCGCTTGTTCTGCTAGGGTTGGAGTTAGAGACAGCAGAGTTGTTCTTGGTTAAGTGAACTATTAAAAAACATTGAAATGCTTCGCTGTAGATCTGCGCCTAGTGGAAGTTGATGATGCTTGAGAGAGTACTAATAAGAGCAGAGGAAAGCCGAGGTTTTTTAATTCCATCAAATTGATAGGAATAAAATAATTAACTAAAATTGTTTAATTTCCTCTCTGTTTAGGTACGAATAGTAACAATTTTAATATATTTATGATTACTTACGGAGCTAATGAAATAAATAGTTGACTTTGAATGGTAATTTTATTAAAAGTTACGACTAATCAATTTTCAATAATTTAAATTTTTTAATTATTTCAACTAAAAGGAAAGGTACGTTTACTTTAGTTTATGGTAAAAGATTAACTACAATAGTAAGTAAGGTTTTTAAACAAATAGCATGTAACTAGGGAGGGATAGAAGGTTTGTAATGTAATATGATAAAATATTATTTGAAAGAAGAGTTTATAATCAAATATGTATAATGAAACATTGTTTATTATTTTATATTTTATTTTAAATTTTTTAAATTAAAAATTATTTATTTTTACTGTTTATGATAAAGAGAGATGTAAATTCTCCCTTTCTATCTTATTTCATTTATTTTACTATAAATTATTCTCAAATCATAAAATAACATTGTGTCATATTCCATTCCATTAATAACTGTGTAACCAAAAATAAGTTAAAAGAATCCCTTGAAACACTACTGTTTATTATCTTTCTATTCCATTAATAACTGTGTAACCAAAAATAAGTTAAAAGAATCCCTTGAAACACTACTGTTTATTATCTTTCTACAAGAGATACGATGAGCGTCTATTATAACATTTTT
>JAJMLV010000008.1:65286991-65300625 GCA_027123465.1 Erythroxylum coca
ACAAATTCCAAAAGATGTTTTGTTTTCTCTAACCAAAGTTTTTACTAATGCTTGTATTAACTTCATCAGCTTCAAATTTTGTAACTTTCAGCATGCGTAATTTCTCAATCTTCTACAAAATCTCTTCACCAGCTTTGTGAGGGGAAAGGGGTGTTTTTACCATCCAATTCTTAATGAACTTTTGTTTATTGCGTCTAAATAGATGATTTGGAGGAATAAATTTTCTATAATTATCAAATCAACATATTTTTCCCCCATTTGGAAGATAAAATGCATCAAAATCATTGTCATAATAAGGACAAACTATTTTTTTTTTGCTGTGTTCCATCAAGACAATATGACATATGCTGTAAAATCACTAATGATCCGCATCAAAGCCGCTCTCAACATAAAATTTTGTTTCAGGAACACATCATATATCTGAACTCTATATTTCCAAAGATACTACAATTTAGATATCAATAGTTGTAAGAATATATCAATGTTATGCTTTGGATTTGTAGGACCTGGCACAATTATTGTCAAGAGCATATATGCCTCTTTCATACACATCCATGGAGGAAAATTATAAGGAGTAATTATGATTAACTATGATGAATATTACTGGCCAGATTGACCAAAAGGTTGAAATCCATTCGTCGACAATCCTAGCCTAACATTTCGACTTTCAGCTGTAAACTCAAAGTGAGTGTCATTGAAATGTTTCCATGCCAATGCATCTGATAGATGACTTATTATTCCATCTTTCTGTTCCTATTCATTATACCATCTCATGTGAGATACAGTAACATCAGAAGAATATAATCTTTGAAGTTTCGGAGTTAGCGGGAAATAATACATTTCCTTCAAGGGTACTAGTTTCTGTTTCATATAATGTTTTCTAGGCTTGAACCTAGATTGACCAAAAAATTTGCACTCTTATAATTCCACATCATCTCCCCAATACAACATACATCCCAATTTGTAATAATCAATCTTTTCCACAGGCAAACTAAGACCCCTAATAAGTTTCTTTATATTGTAAAAATTATCAACCATTGTATGATCAAGGGGCAATGATTCATTATACCATTCAAGAATTTTATTAAAATTAAGATAAGAAATATGACCTTAAGACTTTATGTTCAATATTTGAGCAATTGAAGACAATTGAGTCATTGTCTCACAATTTGGCCATAATTCTTAGTCAACTAAGCGTAGTAGTAAGTAAAAAAACTATTTTGCATGTGGGTTTGGTTCTTCTTCAAGATTTTTTATATTTTCCTGAAAGGTATAACCAGCTGCATCATGATCCATTTGTATGTAAGGATTTTTATTTGCATTCACTTTATTTGTTCTAAATCTTTTCTTCCTTTCAAACTCATTTAAGTTCACAGACGATTGTATTTAATTACCCCTTAAGGTGCTACAAATCAATGGTTTCCCATGTTATGCCCATTCAAAATAATTGGGGACAATCCCTTTTCTCAGCAAATTCCCATTAACTTCATCAATAGGAAGGAGACGAATGTGTTTGCATTTTTTACATGGACATCTGATCTTTGGATTATCCATATATACAAGTTGAGAACATGCATAATGAATAAAAGCTTCAACTCCCTCAATAAACTTAGGATTAATGAAATCATCAGGTGTTAATCGTCTATATATCTAAGATCTATCAACATTACTCATTTATGCAAAACTGTTAATTTCAAGCAGTGATTCCATAGTTAGTATCCTTCATGTTCGCTAAAGTTTACATAACATCTAAACTTTACATAACATCCCCTAAGTATTAACCAACTGAATTAATCACCAAAGTTTACACCTATTAATCAAGAAAATAAGTTCTCGTTGTGACTCCTAGGCTCATGGTATTTTTCAACAATAAGTCTCATGGGAGCTACATCACAAGTTATATTTTAAGGTTTATAGGTTAAGATCAAAATTATTTATTGACTAATGATCTTTTTTTTGTAATCATATATGTAGAAGATAATTCAAAGACGCATTTAAGGGCGTAAAAGGGAAAATTCTTGATCAACTTGATTTGGTATGGTAACATAAAATGAATTACTTAATTTTATAAAGTTGGAGTTTTTAATTGAATGGTTTAGATATTGTTATTGAAATTTAAAATTAATGTTAGAAGTTTGATATTTAACCTAAATTAATCATGTACTAGTAACAAATATAATAAGTAAAGATAAAAATATGAATACTTTGATTAATACATTATTGTAACATATACAAATTATGTAATATGTTTAGAAGAAAATTATTATTATATTAACAAAGATGCATATAAAGATTTGCACATGAAAAGTGAAGAAAACCTAATCATTTCAGAGAGCTTCAATGAAATAACCCATTGAAATAATTCAGATATTTGGAACTATAAGTCAAACTCATCCTATATTACTGTAATGATAAACCGAAGTTTATACCACTAATAAGTTTCAGTTAGTGCAGGCCATTTACATTAAAAATGCGCGAAGTTCAAATGGGAGGTTCAAACTACAAACAAATACCTAAATTAAACCAAGTACACAAAAACCTAGTAAATAACAAAACTCACTTTCCTCAATCGGCACGAAAAAGAAGCCACTGAAGCATGTGAAGGAAGAAAATGACGAAGCTAGAATGAGCTGACGGCTAAAGAAGACAACTAAATCAAAACAAAGAAGACAATGAATATCAAAGTAGTACACAAATTGATATAAATTCATGTTCAGAAGTCTTAGTTATTAGCATTTGATTGTCGCCATGTTATGCAACAAAATCCAGTCATTTTCCTTTTAAAACATAAAAAAGATAATAAAAGTTCTCTTTTTAATGAAGTAAAAAGATGCAAAATGACTATGCTACAAAATATAGAAACAGATACCAATTCAATTAAAATGTGTAGAAAAGCATTGTTGACATTGTTAACAAGCAAAGGAAATGAATGTAAAAAATGAATAGCTGCTGAAGCTCTCTTCAATCTCCTTGAAAATAAAAATACTGCCAAAAAATGAGGTCCTACAACTAAGCAATAATCAATAAGATCTTAGCCAGGAACCGTAAGTAATTGAAAGAGATCTTAAATTACTATCATGTTTGACTCATGATGTATGAGTGAAGCCACATAAAACATACCATAGAATATTACATGCCATTCATATTTCCTATCTACCAACAATATTAATTAAGGGTAATTCAGCTTTTAATAGAGGGAGCGTGCAAAGAAAAACTTCTAACTCTCCAAGCACAGATTATGACAACAATACCTAATAATAACTTTCTAAGCATAGATTCAGCCAATAAGTTGGCCATGGCATTCAGGGCAGGATTACAAAAGATGGTATGTTATGAGGTTCGATGATTGAAATTTTGGTTTTGCATATGTTTGTTTATAAATGTCATTGTTTCACTTTTTCCACATAAGAAACATCTAATGTAAGTAATTAATAAGATATTGAATAACTAATTTTAGTGCAAGAAATTAAATTCATCCAAAATTAAAACAAGAATGTACATCACAATACTATTCTGCAGTTTCAATGATATGTAAGACAAGTTCAAGGAATTATTATATAAAATGTTACTATATGAAACAGAAAGGAAATGTTAATGAAGATGGGAGAAGCAAAGTTCACATAAAAAGCTTGACATACGAATAAATAATCAAACAGTTAGTGTAATCATTTTACATTGTCTTTTTTATAGACATCACCACACTTATTTCTTTGCATCCATACCTAACAACCATATTAAATCACAAACTCTACTAATCATGAATTAAGGTGTGATTACTTATTTTTATTTTAGGCATAAGGTTCTTTAGGAATGGTTAATAAAGTAAAAGGCTAAGTGTCTTTATTATTTAATTGTACATATCTTACATGTAATCTTGAAAAGATGAAATGTAAGTTTTAGAAATTCAAAATTGAAAGAAAATATCCATATTTGAAACAAAGAATTGTATATAAAGGCCTTGTTTTTGTAGGATCACTTAGGTCAAATCAAAATATTATCATTTAACATAATTGTCCTCCTAGCATTCACAATGTCATGTTCAGTTAATCATATTATAAACTTAACCTTTAGCAACCAATTTTAACTAAGAATTATAACTGATGATATCAAGCTAAAGAATTCTTAAAGACAAAACCAAAAAAGAAAACTAAAAAACACAAAAAAATAGTCATAACTAAATAAATACTTTGTTTTGAACCTTAAAGGAGTATGTTAATGATTATGGTTTTTTCAATTACCATATTGTTATTAGATCTCTTACCATATCATTATTCAACTTCTCAGTTCATAAACCTAGCAACTTCCTTTAGAGGAGGTGGTGTTAAAGAAGAAGTAACATGACTCCTTTTTCTCTTAGCCACCATTTTTAACTGTGGAGCAATACTTCATCACAAAAGAAATCATGTTAATAACTTCACTATAATTCCCAATATCCACATCAAAGTTCGCCAATCCACTACTTCCATAATTCCTAATTAGTCAACATAAATCCCACAATACCAATGTTAACACAAATTCCAAAAACTCCAAGTCAATTATCCTCAATAATGCGTAATAGCCATTATCACTACAAGATCCTTAGGCTACATGTCATACATCCATATTGATAAATCACCACCAAACTCGTTAGTCATCCTCCATCAAATTAAATACTCTTTTAATGCAAAATCAAAACTAAACAAAGTGATGTTCATATATTAATTCCTAATTAGTAAAAATTTGTAAGGTATATAATCAAATTTGGAAAACAAACATTAAATTAGTACAACATTTAACTAAAGCATGCATGCTTTTATCAAAAACAAAATTAACATAGTATCAAACGACTATCAACATATAATCTAATCATTAGTTATACTTTAAATTTGTAACTCAAAGAATCCAACTTTTAAAATAGACATTAACTTAGAATTTTACTTATTAAGTTAAAGACTTTGCCTAACAAAAATTCCTATAATTATATTTATACGTATTTTTAGGCCATTATGATGCTTTCCATCAAACTAAAAATGAAATTGCTACATGTGGTAATTAATGGACCAATTTGTTATATGGACTCCAAATCTTGTCCAGAGCATAATTTAGCATAACTATATCTAATAACCTCCTATATTTTTCTTGTATCTCCTTTAACAAATTTGACAAATTATTCTAACTTTTAGTAACGTGGAGGATGTAACTTTATCAGAAATATTGTCACTAGTTATTACATCTAGAGAAATGAAAGACTATCTATTGAGAAACCAAGCATCTTCCTCTATAGATGTGCAGAGCAATATAATTCAAATGACAAAGAACCCATTTCTTAATTAAACTCCACACGGCTGTAGGTAAGACATCCACACAAATTCAACATCCACGCGAACACAGTTTAGAAATTATGAAACCAGCACACAAAACCCAATACAAAACAAAACCCATTAAAAAAAATGCAGACCTGAACGCAGAAGGAAGAAGGGAACCACAAAAGTAGAAGGGAAATCGTCGGTGAGAAGGAAGAAGGAATGAAGTTGCAGAAGGAAAATGTAGAACAAAGACACAAAACGAAGACACATAAAGAAGAAGATGGATAGCGAGAAGGAACCCATAGCTACATAGAACCAAAGGCAAGAGAGAGAAAAAAAGCCAAGTGAAAATGAGGACGGGAACAAAAACGACATCGTCTGGTAACGACGTCGTTTTCGATTTTACAAAATGCTGAAGACGAAGCTAACGGTGCCGTTTAAATTTTAATTTTACCGACGGAATACACTTCTGTCAGTACACCCCAATTCATTTACGTTTTATTAAAAACGTTGCAGTCGAAGCAAATGACGACATTTAACTTTTAACTTTACCAACGAAATACACTTATGTTGGTAAACGACAACCCTTATTTTGCCGCCTAACGTTCACGCCTCTTTTACCAATGTTAATTCCTATTTCGTTGCTATATTCCATCGTAAAAATCAGCGGGATAATTTCCCATTCAGCTCTATCGACAGATATTTTGTCTGTCGTAAATTAACATATATTACAACAATTTTACTGATGGAATGTGATTTTTCGTCGCTAATTTTCAACGATATTGTTTGCATTGGTAGTTTTCTGTTAGAAATTGATAATTTTCTTGTAGTGTCATATGCCTCAATAATATAAGACTCTAACCCTCAATAAGGTTTAAGAACAAACTATTACATCCTTTGCAACTTGCATTAAGGAAATATAGATATAAAGGAACACATGAAGGTTCCAGGACACAAAAAGGGATTCACAGTAGGTAATGGAATGTATCTTTGCTAAAATCAAAGAACAATTAATCTATTATAGTTCAATCAAGGAATGCTCAAGCCAGTTAGCTATTTCATGGAGATTATAAAGTAAGATGCATGCTAACAGTAGCAGACAAATCTTCGAAGATTATATTTCTCACTATTATTATAAAAAGGAAAGGAAGGGGGACTTACCTCTCTAGTGTAGGAATGAAAACACCATCGGTACTGAAAATGTTGTAAGGGACACTCGTCCGTGAAGTTGGTACATGAAGACATAAGAAAGAAAGGTTAACCTGTGATATTAGTCGATCTTAATTATCAAATATGTATAAGAGAAGTATGGTTAAGGTAGATCTACTTACCTCCATTTGGTTTCTCCCATTTGATTGTCTCAAAGCTCCCCTTTGTGCCTTGTAATGGTGACGAGAGCAGACTTCTCCGATCCTAATCAGGGAAAGAAAGAATTCGAGAAGAAAGAAAGAATTCGAGAAGGATTGATGGTAAGTTGATTTTTCCAAATTAAGTATCAACGATGTATTTAGGGAGCTTTGTAACATTTCTAATTTTTTATTTTATTAATATTATTTAATTTCTAAAAGAAGAAAACTAATTATGTTTCGTTTCGTGCGTTGCACTCCACCGCGAAACGCGGCGGCATAGGAAAGTATTCACTCGACTGGCGTCTCTTATAGTTAGTCAACTCCGCGTAGTCTGACCAAAGTTGCACGCTAATCAGATGCCACGTATAAACATGGGACCCACAGTTTCAATCTGGGTCCCACAGTGCTTTTGCTTATATTTATTGAGGGTCTCCTAAAATTACTAGGAAAGAAAGTCCACATGTTGATTTTTGATTCTCCACTCCTCTGTTTATTTATTACAATATATAATTAGGAAAAGACAATAAGATAGTGGCGAGATCTATGAAGACGCACAATCTTGCTTCTTATCCTTCCTCTCTCTCTATTAATCTTAGGTATTGTATTCTAAACCCATTTCATGATCCATTTGAACTCCTCTTTTGTAGTTACTTTACATTTTTTTAGAGTGGAGTTTTAGTTTCTTGTTTCCTCTGCTTGCTTAGCTTACAACCATGGAGTGTGTTTTTTTCTTTCAGTTAACTGTGTGATCTAGTTGGAGTTGAAATTTTATTGTCATTAGGATGTACAAGTTTGTTTCTTGGAGTTAAAAGATTGTAGCTTTTGTATTTTTCAGCTCCAAAAAGAAAGAAGAAAAGCAAGAGTCTGTGCCATGGAGTTTTATTTTTCAAAGTTTAGTTAATTATTCTATAATTGATCTTACTTCTGTGGTTCTTCAGTTGTCATGACCCAAATTTCGCTTTGTTATTGTTAGATCCAATTTTCTATCCTTGATCAGCTAAAATCAAGCTACGAGATAAACGAAGGCATTTTATTCTGAGACCTTGATTTGTTGGACTTGCTATGGACTATGGTTTTGCTGGGTTTTCTGGCTCCAGGGATGGTTCCCGCTTCAAGAATGAGACGGGAAGTCCCAACCAAGATCTGGGTGGTATCGCAAATGTGTTCAATCTCAAGGATTCCACTTCGCATTTAGACTTCAACTTTGATGGTCCACTTGATTTTCCACACGTAGATCCTGGCGACTTTGGTCTGTCATCTGTTATGAGTAGGGATGGAGACTCTCCATCCGACGACTTTGATTCCTCAGAGACCGTCCTTAATTCCATAAGTAAGATGCTAATGGACGAGGACATGGAAGAGATGCCTTTCATGTTCCATGATCCATTGTTGGTTCATGCTGCAGAGAAATCACTTTATGATGTTCTTGGTGATAAGTCGCCGCCTTCACCCAATCAATCCTCTTCATACGGTGACCAATTTTTAGTTCATAGTCCAGATGATGGACTTTCAAGTAGTTTCAGTGGTTGTAGTAGCAATAGCAGTTCTACTTCTAATAACAGTCATTCAGTTGATCGTCAACGAAATGTTGAAGTTGGGGAGTTCAGACCATCTTTTATGCAAAAACCTATTCTTCCCAATTTTGTTTTCCAATCTACTGCAAAGCCTAGTTCACAGTCATCATCCAAAATGCATGATAGGTCAAAATTTGATGATAATAGTCTGTTTGGATCTTCTCTGGGTGAGATTGTGGTGCCAATTTTCTTCTCTGAGAGTGAATTGGCATTGCAGTTCAAGCGAGGTGTAGAAGAAGCAAATAAGTTCCTACCTAAAGCAAATCAACTTCTTGTTAATACCGAGACCAATGGTTTGACTCCAGAATCTGGGGTAGTAGAAACAGAAGGGAGGGAGTACTTATCTGGTTTATCCAAGGGAAAGAAGAGTCATGAGCGAGAAGATGAGAATGCTGAGGAGGAGAGAGACAATAAGCAGTCAGCAGTTTATGTAGATGAGATTGAGTTGTCAGAGATGTTTGATAAAATGCTAGTAGGTGTTGGACAAATATGTGGTCAGGGGTGTTTTTATGATGAGCATCCTGAAAGTGAACCAAGCAAGACATTGCAGCCGGATGGGCAAACAAATGGAGCTATTGTTGGCAAGACTAGGCACAAGAGACAAGGAAGTAAAAAGGAAGTGGTGGATTTGAGGACTCTTCTGATTCTGTGTGCACAAGCTGTCTCCACGAATGACTACAGAACTTCTAATGAGCTATTGAAACAGATAAGGCAGAACTCTTCACCTTTTGGTGATGGATCTCAAAGATTGGCTCATTACTTTGCTAGTGGTCTTGAAGCACGTTTATCTGGCACTGGAACCCAGATACGTGGTGCAATTTCCGCTAAAAAAGTATTGGCTGCAGATATGTTGAAAGCTTATCAGGCTTATGTCTCAGCCTGTCCTTTTGATAAGATGGCAATTGTCTTTGCAAACCATCACATTAACATGATATCTCAGAAAGCAGAAACTCTTCATATAATAGACTTTGGTATATCTTATGGTTTCCAGTGGCCTTCCCTCATTTATCGCCTTGCAAAGAGATGTGGTGGGCCTCCCAAGCTTCGCATTACAGGTATAGAGCTACCACAAAGTGGCTTCCGACCAGCAGAGGGAGTCCAGGCAACAGGTTGCCGCTTGGCTAAGTACTGTGAGCGCCATAATGTTCCTTTCGAATACAATGCAATAGCACAGAAATGGGAAACCATCCAAATTGATGACCTCAAGATTAATCGCGGTGAAATTGTAGCTGTTAATTGTCTTTTCCGGTTCAGAAATCTATTTGATGAGACAGTGACTGTGGACAGTCCTAGGGACGCTGTTCTAAACTTGATCAGGAAGATAAATCCATACATATTTGTTCATGCTATTGTTAATGGATCGTACAATGCTCCTTTCTTTGTCACAAGGTTCCGGGAGGCCCTCTTCCACTTCTCTTCTGTATTTGATATGTCTGACACTATCATGCCACGGGAAGATCAAGTGAGGATGAGGTTTGAGAAAGAGTTCTATGGGATGGAGGCCATGAATGTTATTGCATGTGAGGGCTCAGAGAGGGTTGAGAGACCTGAGACATATAAGCAATGGCAGGTTCGAAACACAAGAGCCGGGCTGAAGCAGCTTCCCTTGGACCCATGTGTCATTGAGAAGGTGAAATTAAAGGTACAGGCTGGATATCATAGCGATTTTGTGGTGGATCAAGATGGTGACTGGATGTTACAGGGATGGAAGGGAAGGATTTTTTGTGCATCTTCTGCCTGGATTCAGCCTGAGAACAAGATGGCTGCACAAGGTGCTTACTTCCAATTATCAAAACAGCCCATGTGAGGAGTAGGAGGTCGAACAAAGGATCTTTGATTGGACATTGTAGCTTATTGTGAAATAATAGACAGAGAGCCTTGACATGTTGGATTTTGGATGAATGAACTATGAGCATCGGAGTAATGCTTGACTGCTTACTAAGGTTTAGAATCACCAGTTTCCTTGAGTAGCATGTGGAATTAGATAGCCTAGAAGCATTATAATTTCTAATTGTGCCTGTAGCGATGATATAGCTTGTAATCTGAAGCACTTCAAGGCAACTTGCTGTCTTAAGAATCTACACTTGCTGAAGCAACTGTGCTTTAGACGTAATTCCTTATCATTTAGATCATGCACTGCTCAATCCACCTTCCTGTTTAGAAACTCATGACACTAGGCTGTACTAAATATTTAAAATTAATGTAATACAATGTTGAAAGTTTACCTGAGATTTACAAATTTTTACTATAGATAACTTTTCGAATGAACCAAGATTGGCTACATCCGATGGATCTAACACAGAACCTTTGTTGACGTACTTTTGCACTATCTTTAGCTTGCAACTGCACTTAGTTTGAATAAATACTCTCACTCATTCGCCAACAAAGAGAATACAAATTATTCAGTTTTGTTAATGTCAACAGCTTTTAATGATCTACGTGGCGAGCATTATTAAAGCTATCAAATCACTTTCATACCTGTCGATTAACACCGAGCAGGTTCAAGGTATTGGCACGGACTGGGAATACAATTATCCAAGCCGTGAGTATTGTTTATCCAAGCTGTTGTTGCATGACACTGACCAATGTAGACTAACCATGAAACTCCCGTGCTTTGTTTCTCTTTCCCTTTATTGCTCTCGAGTCTCACCTTTTTTTTTTTAAATCTAAATTTAGTGGAGCGGGTCAGAGTCAGGATAACTTTGTTTATTTGTGCAGTCATGAGAATTGTTGCAGATGGTCGAATGAAGACCAAGCAAATCCATTGTTTGTTTGTTATTGATGAAGATTCTCCACATGCACATATGTGCAACTCAAATAAAGTTTCCTTAAAAAATTTCTTATTTTCCGACCATTCATACTAATCAATCAAGCTTAGTACGTAATTTCTGATTGAATATGTGAAAGTGCTTGTAATTTTTATTCTCATCATATGAAAAGAAGGGGACCTTCTCAATTCAAAGTCTAAGGCACAGTATTTTTACATTTCTGCTCCTAGAGTAGTACTGTAAAAGTTAAAAGGCTGTTCTTTGTATAGCTTAAGACGGCAGCTGGAAACCAGCTGAGGAAGATAATGGACCTCTTACCTTCAAATTATACCATTACAAGTCAAGATAGAATATAATAAAATAATGACTTGTACCCGGTCAGGTGCCACTGCTTTTGGTGTTATAAAATACGAAGTCCAAAAGCCCTGAGATACGTAGATAGATGCTGACATCAATCAATGAACTTGGCGTCAATGTTTATAGCTACCTATTCTAAAAAATATAGGAGTGACTGAGTATTAATAATCATAGCAGATAAGGTATAAGAAGATAAGGTTGAAAGCAAGTAGAATGGGACGAGTGAGTGAGATAATGCAACGTGATATTGACAAGAGACGTGACTATATTCACAAGTTTATCATTTTTCTAAGAAACAGCTAAACCAAACCATGGGAACACCTTAATTGAGTCAAAGTCAGGTTTTGTTTTTTCATTTTGCGAGGGCTGAAATATGGTAGTATTCTTGCTTCTCAAGTTTTTAGAAAGAAAAGACAGGCTTTGACTTCTGGCATAACAGAGAAAGAGTTGAGAAGCATGCGCATTGGCTTCCGTAGTTTGACCCAAGAACTGCTTATTATTCTCCCATTTCAAACCATCTGTTGCATTTTCAAGATATGTTGCTTCAGGGAATTATGAATAGGTTTGTACCGAAAAGAAGTTGCATTGCATTAGGTAAAAATTAAGGCCACTTTAACGTCCAACTTCTAGATAGATAGAAAGATATTCGTTTTAATAAATTTGGTTTTGGGGACCATATAATATAAAAATGGCAACGAAGGCATGCCTCTGGCCAGATCATCCTTCAATTTTTTATATTAATTTTTTCTTTGACTAGCTGATATATTGCAGAATCAATCATAATAGTAAAAGGGAAAAAAAAAAAGGTTGAAGGCTTTTAAGCTACGTCGGGCTTAAGGTTTCGAAGTAGTGAAGAAAGTAGTTTATGACTATTCTATGTGCTAGCCTGTCTTATTAACTATGATCTGGACAGCTAGCATTTTTCAGGTTTGGTATCATTCTACATGGTAACTGAGGATTTGCACTACGCGTTTAGACCAATGAACAACCTGCTAAGCTACAGTGCTGTAGTTACTGGACCTCGCGAGACAGGCAACACCGATAACTCCATGGATTGGCCTGAGGAGGAGCCCATCGAAGTCATCGAAGGAGACATTATTGTAGTTTAAGGCAAATTTGGCATGGGCTTCGAGCGCTCCAATACCTTCCGCGGCCAATTAGATAGCGTCTGGGCAAATGCAGTTATCATTAAACTCCTGGATTGTCATATCAGCTTCAATATGCTGAAATCAAGATTACTCGCATTGTGGAAGCCACATGAACCAGTCAAAATTGTGGATATAGAAAACAATTTTTACCTGGTAAATTTCAAGGAGGAAGCCGATTATGTGTGCACCCTTACACAAGAGCCATGGATCATCTCAGGTAATGCTCTCTCAGTTCAGCCGTGGTTCTCCGAGTTTCAGCCGTCTTGTGGAAAAATTACACACGTCATGGCTTGGGTGAGGTTTCCCGATCTTCCGATGGCCAGATATCATCCTTCGATCCTTACTGCGTTGGACAGTCTTGTGGTCTGCACCGTGAAGATAGACAACCATACACAGCTCACCCAACGGGGCAAGTTTGCTCGGGTAGCTGTCGATGTGGATTTAAGCACGCTGCTCCGCCCATGTGTTAAGCTGGATGGGAAGATTATCCGGGTAGCTTACGAGGGGCTCTCACAAATTTGTTTCACCTGTGGATTGGTCGGGCATGGCGAACCCACGTGCCTAGTTAAACCCATTGAACCATTGGCGCCTACCCAGGCTAACGACAATCCGATTGCTCCCTCTTGACCTGACACCAATCATGCGTCTTCTTCTTCGGCGAGTCTCCTTCAAGAGGAATTTGGACTCTGGATGCAAGTGGCTCGCCGTCCTCGGCGCCCTCCAGCTCCCCCGATGCCCCAACGTCTCGCCACTAATAACGACTCGCCCCCAGTTGGACAAAGGGGATCGCGTTTCACAGCTCTGACACAAATTGACCCGTTAGAGGACAGCTTCAACGCGTCTACCTCAGTTGAGAAGACCCATTCCCCTCCAACGGTCGCCTTGACATGTCCTCCCCATGCGGCTCTCAAATCCTTAATTCCCAACTCGATTTTAGAAAAAAAATCTAAAACATTCGTCGTCTCAAGGACGCAGAGGCAACCCCAGCAACGCACGCAAAACGACCTCGTCTGTCTTCCGTAAGCCACAAACGACGTTGTGTGCTCCAACCCAGATTCAAGGCGCGGGCTTCCCTGCGCAACCCACCCAGTTGGGCCTCCCCAGCCCACAGCCGACCCAAGCCCCTCCCCCATACGCCTCAGCAGCCCTTCCA
>JAJMLV010000008.1:65761178-65779087 GCA_027123465.1 Erythroxylum coca
ATGATCCTATGATAAAAAACATTTTTAGATTAAATCCTAAAGACTTGAATCTCATTATCATAATCTTCATTATGATGACAAGTGCATAAATTTAATCAATGATTTATCATATTAGAATTAAAACAATAAACATAATATGATAAAATATTTGCCATGTTATTATACACAATTAATAATCACAAAATTTAAGTATTTAATCTATTACATAACGAATGGGTCATAGACATAATTCCAACATTTCTTTTCTTTTCTTTTATGCATTTTGTTTCAATTATCAACTATACATAGCAATTGCAGATAAACTTCCGAGACAAATCAAACTCAGCTTTGATAATTTGACGTTGAAAAAGGAAGGTCATTAAAGTATGTTAACGAGATTGACGCTGAGTGCTCGACAACCTGAACATTATAATCAATTTCCTCAAATCCTCAATTTTACACATTTAAGTGTTAGTTTGTTTCGTGATTAGAAATTCTTCAGCAATTCATCATTCTCTCCGTCTACTTAATTTGAAGAATCTCATCCCTAACGAGTGATCATAGTATTGACTTCACTAATTTGTAGCCCATTTAAGGAGCAGAATTGAGAAGGTTCTCATTGCTATCGATCATCTATAAGAACATAACCTCATCAGATTTTTGTGAGAATTCTAATTATTGACGTTTAATTGGACCTAAAATTATTTGAAAGAATGTTGATAATTTACAAAGTTTGTATTGGTTTTCAAGAGTCAATTTGGTAGATAACAATATTAGAGTATTGTACCTCATCATATTAGGGTTCAAAATTTACATCAGTGCTTGATTAAAGGATTTTTGTACGTATCTTTAGTGTACATATATAAAAATTTGAAAATAAATATATTTATAAAAAAAACTAACATTTTTGAAGAAAATTATGGCTGGTCGGGTCGGTCGTGCTAGGCTCGCACCCAATCATAACGACCCGTTGGTCGATCGGTCCGTTCTTCAAAAATCAGTCTTGTACCTATGCCAAGCCCAAGTCCAATCCACGATCTCCTTGGCTCATCCGCATGTAAGAGTCTCCCATGCATACGTAAAGACCTAAACCTAGCTATTGCTTCATATATAAGGTATAACTCTACCATAACAGAGGTACGTAATCATAACCTAGTTTTCTCTACATACAGCAACCTCACCTTCACCACAAAAAGACTGACTTAAGCATCGGAGGGGCTTATCGGGAAACAACCCTCGACGTGCCTTTCTTGTTTTGCAGGAACCTTCAAGCCGAAGCTCTTACGAGAACCAACCAACTCTATGGATCCAAACGGCAGTGTACAGTTCCGCCAAAATCCGGCAGAACCAATAGGTATGCCTATCCTGTTGCATCTACATTACATGGCGTTGGTAACATTATGTACAAGGACTTCATGATTTAGGTTTTAACATTTTGTATAAGAAGTGGGAATGCATTCACTACAAAGGAATAGGTATGTATACTTCTAAACAACTTTGAGAAAGGTTACAGAGCCAATATGAAGAAGACTGACACCAACTTCGAATTCTACAAATGATGAAGAGTTGTCGAAGCACATGTATTTTCTCTGCAATTGTTAAGGATTGTGGAATTCACTTTTGTATTTTGTAACAATAAAAGCATATATAATTTGCTTTTGTATTTTGAATATATAAAATGTTAAATTTTACAAGTCCTTATGGACTATATATTATTTATAAATGCAGTTTTGGCCATTTATATTTGATAGTAGTACGCAATTAAGACGCATATTAATATTTGTATAATTCTTTTAATGTATATATGGATGTTGCCTATATAATGACGAGAGTTTGCTTTATGTTAAATATTATTGGTAATGAAAGAAAAAATTGTTTCTTTTATTATTACAAAATTTTACCTCAAAAAATAACTTTGTTGCCCTATCTATTTAACATTGTTGCCTAAAAAAGACTTGAAGTGTTACAATATCTATTTAATATTATTGTTATAATTTGAAACTAATATGCTGCCTTAGCCAAAACTTAAAACAACATTTTTTATTTATATTGCCTTATACTTTTTGCAACGTCACTTCTTGTAACGATATGAATTCTGTTGCTTTTGTAAAAAGGCAACTATAATTATACTTATAGCTATGCTTTTGTGTATTGCCTAAAGCATTTTTTTCCGTAGTGTGTATGCATTCACTGAACCCAAAGGGATTCCTTGTTTAAATGTAGCTTCCAAATTCTTTTAGAAAACAATATTTTGTGTATGGATTTGATAGAATTGATTTTCCTTTGATCTATTAGAGTACATGTTTGAATTCAATTGATTTTGGCTTGAGATACATCATTGGTTTCTCCTATCTGAAAAAATTCTTGAGAAAATTTTCAATAGGTTTAGTCAAGTTTTTAGGGAAGTATAATTGAGATCTCCAATGCACATATAGGTTGCCAAATATAGAAATAATCAGTTGTAATCTTCCTGAATATGGGAGTTATTTATTGTTCCAGTCAAAGATTGGTTTACAATCCTTAATATGAGTCTCTTTTTTATTATAGGGATCCCAAACTAAGGTCCTCACTGAGTTTGCATCAACTCTACATAGGAGAATTAAATCACATATAAAGAATAAGTGGTGTATCCTCATCCTCTTACATTTATAGTGGTATCTGAAAGGTCTCTCATTGTTAATATCTTTTCCAATTAATCTTAATGGGGCTTTAGTATAAATTATAAATAGGCAAGGAGATAGGGGATCTCTTTTCCTTAGGCCTTTCTTAGTATTAAATACAAATGTTAGATAACTATTCATTATAATGCCATATAATGTATTTTTGACATATAGCTTAGTCCATTTAAGGAATTATTATTCTATATATCTTAGAGCCTTTATTATATTTAAGGCGAAACCCCCAATTAATAATATTAAATTCTTTGCAAATGTCTATTTTTATTGCACAAACCCTAATGGACAACTTTTATGATAATCTTTAAACATTTATTATATTAAGTGTATATTATCTTCAATCTTCTCCTTTGAACGAATGCTCCCTGACTTAGATTGATGAATAAGTTCAAGTTTACTTTCAATCTTACTGCGAACATGTACGAAATTATTTTGTGTATCATATTATAACAAGATATGGGTCTATGATCTTACAAAATGGTAGGGGTTAGGTTTTTTAAGGATGTAACAAACGAAAGTTTTATTAACATCTTTAAGCATTTTACTTTTGGTGAGAAGTACTGGGACTGCATTTGAGACTAGATCACCAAAAATATGTCATGTTTTATTTTTTAAAAAACAAGAGCATTATGCCATTAGGTCTTGATGCTTTGTTTGTGTTCAAGCTAAATAGAGCCTTATCTATGTCAAATTTTTTGAATGGCCCTGATACTACTCAACCTAATCTGCAACGATTGAGCTAGGTATGAATATTTTAAAAGCTTATATAGAGTAAGCACAAGTAACATGTTTTCCTAATGTATTATTAAAATGATTGTAGATAATGCTCTTTAAATCATTTTTTTCCCAATAGGTCATCCCATCAATATATGGTTGTACAAATATTTTACTGGTGTTGCTTATTATTAGGAATGCATTATAGAAGAAGCTTTTGCTTCTATCTTCATCTTTTAGCAATTTGACCATTAATTTTTTCTAATTAAAGAGTGGCGAGTTTAAGATCTTGAGTGTAGTTCAAAAATTCTATTCTCTTTTTTAATTTTAAATTATCAATATTTAGATCTAGATAGAGATCTCTCTTAGCTTAGTGTAATGCTGTCATTATTTGAAATTTTACTGAATTTCCTACTATTCAGTGCCTTTATTTCTTCTTTGAATGCTTAGAGACTACTTATACATTTATATGCTTCAAATCCTTATACATTTGCTTCTAAAACTTTGACTATTGGTTCTTCAGATCCCTGTATGTTGACGAATTAATTGTTAAAATCTAAATGAGGATTTTCTTTGACATATTGTTTTAGTAATATGAATTTCGATTGTAAGTGATCATAAGTGAGTTAGATGCTGAAATGTGCCTTTCTTGAGTGATCATAGGTGAGTTGGATGCTAAAATATGCCTTACTTATAAGTAAAATTGTTCCCTTCATAATGTATCTCAGACACCGTAATTTGGCTTATAACATGCCTAAATGCAATCATTCAATATTAAATTAGAGCATTTTAATTCATATAACTACCAAGTGATATTAAAATTTCCCAATATAATCAAAGGGGTAAACTTGCTTGTGCAAACAATCTTGATATCATCCCATAGTAAAGTTCTTTGAAAAGCATGATTGGCAGCATATACAAAAGTTATTTTAAGCTGGTGTTTATTACTTTAACATTTTAGGGTTATATGTCGCTATAACTATTCCATTGTTGTAAAATTAGTGATAAGACATTTCATTTTTTCAAAGAACCATAGATTCTCTTTGAAATTGCTGACTTTAGTTATATCACTAATAATTGAGCTAACATTGAATTTTTGAAGCTTAAGTAATAAAAGATCACATGTTGCTTCTGAAGGGAATTTATGACCCTAACATTCTAGATGATTATAGAAATTAGGAGGTGGAATGGAACTTCATGCTACTTTAAGCATCTCGTTTTGCTTTCCTTCCTAACATCTTTTCAATTGTTGATGCTATTCTTCATTCTTTGATTAAAACAAGATTTTGCTACACTTTGATTATCGGGTATAGTTTGGAATTAATTGCTTAATATGATAGGAGTAAGGTCATGTTTAATTAAGGATACCTATGTTTTCTACAGAGAATTAATATCCCTTATTAAGTCCCACATCCTCTACTTCTTTCTCCATGGCTTTTGAATTGTCTCCAATGTCAAGTTCAACATTATTTAGATTTTTAATTTGAATGAGGCCCATTCTCTATTTTTTGGGTAGATTTTTAATATTCCTTAATGTAACATACATCTATATTAAGGTTGTCTATTTCTGTCTCCATTATTTGATTAAGATCCCTTGTGTTAAACCTCTGTTTACTAGGTTTGCATATGCCTTTTTCCCAATGCTATTGTCAACTTCCAATCTAAATTTCCATTCTCATTCGATCTTTTAAGACTTAATATTTTTGATAAATTTTGTTCACTTAAACCTCTTAACAGTTTCTTGCATATGTTATTCTACTTAAGGTTGCTAACGTTTCATCCATATATATTATTCTTTTATAGAAGCTAGCTAAGTAGCTTAGTTTAATGGTTGACCAATAGTTATATGACCCTAAATTGAAACTGAACTCATATAAGTATTTTCTAACACCATCCCTAGTCTCCAATTTTATAGTAGTTATAGTTTGCCATTGACATGCCACAAACCTAGCTTCAGGACTTTCAAGGTGACTGCTTCATTATTGAACTTAAATTAGAAGAATTCTTCTTCATTAATAGTGTCTTTTCTAGTCTCATTTTGTTCCACTAAACTTCTTCCCGCATCTTCATTTGCAAGTAAGATGGTCCCTCTATAATAAAATATCTATATATAGTGTAGGACCATCTTGATGCTCTCGTTTCAAGTATCTACATGGGTGGTCAAACAAATTACAGATCATTACCTTTTATTTGTAGGACATATTTCAATTTTTCTTAAGGAGGCTTACCCCCTACAACTTGACATTATGCTCTCCTAAATTCTAAATGGAATCTTAAGCTTAACCTAGAGTAAGATTGCTATAGGGATTTGATAATGATGGACTCTTTAAAGGGAGATGAGAAAAGTGGGGGATTCCTTGAGCAGTAGCAGCGGATGATTTAGGAGCTAACTTGTAGGAAGAATCAAGTTGTAGTTATAGAGAGTTCAAGTTTGATTTTTAAGGATCAAATGTAACCAATATTTAAAAGTTTAAATGATCAACTAAGGTTAGAAGTTAAGGACATGAAGGAGCTTCTGCAATATCATATTGTTGGATGAAGGAAGATGACAAAGATACTAAGCATGAGAATTATATGCATCAAGTGCATAATTGTCAGAGAAGAAAGATCAATGCTTAGAGGACGATCCATTCCTAATAAAGAAAAAAAATAGGAGAAGATGTTAGGTAGGAAAGATCCTACCTAAATTAGTTAATAGCAATGGTAATTGACTTTAAGAAAAACTAAAAAGTAATATAAAAGGGTTTGAAAAAGGTAAATGTTTTAGTGATGTAGGAGAAAGCTCTCTCCCTTTGTTTTTTTTTTTCTTGCTTTATGTTTAACTTATTTTTATTTATTATTTTATAATACTAACAAGTTAGATGATCAATTTTTTTTTATTTTATTAAAATAAAATAGATTAACATTACATATTAAATACTTGTATACTTTTTGTATAAGATGTAAATGGGATGAAATAATAAAATAATAAGAAGTTTCACAATTTTGTTTATTAATATAAATTTAATATAATTATTTATTTATAAAATAAAAATAAAAATAGCCATATTATTTATTAAAATTGTTATATAATAAATAAAAATTTATTAGAAAATTAATTTACTATCAGATTAAACTTGTACATGCATTATTAACAATGAATAAATATAATAAATTTACTATTTTAAAATAAAATGAAGTATTGTTATATACATTAAATATTAATATATGATTAATATACGCAATAGTATATATATAAATATAATAAATCAATTTGTTTCATATATGGAGTGTCACATGTCTATAGCATGGTTGACCACATGAGATTTGGTATCTCTTACACCTCATTTAATTAAAATATAATTACATTGTTATTCAATGATTTTAATCATTGTTTTAGATCAAAATGGACATGTCAAGAATTCAGTTATTCACCAGATATTTAACAAATTGTTTCTTCTCCCTTAGCGTGGGTTGTGAATTAGGTTATACGTTTTTTTTTTAGTCAGAATTTGATATTATATTACCAAACAGGTTGATGTAAATAGTTCAGAACTTTTATCCTTTAATCACATGTTTTAAGTTCGAGTTCTGATAATGGAGAAATTTATTTAATCAGCATTTTATCTCTTATAGGCTGATCCAGTACGAGCGAGAATTAATCTAAGAGTGAATGACTTAAAGACGACTTCTCACAGTTGAAATCTGTCTAAGACATCTCGTAAATAAAAAAAAGAATTTGATGTTATATTTATTATCACACACAGTTAGGGGTGAGCATTAGGGTAATTCGAGCCTAATTTTCATTGTTCGGATCCGGCCCGAATTATCAGAAAATTTTTTTCCTTACCCAGCCCGAACCCGAACTTTCAATCACTCGAACTTACCCGGTCCGATTTATCCGAATTATCTATTTACCGGCCCGATTTACCCGAATTATCCCGGCCCGATTTATTCGAATTATCCTAATTATCCTATTTCATAATTCTTTTAAACCTAATTCGAGTAATGGGGCCGGTCCGAATTTTTTCGGAGTTACCCGTTCCGACCCGAAAATAATTCGGGTAATACCCGGGCCGATCCGAATTATCCAAAATTTAGCATTTACTTACCTGAATTAATTCGAGCCAGGTCGGATAATCGGGCCGACCCGAATAATGCTCACTCCTACGCACAGTAAATTTTGGCTAGATCCTGGAAGCTAAGCGTACGGGCATGATCACGCCAACGCGACGGGTGGTCTTTGTGCGCGTGATGCATTGGTGACACTTACAGCGACGTGCACCTGAGAGGTTAAAACGGGCTGACTCCAGTTGCCAGGATAGGAAGATAAGAGTCAGTCGGTCCATTGTGGATACTATATTATAAATAAATAAAAATACGAGTATAGTCTAGAACTGGGCCAAAAATGCTCGACAGCAAGGTTGTTCTATTCTTTTGAAAGCCCTTAATCGGGGCGTAATGGCGTGTCTTGTACATCCAACCACTCTACTCTACATTTATTGGTTGTGATTTTTGGGTACACATGAGGTCAATGACTTGTAGCTCAAGACTTGTAAAATTCAAAGTTAGACCAGAGTCAGAAAGGTTAATAATACAGTACACCTGTCAATGCCTCCCACATCATAAAGCCTATTGGTACTCACGATAGCCCTCCTTCGAAAAGCCCACGTCAGGATATTATTTTAAGAGGCGGCTACGGCTTGGCTTTTGTTGTCCTACTTTCTTCGAAACTTCGCTGCTTTCTTTCTGGATGTGTGCTCGATCGGTTTCTTTTAAATAAGTGCTTAACACTCTTCCAATCTTCATGCTTGGCTGAGCGTTGAAAAGGGGTTTTTTTTGGTTGAGGTACACATTCCTTGTAATCCTGCTCTTCTTGGCTGTAGCTTCTTCTACCCTTGGCCTGGAGAATTCTAGCAGTTCAGTTCATCGCCTGTGTTTGTTCTGTGATCTGCTTTACTTTGTATGCTCTCTCTCTCTCTCTCTCTCTACATATATATATCCAAAAATTCTTGCCTTTTTACATTTGGGGTCTGTGAACTTGTTTCATTTATTGTTCACACTTTGTTTGATCGGTAGTCAGTCAACTGCTATTGAGCAGCTAGGTAAAGTTTGCCCCTTTCCGCACCTTTGAGTTTCTTATCAAGAAATTCCTTTCCTTTTTCTTTTTATCCGCAGTTCTTCCCATACCAAAGAAGGGTCTTTATTGTTCATGGATACTCTTCCCCAGGAACATCCCAATTCAATTAACAGATTCGTATCTAATCACGGCCCAATTTCTTTTTCTTCAAATAGGAACCTTCTTAATGGATTCAAACCTACCCGTAATCTCAGTAATCCCCATCCACCTGTTGATTCTACCAGTTTTACCCCTTCCAACGACTTGAAATCATTTCTTCAATCCTCAAATCCAGAATCAGATCAACCCGGCAGTAATGCTACTCTGAAGTACATCAACGATATGCTTATGGAAGAGGACTTAGAGGGTAAGAACTGTATGCTGCAGGACTGTTTAGCCCTGCAAGCTGCTGAGAAATCCTTCTATGATGTCCTTGGCCAGGAATATCCTCATTCCTCAGGTCAGTCTCTGTCATTTCTTGATCAAATAAGTGAAAACCCTGTTGATAGTTTCAATTCGAGTAGTAGTGTTGATACTCAAAACTTCGATGGGATTTTCTCTCAAGACAACCTCCAGTTGTCTGGTTTGCAAAGTTTTCTCACGGACTCTCCTGTAAGTATCCTTCTAGGACCTGATTTCCCTGGTGAGTTGCAGCCCCTGGGCTTGAAGGAGAGTGGGGTAAGAGAATTGGCGAAGTCTCTTGAAGGTTATGATTCTTTAGTATTGGCTCCAAATGGAAACTCAGCAAAGCCTTCAGACCATGAGAAGAGAGATCAGTCTCCAACCAATGTGCTGGGTAGGAAAAGTCATCAACGTGAGGACATTGATGATTTAGAAGGAAGGAGCAGCAAGCATTCTGCCTTTTCTCTTGCTGAATCTGAGCAGTCTGACATGTTCGATCAGGTGTTACTCTGTCCTGGTACAAGCGATGGATCTACGTCAGGTCCTATTGAGGACAAGTCGCAGAGTGGAGCAAGTAGGAATGGTAATAGGAAAGGATCTAATGGCAGAGCTTCGCGAGTGAGAAAACAAGGTAATCAAGGAGAACTGGTTGACTTGTGGACTCCCTTAACTCAATGTGCTCAAGCTGTGGGCAACCTTGATCAAAGGACTGCCACTGACCTGCTTAAGCAGATTACACAACACTCTTCTCGTTTTGGTGATGGAAACCAAAGGTTGGCACATTATTTTGCCAGTGCCCTTGAGACACGTTTAGCCGGCACGAGGGCACCTACTTATACACCACTTCTCAGCAACAAGACTCCTGCTGTTGATATCTTGAGAGCTTACCAGGTGTTTGTTAAAGCGTGCCCCTTCAAAAGAATGTCTAATTTCTTTGCTAACCGTACAATTATTAAGTTTTCAGAAAAAGCGACCAGGCTTCACATCATTGATTTTGGCATTCTTTATGGTTTCCAATGGCCTTGCCTTATTCAACGTCTCTCAGAAAGGACTGGTGGACCTCCCAAGTTACGTATCACGGGAATTGAACTTCCTCAACCAGGTTTCCGACCTGCAGAAAGGGTTGAAGAAACTGGTCGTCGTTTGGCTAGATACTGTGAGAGGTTTAATGTCCCATTTGAGTATAACGTCATAGCACAGAAATGGGAAACCATCAAATATGAGGATCTCAAGATTGACCGAGATGAGATGACGGTTGTCAACTGCTTGTATAGACTAAGGAACCTCCCTGACGATACCGTTGTAGCGAACAGTGCAAGAGATGCGGTTCTAACACTGATCAAAAGTATCAGGCCAGACCTTTTCATCCATGGGGTTGTTAATGGCAATTACAATGCGCCCTTCTTTGTTACTCGATTTCGTGAGGCTCTCTTCCACTTCTCCTCGCTGTTTGATATGTTTGAGGCTACTGTGCCTCGCGAGGATGAACAGAGACTGCTGTATGAGAAGGAGATATTTGGAAGAGATATCACGAATGTTATAGCTTGTGAGGGTATAGAGAGAGTTGAGAGGCCTGAGACTTACAAGCAGTGGCAACTCCGGAATCTGAGAATTGGGTTCAGGCAGCTTCAGTTAGATCAAGACATTCTGAGAAATGTAAAATCTACAGTGAAATCAGAATATGATGAGAATTTTGTTGTTGATCAGGATGGCCAGTGGATGCTTCAGGGATGGAAGGGCAGGATAGTTTATGCTCTTTCAGTTTGGAAACCTTTGTTGGAGTAAAACATGACTATTTTTCCGAGTATCATAATGTAGTAGTAGTAGCAGCAGCAGCAATAGCTCGGATCATATTACTAGAAAGTTTTTGTTTATTTGTTTCTATCTTATCTGCACTGAATATGTGTAAAAAGATGTAAATATAACCTCCAATATGTATTGGTATGGAGTGAATGGAAAGCGAGTTGTAATTAGTTCTCGTTGCAGTGTTTCTGCAATGAAAACCTTCATATTGGAAGTGTAGAAGTAAAAGGAGCCTATCACCTATGTTTAGAGTAATGCCAAGCCCTTTTCAGTTGGGAAGCTCGAAGGGAACCGTAATCAGAAACAGATTAAACCCAGATGGCTCCATTCCTAGCTAGCTCAGGTTACTATGACGTTCTACCCATGTCTATGCTTTTTAAGCTGATATCACTAGGCAAGTTACTTCCAGTCTGTCTTTATCCTGTATCCCCCAAAGTTTACCATGGTCTGAAGCTAAATATAACCTTTAAAGTACAATTCATCTTGTTACCGGTGCATTGGATTCGTACCAGAACCAAAACTGAATGTTGTTGAAGTTAACAATTATAGATTGAATTAACTTTAGGAAATTTATGAATATATGGTACCACAACTTAAATCTGAATCTTAAAATTTTTTAATTTGATTTTAAAAATCATAATCCAATTTATGACTGCTTGTTAAAATCAAATCTATTAATAATTTCTTTTTACAAAAAGAAAAATAATATTTATTTATTTATATTTAAATGAATAGTGACTCTATAGAGTGAAGTAAAGAGGCACTAAGAAACCCTAGTAGCAGTAGAATATTCGCAGCATAGCAGACAAAAAGGTCCCAATGAACTTCTGTCATATACGTGTCAGACGATATCGAGGGAGTTAAAGCAGCAATTCACTTATAAGTACTAACTAAAAAAAGTAGTAACAAAAGAACAAAGTCCATAAAATCAGCACTCGTCCTGGGAATCAAGTCCCATTGGTTCGATATTACCGACAATCAGAGCACTTCTTAAACCTAGGACTTCACTAGAACGAATTGCATAAGCACGGGGTAATATTACCAAACATAGATCTCCTGTTTAATAGTATGATATTTTATTATGTCTAATAAATTTCAGTTATTTATTTATATGAGTCCTACGTGAATCCCGTATAATAAATAGTTAAAATTTTATAAGATAAAATAAGATAAGATAATATTAGACCGAAGATTTTGTTTCAATATTACCCGGGATTAGAACAAGTCCTATTTGGTAAAAGTTTCAGTACTTTTGTTTTTTAACATAAGTTGTACTAATCAGTATAAATTTATATTATTCAATGTCCAACTGAAAAAAGGAGAAGCATGAGGTGAAAACTGGCAGGGTAAGTGTATGAAAGGCACATGGCCACATGTGTGACCCTATACACAATATAAAAGTAAAAAAAAAAGATGCCATGGTGAGCTTTTTGTTTTTTTTAGTTCGATTCATTTTAACGTTAAATCCGAAAGTTGAAGTTGCTATGACTTTTTTGTGTTCATTAAAAGTTAAATATATTCAGAAAGTGTTGGAACTCATTGGCTCCGACTCGAACGCAGCACTAGCGTTTGCTATAACTTCGAGTTTACAAACTGTTTCACTGGTTCTGTTCTGTGCAACTCAACCATTTCACTCAAAGATCGTCGACATGAGATTTGTGTCACCCGCAGTTTTTTCCTAACAGCGTCGAAATGGCTCGTGTGTCGTGCTCTGTGTTTCTTGATCAAGGTAATCTGACCAGCTTTCGGCTTCTTTTCTTCTCGTTTTTACTCCTGCTTCTCCTCAATTTTCTATTTCTTTTGTTTGTGAGTTTGGTGTTACATAGCTCTCTGGGCCTTTACACTCAGCTTCTGCAACTCAACTTCTTCAAGTAGAACTACTTTGGGTTTCCCATTAATTGCATGATATTCTCGCTATCTTCTTCCACTACTCTCAACTTTAACTCCCAGAGATTTTGTTTTTCTTGACATCCTCAACAACTGGAAATTTATTCCTAGTTGTAAGCCCTGGGAAACCAAAAGTCTGTCTCTCTGTTCAACAAAAATCATGGATAATGCTGTTTCCCAAGATTTTCCAAGTCCTATGACCACATTCAACAATGAACATGGCACAATTTCGATCATTAAGAATCAAAATCACAGTAGTTTTGAACTCGATGAGGGTCCTCATCTGCCACAGATTCCAGCAAATGCACTCTCTCCAACTACTGAATTAGCAACTTCTTATCTCTCAAGCTCAGATGCAGACTCTTTAGACAATACTGACTTCTCCAATGCCGTTCTCAAGTACATAAGTGATATGCTCATGGAAGAAGACTTAGAGGGCGAGGCCCCCAATTTGCACGATCACTTGGCCCTCCAAGCTGCTGAGAAATCATTCTATGATGTCCTGGGACAGGAGTACCCAAAGTCAAGTGAATCTCTTGTTTTTGCACAAAGCAATCAGAGTGTACTAGATGGCAGTTCGATTTGGAGTTCCGTAGATGATAGCAGCAACGCTACAGCCATCAATTTGGTTGAATCTATTTGGATTTTTGATCTTAGTGAACTCGAACCCTCTTGTACAGAGAACTCATTTATGGTTTCTTTCGAAAATCATGAACTGGATTCATGCACCGAGTCACTTTCATTTTGTAATTCTTTGATTCCAGTTCTTAATCATGAAAAGGACAATAGGAACTTAAGTAATTCAACGGAAAGTACACACCGTCATCGTAAAACCATTGCATATTCTGAAGGGAGAAGCAACAAGCAGTCTGCAGTTTCAAAAGAACCTGAGGAATTTGAGATATTAGATACCATATTGCTCTATCAGAACGAGTCAGAAACATGCACTCATCAGGATGCATCAAAAAATGAAGCAAGTGTAAAGTCAAATAAGCATACAAAAGGGTGTGATGGTCGAACAGCTCGCTCAAAGAAGAGGGGTAAGAAAAGGGATCTGGTAGATTTGTGGACACTCCTATCTCAATGTGCAGAAGCTGTAGCGGGAAATGACCAAAAGGCCACAACAGAGCTTGTAAGGCAGATTAGGCAACACTCTTCTCCTTATGGCGATGGAAACCAAAGGTTGGCTCATTATTTTGCCAATGGACTTGAGGCGAGGCTGGCTGGCACGGGGACGCCTGGGTACACACCATATATAAGCAACAGGATACCAGCTGCAGATCTCCTAAGATCTTACCAAGTTTATGTGACAGCATGTCCCTTCAGTAGAATGTCAGATTTCTTTGCAGAACAACATATTGTGAAGCTAGCAGCGAAAGCAAGCAGGATCCACATTATTGATTTTGGCATTCTTCATGGCTTTCAGTGGCCTTCCCTAATTGAAAATCTCTCAACACGATCTGGAGGACCTCCGAAGCTGCGGATTACAGGAATTGAGTTTCCTCAACCAGGTTTTCGGCCTGCAGAAAGGGTTGACGCGACAGGTCGCCGTCTCAGGAAGTTCTGTCAGAAGTTCAATATCCCATTTGAATATTATGGTATAGCTAAGAGATGGGAAACTATACGGTACGAAGATCTAAAGATTGATAGAAGTGAGATAACTGTCATTAACTGTTTGTACAAGTTAAAGACTCTTCCTGATGACACCATGACGATGAACAGTGCTAGAGACGCTGTTCTAAAGCTGATGCGAAGAATTAACCCTGATATTTTTATCCACGGGGTGGTAAATGGAACTTACAATGCACCCTTCTTCCTCAATCGCTTTAGGGACGCATACTACCACTTCTCAGCGATGTTTGACATGATTGATGCTACTTTTCCTAGGGAAGATCAAGAGAGATTAATGATTGAGAAAGAAGTATGGGGCAAGCATGCTACAAATGTTGTAGCCTGCGAAGGTGGGGAGAGGCTAGAAAGGCCCGAGTCTTACAAGCAATGGCGAGTTCGACACCAGAGGGCAGGGTTCAAGCAACTTCCACTTGATCAGGAGATCTTAAAGAAAATGAGAACCATAGTGAAATCGAACTACAATGACAACTTTGTTGTAGAGGAGGACGGCCAATGGATGCTTCAGGGGTGGAAGGGACGAATAATCTATGCATTATCAGCTTTGGTACCGTTTGAGAAGTAACATATTTGCTTAGAAGTAGAATATTATTAGGGTCTTGGGGTCTTAAAGAATTGATCTTTCGATGAATGTAGCGTGTAACCTTTCTATATAATTGAGGAAGCACGACTCACATGTTGATGTTTGTAAATGGTCATGCTCCCTACAGTTGTTTATATAGTACTTGGAGCTCATAATTTACCGCTAGTCAGCTCATACAGTTGCTCTGTAAATGGCATTTCTTCAAAATCACAAAATTATGACGTCCAGCAGATCTGTGAAATATAAATAGATCGTATAAGTATCCAAGAGAAAAGGTTAATTTGTAGAAGCTTGTTTGGGACAGATTCAGAAAGGCATCGTGGTCTGAATTAAAAAGACATGGCATTGACACAGAACACAGAACAAGTTTTACCTAAAAGCCACGATTCTGTTTGATGATTCCAGATCATTGAAGGCAATGTTTATTACCTGATTATGACTATGATGGAACTTTTGTCCTAACTTCCATTATTAGCCACATAATTAATAACATGACCAAGTATAGGTGTGGATACAAGAGGGAAGGAAGGATCAGCATTTTGTCACTGAAAGTTGGCAACCTGTTAGTGGTGCTGATCTTCTTTCCTGATTCTCACAACCCCTATTTGTACTCTTGGAGTCTCTTACATTGACAAACAACATGTAAATTGGTCGATTAAGTTTGAAATAAGGGTTGGATAAATCTGCTTTTTTAATCAAACTCGTGAATTGAATATTAACAATCTACAGCCTTTGTAGAGTAATAAGGATGATACTATGAGCAAATCATGGAGTGATAAGGATGATCATAAGAAGTCCCATAAATCATGGAGTGATAAGGTTGATTGTACTCACAAAATTATCAAAGGAAATATGGTTGGTGACTGGGACTTCCAAAGAGTAACAAATTCCTACTAAAGTGGTAGTTCATTAAATGTGTTAGACAAAGGAAACTCCTTCTGATAGTGATGATATCTCTAAAAGTGTAATCTTTACTTCCTTGTCTTGTCCAATTGCTATATATGTATTAATATATATATATAGCTTTTTGAGGCTTGTAATTGGTATTAGTGAGATAAGAATCAATTCTAGAATAACAAAATTCTCTTTTACCGCACCTCTATTTTTTCCTCTTAGTATCAGAGCCATAACTTCGTTGTCCTTAAATGTTGAAAATTTTGTCACACTAAAACTCACACAATCAAATTATCCATTATGGAGAGAATAAGCTTTAAGATTAGCAGAGAGCCAAGATTTAGTTGGTCATCTCACCAATGAAACTCTAGTTCCAACAAAATATACTGCTTGAAATTCAAACATTGAAAACACCACACCATAGTTGACAAAAGAATTCGCTACTTGGCAAAAGTCTGATCGCCTTCTCTAGGGTTGGATCATCAACCCTCTCTAAAGAAGATCTTGGACTTGCCATTGGCTTAGACACAACACATGTAGTTTGGGAAGCACTAAAAGATGCTTATACACCAAACTCTCAAGAGCGAGAGTTTACACTATGACAACAACTGACTTATCTTCACAAGAATGATAACAAGACCATTGGAGATCACATATGCGTCTTTAAAGGTTTGTGTGACAATCTTGTTGCTATCAGAAAACCTATAGTAGATAGAGAAAAAGTCTTCTATCTCCTCATAAGTCTTGGTCCATAATATGAAACCTTTACAACAACGATGTTGAAACCTCCAAGACAAACTTACTTTGAGTTGATCTCGCAATTGCAAAATCTTGATCAACTTGTAAACTAGTTTTCAAACCAATTAAATGAGTCTCTGTCTCACCTCACTCCACATTTAGCCATCTATAACTAATAATAGAAATGGTCTCAAAGTACCAGTTTAAGGAATCACAACAGTACCTTTACTTCCTCAGGTCGTGGATTACAAGCACAATAATTTCGAAACCAAAATCAAAGCTATCCAGAAGATTCAACATCAGCTACACAATAACAATGATGACCATCCCCTTCAGGAGAATGACGTATGGCAGCAACAGAGCAAGACCTGTATCACAATTAAACATGTCAATACTGTGGGAAACCAGGCCATATTGCTAAAATTTGTTGGTGGATACCGAAACAAATGACTCAAAATGATGAAATTCCCTAAGCTCTTATAGCTCTCACTTTAGACAGCTCCATTGTAGGAACAAAATGGACTTCTGATACAGGTGCTTCAAATCACATTATAGGAAAGCAAGGTATGTTGACTAATATTCATAAATACTCAAAATCCGATGCCATTATAATTGGAGATGGTTCTTTGATACTTAGAACAGACATTGGTGATTCATATATTAAGCAAAAAGAAAAGATTTTTCCTTTTCGTGATGTTCTTTTAGTTCCAAAATTGAGTTTTTTTTAATTTTAATAAGTCAATTGACCTCTCAGTTTCTTGTTAACTGTGAATCTACCAATGTTGATTTTTGTATAAAGGAACAGAAAATAGGACATCTGTTAGTAACAAGGAAAAGGAAGGGTGACCTATATATCTTATCTGATATACCAAAAGCACACTTCTCTAATTGTTTCAAGTCTGGCACTGCAGATATTTGGCACCAATGCTTAGGACACCCTCAAGCTTCAACAGTTCAGCTATTACAACATAAAGGATTAATTGAAGTTCTAGGTCCTTTATGAATTGAACATTTATGTGATAGTTGTCAATTAGGAAAACTAAGTGAACTTCCTTTTGCTCCTTCTGAACATTCTAGTTCTAGTATCTTTAATAAGATTCACTGTGATTTGTGGGGACATACCCTTGTTTTTGTTAGATTGCATATGGCCTGAGTATTCACAATATATTGCGGAAAAGACCATAACACAACAAGATGTATAACCGAAAACATATAGGATCCACAAAAATACCTTTTTCAGGGATTGGTGGTTGTTTTTTCGGATTCGTAGACACTGTTACATGCGAATGTCCTCTACCGGTATCCACACGAGTATGCACGATCCAGGCTGCAGCTATCATGTACTAGCATGTCCTGAAACTCTTTTCGAATGCCGCACAATTTTTCTCTCAGATGGTGGCTAGGGTTTCGTATTACAATGATGTGGCTTGACCCTTATGAGACCTAAGTTTCTCTATTTATAGAGAAAACCTAATCCCATTAAAGCCCAATAAGTTTCGGCCCATTA
>JAJMLV010000008.1:65799728-65812217 GCA_027123465.1 Erythroxylum coca
GTCATACATGTATGTACGTTCATATGCTAGTGCTATAATTGCCCAATTAATCAAATGTAAAGAGGCTATACATGCATGAACATGCCAAATGCAAATGCTCACTCACTGTACGCATCCCATCGGTGACGGGATGTTACAATAAACATATGTACCAAAAGTTATGGCAATTGCGCCAAAATAGGTACAAAATGATTAAGGACATACACATATTGGATTCTTTTGGCCATAACTCCCTCATCTGACCTCTGAATGAAGTGATTCTTGAAGCAATAGATTCCTAAGACATGTTTCTATTCCTAATTGAAATTTGTATCTTTTGGAGTTGATTTGAAAAATTTTGCGTTAGAGAAAGTGAGAGGTCGGTTGGGAGAGCATGATTGAGATATGAACACACTTTTGTTTTTCTTTGCATATCTTAAGCTGTAGAGCTCCAATTGAGATGATTCTTTCTTCAAAGAAAACTAAATATGTGGAGATACAATTGTTTTAAAGAAGTCAATTATGATTTTGGTGATTGACTAGTGTGAGCACACCACCCTTGCGAGATGACGACCAAAAAGGGATTTTTGGAATAACCCTATAGGTTTATAAGCTCAAGGGTTATGATTCCGAATGTTGGGCTCTGGAAACGGGGTCCAACAAAATGTGTGGAGAAACTAATAAGAACAGTCAGATATTAGGATAAGTTGTTAAGGACCTTGAGGATTGTGCATTTATTTTAGGCAGTTAAATCAGGTGACAGTGAAAAATAAGTATTTGTTACTAAGAATAGATGATGCACTTGATCATTTATAGGGAGCTTAAGTGTTTACTAAACTAGATCTAAGATCAGGATACTATCAATTGAAAATAACAGAGACTGATGTACTAAAGAGTGCATACAGAACTAGATATGGGAACCTTGAATTTTGGCGATGCCTTTTTAGGTTAATAAATGCTCTGGAATTTTTTATGGCATTAATCAATAAAATGTTCCAACTTTGGTTAGATCAACTAGTGACTGTGATCATAAATGATTTTTCAGTGTAATGACAATGTAGAGAAGAACATTTAGAGCAATTAAGGTAAATCTTATAGATAATGAGAGAGAAGCAATTTTATGCTAAGTTTAGTAAGTATAAATTTTGATTCAACGAAGTAGTATCCTTGAGTTAGATAGTATTTGGACCAGATATATAGGTAGACCCTAATAAAGTAGATGTAGTGATAAAATATGAAGCTCTAAGAAATGTGTCTAAAATTTGGAGTTTTCTTAGATTAGAAGGATACTACTGGAAGTTTGTCGAGGGGTCTTCTTTGACTTTAGCCCTTTTAAAAAGTGACAAAAGTTAAAAGAGTGTTAAAGAATTAAAACACCGATTAACTATGGTACTAGTGTTAGCTATTCCATTTAGATTTGGAAGTTATGTCATGTACAGTGATTACATATGCATTGAGACATTTAAGATCTCACAATTTGAATTATCCGGTTCATGATTTAGAACTTGTTGCAATAGAAATTGCTTTGAAAATTTAGTGACATTAGTTATATAGTAAGAAAATTTAGATAATCACTTATCATAAAGGTTTGAGATATTTGTTGAGTCAGAAAGAGTTAAATATGAGACAAAGCTGATGAATAAAATTGCTAAGAACTATGATTACACAATTGAATATCGTCATGGTATAGTTAATGTTGCAACTGAAGCATTAAACAGAAAATCGGATAGTAGTGTAGCACAAGTTCATATGTCAAGTTTACCAAATATTGTACAATTAAGATGCATGATTAGCTATATTAAAGCTTAGACCGATACTACATGAAAAAAAATAGAAAAGCCTTAAGTAAAGATCTTGAATTTGTGAAGTTAATTGAGAAGTTGAATCAAAATCTAAGTTCAGAATTTATACTGAGAGAACCACTAAGACTGTTGAGGATATGCTTATGACTTTTGAGTTGGAATTCCAAGGAGCATGAATAAGTAGATAGCTCTGATTGAATTTGTATATAGTAATATTTATTACAATAGTATCAGCATAGTATTATATGATGTATTATACAACAGAAGAGTTATTCACCTTTGTTTTGGAATGAAAAGGGTCTAAGAACTGTTGAAGGCTCAAACTAATTCAAGACACTATTGATAAGGTTAAACTGATCTGAAATAGAAGTAAAGTGGCTCAATATAGACATAAGAGTTATGTGGATCTGTACCGTAGAGATGAAGTACTAAGTAGGAAATAAAGTATTTCTAAGAGTATCACTCTGGGTAAGGTGTGTTAAGATTCAGTAAAAGGTTAAATTAATCCTTAGAGATTTTGGTCTATGTAAGATTATAGAAAAAAAATGGACCCTTGGCTTATAAGTTAACATTTCTATAAGAGATATCTTAGATTCACAATGAGTTTCGTGTTAATATATTCAAAAGATATCGGTCATATGTAATACATGTATTACAGGTACAAGAAGTTGAAATTTCAAGTAATTTGACTTAATTAAGAAATTGATTAAGATTGTGGATTATCTAACTAAACAATTGAGAAAATAAATGATTTCTCCGGTTAAAGTCTTTTGGAGATTTCACTCGAATGAAGAAGCTACATGGGAAATGGAGGTGAACATGAGAAATCAGTACCCCCACTTATTTGTTTAATAAGGTAAAAATTTCGAGGACAAAATTTCTTAAAGGGGAGAATTGTAGCATCTCATTTTCCCATGCTAAGAGTTAGAACCCTAGAGTACTATACATAAGAGATACTATTTAGAATTTTTAGAATAGGAAAAATTCTAAATGACAAGACAAATTGACTTATGGTAGTAGAAATAAGTGACAATTAATGGAAAAAATAATTGACAGGTAGTACTAGGATTTAATGACAAGTGCCATAGAAAATTGGGTTTACAATTGGTTTAGAAATTGGGGGATAAATGGACTAGCTATAAAAGACCAATTAGAAAGCATAAGAAAATGACAAGTGGCAAGTGACAAGTGTCGCCACACTTGCGACTCACCACTCATCACCCACGACACTCTCATTTGGAAGATCAACTTTTGTTGTCTTTCATTTTTATTTTATACTTTCACCTTCTTCTTTCTTTCTCCCTCCATGATACCTACCTTCCACACCCTCAACATTGAGCTTTGTTATCACCCTTCACTAGCTAATCTAAGATGTCATTGCTTTCACCTTATTGATGAAACCCATTTCTATTTCCATCTTGCTTTTGAAATGTTGATGACCGTATGAGCTAGGAGGAGTTAGGGTTTTCTTGATGATTTAAAGAGTTTTTGGGATAAAACAAGTAAGTATATTATTGATCTTCAAGGGTTGTTAAATAGAAGCATTTATGATGATCATTAAGGTTAATCGTTAGTGACAATGGTAAAGAATAGGTGATGAATGTTGATAACAGTATACACATATTAGATGTTCTATTTTTTGTTTATGAACAACAATAGATTATGAGTTGTGTTTGAGATGTTTTTTTGAAATAGATAGGTTATGAAAATCATGTTTGAATGAGGGTTGAAAATTGATAAATGAAGAGATATGTATATGACCTATTTTTTGTGAATAGGATGAGTGAAAGAACTTGATGAATAAATGTATAAGTTGTGTTCTTATTTTGAGAGTATGAAACTATGGATTATAGGTTGTAATGTGATGAAATATATTGAGCTTTAAAGTTAAAGAAAAGGATAATAAAGTTTTCTTGAAATGAGAAGAATTAAGATAATAGTAAATGATAAAGAATGATGATGATATATTCTATTTTTGTATGGTTGATGAACAATGACTTATGATTTGTTTTATTGAAGACTTAGAGCTTAAATTAAGGTGAGAATAAAAAGTAATGAAGAAGAAAATTATGATATGAAGTTTAAATGATGAGCTATGTATATGATGTGTTCGATATGAGATGAAAAGAGCTAAAAATCTGGGAAAAATTATGAATGCTTGTATAATGGGATTAACTGAATGAAAATGACTCAATTAAGTAAAGTTTTATAAGTATTAATGCAACTAATATGGTAGTTAGATTAGCATAAAATGAAGTTGCATAAATGGAAATGAATTTTGGAAAATTTTGAGTGTTGATAATGTTTCTATGTTTGTTAAATTTGTGGGAAAATGAAGGAAGAACAACAGGGCACAATTATGGCATAGTCCCCATGATCGTGGTTTAATTAATTGGGTTCTATCACGATCATGAAATAGTCCCCACAATCATGGCCTGATTAAATAGGTTCTGTCCCGATCGTGGGAAGGTCCACAATGATCGAGGGCAAGCATAAAAGGGTGAAATGTATCTTTTATGCGATGTTTGAAACAACAAATGCTAAGGTACCTTCCTAAGGTATATTTAAGCTTGAATGAGACTCGAAAGCAGCTTAGTTTGATGTGGAATAAGTCGATAAAGTATTGGATATGCTTAGTTTGTAAGTGAGAATATAACACAATGAATGGATTGTTGATATCAAGTGTTTGAAATATGGAGATTTAGAGATGATAAAGGAATAAAAGTGTTCTTAGAAATGCTAATGTGATTATACGGAAATGAGCAAGGTATATAAAGTAAGATCAAATGAGGATTTGGATATTATATGATAATATGATGCTAGAATAATATTGGTGAATGATTTATTTATGAAATTAGAGTAACCAAGTATACTTGAGGCATTAACCTAAGTGTAAACTTGCTATATCAAAGTGACAATAATAGAAGGATCAAGATTTGTGAATTAAGGATGCATACCTAGAAATAATCAATTTAGCATTCATTGTACATAACATATATACATATGTGTATAATTGATTACTTATGTGAATGATCAAATTAATGATGTGTGAAATACGTGTGTATTGCATGAAGACAGATACGCAAGTTAATCATCAACATCCAGACATTGTCGAATCATGAAGGAAATAGCTAATATGGCGTGTACTGTGAGTCAACCTATATGGTCTCACATTAATTGATTGTTTCTGCTTAAATTTTTGTATTGAATTGTTAATTATATGAATGTGATAATTCTGGACATTGATAGCTCGAGGAGAACGATAAATGAAATTGCATTGGAAGTGTTTGTGATTAAATGTGAATGAGAAAGAAATAAGTGTACTAAACATGATTGTTGAACGTCGAACTATAATGAAATGCATGATCAGATAAAGGCAGTTATGACTGGAGTAGCTAGTGAAAAAAAGCTCAAAGCTCAGAATGTGTATAAGGGCCTGATACTCACTATGTAAAATGAGCTTGGTATCTCTAACGGATATGGGACAATTATCAATGAGCCCGATATCTATAATGGATACGTTACAGTTAAAAAGGCACTTGATTACCACAGCGTAACAACTAAAAGTGAGTCACATATACATTGCATATAGAAATTGCTATGTGTTATATGACTAACTGAAATGAATTGTTTGACTATTTTGAAATGAAAATGTGAAAGTGAATGTGTATATTGAATGAAAATTATTAATTAAATATAATTGAATTAATGCATTTTATCACATGAATTGTATGATTAGATAAAGGAAATTATGACTGGAGTAGCCACCGAAGAAGAGCATAAAGCTAAAAGTGTGATTAAGAGCCCAAGGCTCACTATATATAATGAGCCCGATATCCCTAACAGATACGGGACAGTTGTCAATGAGCCCAATATCTACAATAGATACGAGACAGTTAAAATGCACTCAGGCACAACAATTAATAATGAAAGTGGAGTCCCATGAGTACTTGCATATAAGATTTATATGTGTAATATGATTGAGTGAAGTGCATTGCATATATATAATTTGGTGTGTATTAAATGAAATATTGAAATGAGTTATATGAACTTTCCTGAAACTGAAATGTGAAATTATGTGTAATATCTGAATATGTGAATTGTCGATAAACTATTTGTTTGAATTGATATAAGTGAGCCCATCGAGCTTGGTTTACTCATTGAGTTCGCAAAATTGACCCAAAATTTGCAACGATATCTTTTAGGTTCAGAGGATACCCATTAAAACCAATTGGTGTTTAACCATTGCAATCGGATAAGAACGAGAGGTTGGGATCAGTTTTCACCTGCATATATATTTAGTCATTTTTGTACTAAGATCTGTATTCCACAACTGTTGAATATGTATATATGAATTATGTACAATGTATATGCGAATTCAGTATTGTACTTGTAATGGGCCTAAAATTGCCTAAATTGATTATTGATTTGCTTATGATGTGTCTATAAATGGAATGGGCTAAGATGATAACTAGTTTTTTCGTAAAATGTGTAGGAAGTGAGAAAAAAATTGTAATGTGTTTGATTGATCGTCTTAACATGCTGCTTTCATAGGGCATGTGCTCAAATGCCCACGGGATGTACGAGTACATGCTCAATGGAAATGGGATGCTACACAAAAGGTTGATCATACTTATAAAATTATCAAAGGAAATATTTTTAGTGACAAGGACTTCCAAATAGTAACAAATTCCTACTAAAGTGGCTATTCATTAGATGTGGTAGTTTATTAGATAAAGGAAACTCCATCTTATTGTGATGATATCATATTTTAGTTGCAGTAGATAAAACTACAATTTTTCCTTCCTTATCTTGTATAAGTGCAATATATGTATTAATCTATATCTATAGCTTTTTTAGGCTTGTAATTGGTATTGGTGAGATAAGAATCAATTCCATATTAACAAAATTTTATTTTATTGCACCTCTGTTATTTTTTCTCTTTGAAATCCTATTAACTTCTGTAACAGAGGTGATTCTTCTAAATTTCCTATCTTGCTTTTGGTATTGCCTAGGGGATTCATTACTTCAGCAATAAGTAGTATAGACAGTGCCCCATCATTAAACAAAGAACAGTAAACTTACGAAGATATGAACAAGTGTCCTTATATAACCTATCGAAACTGGAATTCAGGTACAAGACAACCAAGAACAACCATCGTTTGAAGTTGGGAAGTAAACAATATGTGCTTTATGAACTAACAAATGAGCAATTCTATTTTTAGTCCTAAGATCATGTACAAAAGTTACGACTAAAGGATATATGACTTTGATAGAATCCAGTCCTCGATCATTTTGTAGTCCAAAAGCCAGTCACTTTGAATAGATATATTTAAGAGGATAAGGTACTCAATTTTACTAAGGAAAATGGATTTTGGAAGAATTCGATGTAAAATATAATCATTATGACATAAAATCGAAATGCACGTTCATTGCTTTAACATCTTAAATAAACAATTAGCATAAACCATTAAGGAAGGAAATGGTGTATCTAAAGTGGATTATACCATTATCGTAGAGAAACTTTACTAACTTCTTAGTTAAAATTAGTTTTTATAAATTAATTTGTATCTCTTGACTCTCTTACAATTATATAAATTTAATAGAAAATGATTTGTAAGCCTAATTAGTTGTACGGGAAACTATATCTATAACTTTTATTCTGATATGTCCATCAACTGATCAAAATATACAGTGATATTTATTCCAATATTAAATAGAAAATATTGACTAAATATAAATCTTTAATTATATTAACAATATTATTAATGTATATAGAATATGACCATAAATCGGGCCACATTCTAACCTTCTCCCACTTAGATCGATACTTCAAGCTTTAATTTTAATAATGTAAACATTAAGCATGTATAAACAAATTTCTTAACATCTTTATAATTTATCTTAATATGATAAATCACATAATCCATGTTATGATAGTCATAAACTTCAATGTATTATACTTCCTTCCATGTACTATAACACTAGTAATATATCAAGTCAGGTAACATAATTGATATAAATATCATAAAGGTCCAAATTATAAATATCATAAAGGTCCAAATTAATATCTCGTACACAATTTTATTTCTTATTTAATAATAGTTAGATGTACACAATCATAATAAATATGAAAATTGTTGATCAGAAACTTATTGAGCTCAAGGGTATTAAAACATCATTAAAAACAATTATCCGTATAATTAAGGTCCATACTTTGAACATGTTCTTTAAATATTTGGTTGTAGGCCTTTGGTTAAGGGATATGAAATCATAAGATACGTCTTAATGTATTTAATACAAACTCTTTGTTTATGAACTTATTCTTTTACAACAAAATATTTTTAACTTCAATTGTATAACACTTGTTATTTTTGGAGAAGAAACTTGATACAAAACTATCATAATAAATTTTTAGCTATTAAGTGGTGGTGTCGCCAACCCCATGCCTTAAAATAAAGCTTTGTAACTATAAAACATGAATTACGGGAACAAAATAAGTTATAAATTTTGCTTCCATAATGGATGAAGCAATTACAGATTGTTTAGCTCTTTTCCTTCAAATTGTTCCTTTTATTAGTAGAAACAAGTAGCTAAAAGTTGATTTTATATTGTCAATGCATTTAGCAAAATCTAAATCCAAATATCCAATCACTTTTAATGGATTAAATCTTTTATACATAAGAATATAATCCTTTATTTCTTGAAGATATATTAAAACTTTCTTTGCAATTTTCCAATGGTGTATATCAAGGTTACTTTGATATCTTCCTAACATTCCAACTGCGAAGTTGATATAAGATCTTATGCATATTTGCAAATACATCAGACTACTAACAATAGAAGCATATGGAATATATTTCATTCGTTTACATTCCACATCATTCTTTGGACGTTGCATGAGAATAAATTTATTCCCCTTTCGTATCGGGATAACCTTGCTAAACAATTGTTCATATTGAATCTCTCAAGAATTCTTTTGATATAGTATTTTTATGACAATCCTACTAGTTCTTGTGATCTATCTTGGAATATTGAAATTCCTATCACATAAGATGTCTCTCCTATATCTTTAATTTCAAAATTCTTAGATTGAAAATCTTTTTTATAATTCCAAACCATTATTAACAAGTAAAATATCATCAATATATAAAACAAAAAATTAAACTCACTCCCACTAATCTTTCGTTGCATACAAAAATCAACATTATTTTCTTAAAAACTAAAAGGTATTATGACATTATTAAACTTAATATACCATTGTCGAGAAGTTTGTTTAAGTCCATTTATTGATTTATTAAGTTTACACACAATGTGTTCTTTTCCTTTTATGAGAAAACCTTTAGGTTGATCTATATGAGCTTCCTTCTCGAGATCAACATTCAGAAAGGTAATTTTCACATCCATTTGATATTGCTCTAAATCCAACTGAGCTGCTATTGTCATAATTATACTCAATAAATCTTTCTTTATATAGGTGTAAAAAATCGTTTTATTTTCAATCCCATCCTTTTAAGAATAATCTTTGGTAACAAGTCTAGCTTTATATTGTTCAATAATTGCCATTCGAGTCATATTTGATCTTAAAAACCTATTTGCATCTAATTCACTTAGATCCTTATTGTAAATCAACAAAGTCCCATACATTGTTCTGTGCCATTAAATTTAACTAATCTTTTATAAAATAATTAGGGAGGAAGAATCGATCTTTTCTTTATTTGATGTTTTTTCTTAGTTTAACTACTTGATCGTATTGTTATTATATTTTATCATAATAATTTCTGTTATAGTTTCCTTGAATTTATTCTCCAGTGAAGTTCATGTAAAAGATTTAGATGGCTTCTCTTTAATTTCCTTATTTTTCTTTGTAATGTTATTCAAAATCATATAATGATAATTCCTATTTAATATATCTATTTGTGCAAGCATTTTACAATTAAAAAGAAAATGTCTCTTGTAAAGATTGTTTACTAATTTATTATAACTATAACTATCCATCAATCCATTTATCATATTTATCCCTTTCTATAGCTTCTTAAAATGAAATACGATCTTTATTAATGCCATAATCAAATTCTGACCTATACATATAAACTACATAATTATGAGGAATAGCTGATCTCCTTATTCTTACAGCTTTATTTAAAGCTATTCCATGTAGTTCATTTATGTCAATTAGTTGTAACTTAGTTTCTTTATAAGGTCTTGTTTCATCCAAATGTTGTCCAAAATCATTTTGTTTTGCAAATATTGGGGCAAGATTTAGTATAGATAAGGATATTGGAACATTTATGGGTAATGGAACATTAATTATTATTTCATTAATATCCATAAGATGTTTTTTAGCACTCCCACTAACTTCACCATTTTCAATGAACTTAATATTAATTGTTTCAACAATTCACCATTTTCAATGAACTTAACATAAACTTTTCATCAATTCTTGGACTATAGGTTGGATAATAAAACCCACACCATTTAGATTTCTCTAGGTAACTAATAAATTAATTACTAACTATTGAAGAATCGAATTTCTTTTCATATGGATTATAAAATCGTCCTTCTGCTAGATGACCCCAAATATGTAGGTGTCATATACTAGGTTTCCTTCTAGTCCATAACTCAAAAGAGAGTTTTAGGTCTTACCTTACTAGGAATCTTATTCAACAATATGTAGCAGTTTTAAATGTATTCATTCATAATGTTTTGCTTAATGAGGAATTACTTATTATACTCCTAACCAAATCCATTAAATGTCCTATTATGTCTTTTTCCATACTATTTTGTTCAAGTGTGCCTGGAATAGTGTATATATATTGTGCACATATGCTAGGTTTTTCAAGAAACTTTGCAAATGAACCTAGACATTATCTTGATTCATTATATTTTTCATAATGTTCACCAGCTTTATCAAATTTTACAATTTTCACTTTTTTTTATCTAGTTGCATTTTAACCTCCTTTACAAACACCTTAAAGGCATTTACAACTTGAGATTTCCCCTTAAGCAAGTAGACATATCCATATCATGAAAAATCATCTACAATGGTGATAAAATACTTTTCTTCAATAAAGAATACAATGTCAAAAGGTAAAATATATCAATGTGTATAATTTCACATAGTTGAGTACTTCTTATAGCTCCTTTCTTACTATGTTTCATTTCTTTTCCCTTATCACAATCTGCATATATATATCGAGATTAATAAAATCTAATTTGGAAGAAGTTCATTCTTTACTAGTCTTTTTATTTTTTGGATATATGACCCAAACATTTATGCCATATGTAAGCTAAATTATCATTCATTATGCTACAATTAGTTTTAATGATTTGATGAGGAGAAAATAGGGATTCAGAAAAACTAACATTAAATTTCAATTTATATAAACCATCCATAATAATTCCACAATCAATAATGAAAAAATATTTAAATAAAATGAAAAATATCACCAAATTTAAAATTAAACCCACTTTCATCAAGTTTAGAAATAGAAATTAGATTTCTAAAAATTAAAGATGCATATATAGTTTGTATTAGATCCAAGTGATAACAAGTATCTAATATTATATGATAAGTCACAACGCCTTCAATTGGGACCTTCATATAGTTCCCCACAAACATAAAGTTGTCCTTTGGGTTTGTAGTTTGGATTATAAGGAATCCTTATATAACATTAGAAACATAAGTAATATCACTAGAATTAAACCACTAATTATTAGAAGGAACTTTAGCTAAATTTAGTTCGGAACATACAAAAAGGATAGATATACCTTTCTTTTTCAACCTAAGCCTTACGATTCAGACAATCTTTCTGATAGTGCCCCTTTCTCTTATAAAAATGACATTTATCTGTATTTTCTTACCAATATTATTGATAACCTGTGTTGCTTTAGAATACGCTTTCTTCTTAAATTTCTTAGCCTTTGGCTTGTAAATCTTGCTAGCTCCTTCACCCTATAAGGTTAATTGAATGAACTTCTTGATTCTTTAGCCTTGTTTCCTCTTTAATGAGTATTCTAGAAAATTTAATTTGAAAAGGTCCATACTCAAGAGGTAACAAGTTCATAATGAATTGCACTAAGGAGTCATCAATTGTCATACTCAGTGTATTAAATTTTGGTGCAATATTTGTCATCTTTAAAACATATTGTTGCATGTTTTGCGACCTATCAAACTTCATGGTCGTGAGTTTAGCCAATAATTTACCAACGAGAGACTTGTCCATATAAAAAAAGGTTCTTCCATAAATTTAAGGTATTCTTTAACACTTTTAGTTTATGGAATAATGGTCTTAATGTTGTTGAAAATAGTTATTTGTATGAAATTAAGACATAATTTGTTAGACCTTCCTATATTTTATAGTTTGTCTTCTCAACCTCAATGCTTTTATCCATAATGGCAGTAAGTTTTTCTTCCAATAATACTAAACCAAGATGTAAAACACCTAAATGGAAACTTAATTGCGCACATCATATTAAACTCATCATCTTCATTATTATTATTATTGTTGTTATTATTGTTGTTGTTGTTGTTGTTGTTGTTTTGATTATTATTATTATTATTATTATTATTATTATTATTATTATTATCATCATCATCATCATCATCACCATCATCATCATCGTCATCGTCATCGTCATCGTCATCGTCATCGTCATCTTCATCGTCATCGTCATCGTCATCGTCATCGTCATCGTCATCATCATG
>JAJMLV010000008.1:65913040-65924365 GCA_027123465.1 Erythroxylum coca
AGATTTCCTCCTGCTAATGGGCCGGAGAGGAGCATGGGTTTTGGCCTCAGAGCTGATCTTCGATGAACGGGCCGACCGGCCCACAGGTCGTCTTGACCGGGTCTGAGCCCGGAGTGGCCGACCTGACCAGAATCCATCAGCAGAAGTTGTCAACTCATGGACCCAAACGGCAACGCACCGTTCAGCCAGAATCCGACAGAACCACCAGTGTTGAACAAACTGAATTTACACATACAGTCTCTTCAAACCGTTGCCTTATCTATATATATTTCATCTGTGAATAACTACCGATAGTAGTTGTTCATGCCAGATGACCATTTGACCTATTATGGGTGTCAAATGGCATCAGTCACTATAGTAGAGTTCAATTATGGGATATGGATTACCTCCGCATTAAGCCACTGTGTTAGTATTCTGACGAACTTCTAAATAATGGACTTTCTTCAAGTCGTGACCTTTTACTACTTCGAATGAAATACGACATGGTGAACTGAACTGGGAAGGTAAGTTATCATGGCAATTGGTTGCTACAGCCCATGGGTTCTAACTTATTAGGAAGTGGTGAGTTGGGCTGTCAGTTGGCGATATACGGATTTGGAGAGGGGTATCACTGTCAAATAGAAAAAAAAAACCTTTCGAGCGTCAACTCGAAATAAAAAGTTGCGAGCTTTGAGCCCTCTCTATTCTTTGCGTATGAGCTTCTTCATGTTTGGTTTTTTTTTTTTTTTGGGGTTCTATCGATAGCCCGGATCTTCCAGTGGGGCCTACGCTTACCGTCGGCCGGTCACGTGGGAATTAATTTACCACGATTCTATTATCACGTGACACTCCGGTGTGCTGTGTGCAATAGTTACACAAGAGGTGAAATGCTTAACCTATAAAAACATAAAAGCAAGGCAGCATGATCCTACAGATCACTGGCACTGAGAGAACAAGAAGCTAAAGCTGCTGTCACCTGGAAACTCTCCTACTTCATTCAGTCACCGAGTGCTCTCTCTCGTTTTCTCTGATCATCATATTTCAATCTATCACAAACCCTTTCAAGGTTTTTGATCAACGCGTCCCATCTTGCTTGTGTTCGTTTTGGATGTTGGTTTCTCGTGGAGTTTGGTTTCTCTTGGAATGTTAATTGTTTTTTCTTTTTTTATTTACTGCTCTTATTGATGATTTGCAGCATCTGTTGATGTCTCTTCTCGTTTTGAATGTGTTGTTGGTATACTGCATTTGATTAGTTCTTGTCTTTACACGAATCCGGTTTGTGTGTCTTCACAATTTCAAGTTTGGTTCTTGACTGATTCTTCCTTTTAACATTTTTCTTTTAGTTTGATAAACTTTGGACTTTTTTCCAGATACCCTGCTCATACCCTGTGGACAGGGACATTTTTGCTTGGTAGTCATGGTATGTTAGTTCTTGTCCCATACTTTGCCTTTCTTTTTAATTATTCTTGTTATGATGAATCTCTTCGGAATCGACTTAAATATTCAACACTTTATTTCCCTTAGTCGTCTCGTCTTGATATATGGATTTCTATTTGTCATGCTCAAAAGGCTCAACATCACTAGTGTTTGGGTTGTGAAAATTAGTGAAACCTTTCGAAAGCATTTTGTTTATGATTGCAGGCTTCGGAAGATCCTAATGGTTCAGCATTTGAACAGTGTTATCGTTGTTATCCTGTATCTTTCATTGAAAAGGTCTGATGAATATCTGCAAAAATCTCTTTACTAACTGCTTTTATTGCCCTTTTTGAATTGTAGTGTTCGCTTTACCAATGTGTTCAACAATATAAGTTTTCGTTCGATCCTTATTGCTACAAGTGGTTTCATCATATTTTCAATCTGTCATTATGCTTTAGCTAAGAAGTTGTTCTAATTCATTTGGTTTTTGCAGCAACATCTGGAAAGGGGGGATAAAAGTACGTTTTCCTTTGACTCGCTATAGTATTCTTCAATTCCCATTTAGCAATTCCTTGATAACAAAACAAATCCTTTCTACGACCTTTTACATGCAATTTGTGTTCCTTACAGTTATAATGCCTCCATCAGCTCTTGATCGCCTTGGTAAGAAGATGGTCTACTAGTTTTCCCTTTTGTTTTTTTTCCCCTGTTGATGAGTTGAAAAATCTTACCAATTATGTCACCACAACAAGACTTTGATATTTTGTAGTAGCTATTTTGTTGTATATGTTCCTAATGTGATTTTGTAGCTGGATCATATGACTCATTGTAATGGTGTATGGTAGCTTTTGCTAGTTTAATATATTTTCATTCATCTTTCAAAAAAAAAAAAAACAACACTTTGATTAAAAGAAGATTTTCACTCACCAGCCTCCTTGCACATTGACTACCCAATGGTATTTGAACTCTCTAATCCTTCAACCAAGCGAGTTACGCATTGTGGGGTTCTAGAGTTCATTGCAGATGAGGGCCTCGTATACTTGCCATACTGGGTATACTGCATTTGCCATTTTGATCTCTTTAAGGATGTAATATCTATACTGTTTATGACATTTAATTCTGCTCGTGTCTACTGTGCAAGATGATGGAGAACATGCTCTTACAAGAAGGAGATATTGTGACATTAAGAAACGCTAGCTTGGAAAAAGGAACTTATGTGAAGCTACAGCCCCACACCAAGGACTTCTTAGACATCTCCAACCCTAAAGCAGTGTTAGTCTATAAGCCATCTTCATAAGTGTGTTGGTACCTTATTTAGTGACTCTTCTCATTATATTTATTCCTTCCTTTACCATTGATTTTTGCAGCTTAGAGACTTCACTTAGGAACTATTCTTGTTTAACAACGGGTGATACTATAATGGTTACCTATAACAACAAGAAATATTACATTGACATAGTTGAATCAAAGCCGTCATCTGCAATTAGTATCATTGAAACAGATTGTGAGGTAGCTTTTGCCCCACCTCTCGACTATAAAGTACCTGAAAACCCGTTGCCAACTTTGTTGTCAAACAAGAGACGATCTGAAGGTGTTCTTATTTTACATTATAAGTTTGTTCAAATGTTGGATCCAGAATTATCTTAGATAGTTTAAATGCATATCAGATGAAGAAGAGCCTGCCAAAAAGATATCCAAGTTCAGTCCTTTTATGGGTTTGGCTAGACGGTTGGATGGCAAACCGTCACTTCCAGCTGCAACAGGTACCACTTCTTTACTGAGACAACACCGACCAGAGGATGAAAAGGTTAAGAATGATTCCAAATTGCCATTATCATCGTCAAGTCAACATTCTGGAAAGCTTGTGTTTGGTTCAACTGCAAACCAGCCCCAGCATGGTTCAGGAAAGGTACAATATATATATTTGTTTGTGTCAACACGCCTCCTCTATCATGTTTGAATGAGTGCCTTAACAAGATTCATATTGGATTGTAGGTTCCCGTGAAGAAAATCAGTGAAGAGCCGAATCAAAAGGTTGAAGAGCCAAATCAAAAGGTGGAAGAGCCAAAATTTCAAGCATTCACAGGGAAGAAGTACTCTTTGAAAGACTAAATTCGGCTGAATTGAGGCTATCCTTCTTTCTCAAGACACAAGATTGGTCCAGCTCGTCATGGTTATATAGTGAACTTCCACATGGTTTTTGATGCCACTGTAATGAGTTCATAAGAACCTTAGTGGTAACATAATTTACGGAGGACCGTCTTCCCCTTCATCCTCCAAATTAGCGCATTTATAGATGTATAGGTTCTACAACATTCCCCCTAGCTCTACTGAATTATTGCACTTTGTGGAACAGCTTCACAGTCATGATTTATAACCCCCCTTGAAATTTTGACCCTATGAAGCAATTCTACATCACAGATCTGCACGCCCTATCGATGTAAGTAAATGGATGAGTTTCCAAGATCTGTGTACACTACAGTATCTGCCACTCTTTTAACTAAATTAGAACCAGGAGAAAGAAAATTGCATGGACAATTGCTCCTCAAGCACCAGTTATTCGTTTCCATGATTTAATTTGTAGTTTCCACACAACTTCAGAAGGGTTTACATGTAATTTTGGTCAATGGTCAATATATATTAAAAAAAAAAAACCAAACTGTCCTGTTCCAGAAAAACAAAAAAACAATCTGGTTACACTGCCACTTTATTTTAAGAATCGCTTAATATGATAGCCTAAAACACAGGTAATGTAGCTTGTCTAAACATCAAGAATTACATTTTAGGATATTTGCGTTAGCATTATTAGGACATAGTGACAGCAAACAAGGTGTCTTGTCTTGGTTCAGATAATAACAGGATGATGAAAATGTGGATTACATGTATGAGATCCTAAGCTACGCTTTCACTGGTGTCTCAATTGCAATCTCTCCCGAGTACCTCACATTTTCAGAATTCTCGTCGGCCTCCCACAGTTCTGGCAGTGCTTCCTTGATATTATGGATGCTCTCTAGTGCATAGTCCACGCCTTCAACTCGATGAGAGGAGCCTACCTGTAGTCACGTTAAGGAGAGCTATTGGTGAAATTCTGAGAGCATGTTAACTGAGAAGTAAGTTTGGCATCACAGCTTACCCAGACGGTGTGGAGGCCCAATCGTTTCCCGGATTGTATATTCCGGATGCTATCATCAAAAAACAGCTGCAAATAAAAAAATTTACAATGTTAATGGAACCTGATCTAAACTATAAAAGTAGACGATGCAATGTGTAGCATAGCTCTAAGAAATGAATTCTGAAAAGATAAAACAGTTATGGAATATAGTTGAAACAAACAGCTGATCCTATGATAGAATAGGCATGCAAAAGCCAATTAAAATACTGTATGCAAAAATGTTAAGCTAAACGTTTTGTTGGTTAAAGAGTTCAATGATCCTACCGTTCTCTTAGGGTCGATTGTGGCAATTTTAAAGGCCTTTTCAAATGCTTCTTCAAATGGTTTGCAGATAACAGGTGACCTTGGAAGCTCAACACCATTGTTAGGAAAGGAACTGTATTCGTTGATATCAAAAACTTGTGCATCATCTGCATTAACGGGCTCATATCCTGTCTTACTGTCATTCAGAGTCTCAAAGCATATGACCCTTTCAAAGCAATCCTCCAATCCCAGCCTGCTAAGGACTCTACTTGCATGAGCCTTATCGGAATTTGTAAATACCTTAACAGTAAACACAATGAAAGGAGTCAAAGCATTACAAAAGAAAAGGTCTGATGGTACCCAAAAAAAAAAAAAAACGGAAACTTGCGCATAAATAGAACTTACAACTTTCCGAACAGGCACATTAAGCAAAATACTCCTAAGTACAGGATCAGGTTTCAGCATATTGTAAGGCAATCTTCCATGAACAAAACTGTATAATATAAACACGTTAAGAGCATGAAATATCATGCCAAGAATTCAAGCCTTATTATGGTCGGAAATAGTACCTATGGAAGTCGTCGTAATCAAATTCATAGCCAATAGCCTGTAGAGACAAAACAAAAAGAGAAAAATCAAATTAGCAAATACACTAATAATGTAATCACTTACAAAGAACCAACATCGAAGATTCTCAGATCATACCCTGAGACCAGCCATTGTAGTCCCATAGTACTTGTACAACGAAACACAGAGTTCTTGAACTTTACTCTCCTCAATTCCAAGCTTTTGTATCATATATTCTACAACAAGGACAACATGAAGTATCCTGTTATTGCTTATATTCATAATGGTTCACTAGATTCAGCAAACCTAGACAGGTGATGCTGGTACCTTTAATATTCTTGGTGACTTGAACTGATAAACCAGAGCTCAGAGGATAAAGGGTGTCATCCACATCTGGCAGTTGATTATAAATTATATTGTATTTTTAACTTGGGATCGGAAAGATTCCGCAATTGCGTGGGCGACAACAAAAATGGCTAAATGAAACTTTCACAAGAAAAGCTTACCAAAAAGCAGGCATTCATATTTTGGCTCTGAAACTTGCTTGTTCTGGGCTTCATGCTCCATTACTCCTATCACAGTTCAACTACAATTCAAAATCTCAATGGACTATCCTTCAACCACCAAAATAAGTAACCATAAAAGAAAACACACAGATAGGAAGAGAAAGCACAAACAGGGAATCACCACAGTATATTCATATTCTTACATAGAACAACGATAATGGAATGCACATCACTGTGTAGATATCATCAGGATATAGAGAACTGAGAAGATTAGACTTGCAACAGGACACTTGCAGATCATAATACATTGGCAGGCAAGAAAATACGCATCAACACGTTTGCCCACGTAAAGAACCAACCACATTTTACCACAAACCAAATCCAGATTACAAAATGAATCACGTTACTTTCAAATCAGTAGGAGAATGAAAAAAAAAAATCAAGAACTCCACTACTTAAAACCCGGAATGAAGTCGATAAATAGGGAGGAAAAAGACTGAAAACCCCAAATTCTGCAAATTGTCAAAACCCAATACATAAAAATATCCCAACTATTATAAGTTCTAATTTGGAGCAAAATCAGAACGCCTACGCAAACCCCAAAACTCCCAACACACAACACAAGAAAACTAAAGAAAAAATCAGAAAATGAGAAACAAAGTAACAAATTACCAGAGAACACAAAATCAGTAGCGAGATACAAAAATAGGAAGAGGCGTGGAAAGAAGGAACAGAGAAGAACAGAGATGGGCAGAAAGGGAGACAATGCAGAAAGTTGGAAGATTTAAATAAAGAAAGTGTAGGGGTAGTTGAATGTAATTAAGAGGCAGCCAACTGTCTGTCTGTCTCAAATCTAAACAGACACAAAGTAACGTGATTGGGTGACAAGTCTAGAAGCTGCTTAAATTTCACTTTTTTGACTGCTGAAGATTTCTTCCAATAAGACTTCCACACGTCTTTGTTGATTCAGGCTAACACTTGGCACCTGTTCATATGATCTTACGCGTGTTGATTATTAGTCGATGTAGTTCGTCACTTCCACTGTTTTTTTTGTTCACATGATCACTGCTTGCGGCTTCAACAAAAATAAATTCCGCGTGTGACAAAATAGTAAAGTTAATATTTTTAGATTGAAAAATATTTAGTGAGTTACTATTTCGAATTTATCTTTATATATTCATTATTTGTAATAGTGAAAGAAATATTCTGAGTTTTATCCGTGGACATAACCCAAAGTTAAAGGTGAATTACGTTAAAAATTTTGTGTCTATTTTGCGTATTTTATTTTCCCTTTTCACAAAATACAATCGCTGCGCCCAACATATTATTAGTCATTGTAGTTCGTCACTTCCTTTGTTTTTTTGTTCATTGTAAATACTTGAACACACTTTAATTTGATTTCGAGATACGTAACATTCATGTGTGAATGAAGCAAATCTTATACACTACGTCCATTGACTATAACGCAGAGTTGTTGTACCAAATAAAAAGAAACACGGGAAAGTTATTCAAAGAGAAGAATAAGGAATCACAAAGAAAAATAAGAACATTTCGTACCGCTGATGCACGAAATTTGGGAGAGGAAATGAAGCAGACTTTCGTAATTTTTTTTGCTTAAAAAATTAAACTTTGATAAAAGGAGATATTATAAACTTTTATCTCTTAGTGAATGAGAAGGCCTAATTTTTCATATTTGTGGTACAAATGAGGTTTTTGGTTCATATAGGATAATAATAATAAAAATGATAATAAATATAGTGAAAAATAAAAATAGATATTATCATTATAATTATGGTGGTTAGTTATGATGAAGGAATTATTACCATTACAACTAACAAGGGATAGTTTGTTAAAAATTTTGAGAAATAAAAATTTATTAAAACTTTATTTTACATCAATTTTAATATATTTTAATTAATTATATTTAATTTATGCACTTATTTATGATGAAAAAATGTTTAAAATCAAGTATATTACAATATTTTCTTTCCAATAACTCTTGAAGAAAAAATGTTATAGTATTTTTTTGCATAGCATATCATCGAACAAATAAGTTCTTCAAAATACAATTTAATCAGAACATTGTTTTGCTAAAAAAAATAAAAATTTGTTTACATAAAATTTAAATATATTTAATTCATTATATTTAATTGCTAAAAAGGAGAAAAATAATTAATCAATTATATTTTAATTTAATTATATTTTAATTAATTAAATAAATTTAATTTATAAAAAGAAGAGGGAAAAGAAGTGTCACATGCGTGACTCAATTTGTCACGCTCATGACATTTGTGCATAACAGTGGGATGATTTTCATTTTTCTCACAATCAGAGGGTATAGAATAATGCTTCAATCACTTTGTTGTGTTACTCGCTGCATTCCTTAAAATAGGATATGAGTTGATGTACACATTCCACGTGCTACAGCTCCATGCGTATATAAAAAGGCACACTCATTTAAAAAAAAAAAAGAGAAAGTAATGCATTTCTTTAACTTTAGATTCTTGCTTTCTTCAAACTTGTGCTGCTTTAGACATACTTTTATCATAAAGAAACTCTGATGTTGTATGCAAGTTTGATGATTAACAGGTAAGAATCTGATGCAACTCAATCTATAAAAAAAGCAAAATTCTATTAAATTAAAAGAGACCCACTTAGATTATAAGGAATGTTGTAGGTTCTATTAGCTCTTCTATTAAACTCATTGAATTTGTTTGGACCAAGTCGTAATTTAGACTCATAGTTTGAACAAAGAACAGAAAATTTTCATAGAAAACTAATGATACAGAAAGACACCAATAATTACAATACTTAGAAGCAATTAAATCATGGTTAAGCAGTCACGGATGTCTCAATTCCAACCTTTCCAGCGTGTGTATTGAATTTTGGCTCTTTACTTGCTGTGAAGAGATCTGGTAAAGCTTCCTTAATATTGTGGATGCTCTCCAGCGCATGATCAGTGCCAGTTGTTTGATTTGAAGTGCCCACCTGAAGCCATTTATTCGAGACTGTTAGAGAACAACTTTTTCTTTTGATGTCATATCAGCAAAAGTAGAAATTTTTAACCCTAGATTCTTCACTTACCAGCACAGTGCGGAGGCCCATTCGCTTGCCAGTTTCTATGTTGCGAGTGCTGTCATCAAAGAATACCTGAGAAAGAAATGGGGATGTCAGATTTTACTCATTACAAGAATCTCTAAATTGCACAAATTCTTAAAAGCCTATAGTATAGTTTCTGAAAAATCCACTTACAGTTCTTGAAGGGTTGATGTTGGCTAACTTGAAAGCCTGCTGAAATGCATCTTCAAAGGGTTTGCACACAATTGGAGTCTTTGGAAATATTGAACCTCCGCCATGTTCATTGTTGGAGGACGCATAATTTGTGTTGAACTCACGAGTCGTGTTCTTGGGATTAAGGGTCTCAAAACATATAACTTGTTCGAAGCAATCCTCCAATCCAAGCTTGCTTAGAACTTTGGAGACATGTGTCTTGTCCGCGTTTGAAAATATCTAATGTTTAATTAGAAATTGGAACATTATCAAAAGGAAGCTTCAAATTAAGGTAACCATACACTTGTCTCCCAGTTTGTGGCATAGTAACTTACAACTTTACGAATAGGCAAGCTGTGCAGCAGATTTCTCAGAAACGGGTCAGGCTTAAGATTCTCATATTGTAATCTTCCGTGAACGAAACTGTGACAGTTAGAAAGTATGAGACCACCAAAACTTGTATATGGACACAAGAGAAAAACAAAGAGGGGAAGGTCCGGTACCTATGATACTCATCATCGTCAAAATCATACCCAATGGCCTGTCAGTAGGACCAAAATCGTAGAACACTGCTGTCAGCTCAAATTCAACTTGAACTTTTGAAATTTATTTCTGCTCAAGTGACGTAAACATTAGATTACAGGTGATACAAACCTTAAGACCCGCCATTGATGTCCCGTACTCCTTGTACAGTATACGATTCAACTGAGGTATTTCATTTTTTTCCAGACCTAGCTCCGTAGACATATATTCTGGACAAGGACATGAGGTTGCAGTTTATAGCATATGTAGCCTAAAAAACCAAGGCAGCTGAACTATTTGCAGAGAACCTGATTATGAAATAAATTTGCATACCTTCAATATGCCTCGTGCATGCCTCAGATAAACCAGAACTTCGAGAATAAAGGGTATCGTCCACATCTGAACAATTTTCACAGATAGTTTAACATTTTTATCGATTCTGGTCCAAGGGTGATCAGAAGCTATAGTAACTGAACGAGGGACAGCTTACCAAAGAGTAAACACTCGCAATTAGACATCAAAGTTTCGTGCTGATATTGATCGTCGTAAGGCATCTTAATCAATCGAACCTTTTAAAACCAAATGCTGAGAGAAAATCAGGGTCAGAAAAACAAATAATAGTAAACATGTAATTAAAGATGCAAGAGATTTTGGCGAAAAGGAAAGGAAGGGTAAGAAAAGAAAAGGTTTTATGAAGAGAAGTTGTTGCAAAGAAACATGGGATGGGACTGAAATCAAAGGAGGACGAATAAAGAAGTTCAAATTCGATAGAAAATCCGTGCCCATATTCCTCTGTAACTACGCAACCATGCATGAGAAACAAGTTGCTATATATTGTCAAGTTATAAAAGCTCAATATTACAAGACCTTAACCCAGAAGGTACCTGCTAGAAAGAGGGAGACGAGAGCGTATAGTTAGAAATAGAATGCGGGAAGCAGCTGAGATGAAGAAGAGAGGGGAGACGTTGGGTTTAAATAGTGAAAGGCGTGGGAAGGGAATAAAAAAAAGGAGAAGTGTGTTGTTGACGATTACCAGTAGAGTACAAAATTATGCATAAATAACTGAAAATCCAGCTCAAATGAATATGGCGTTATGTTTAGTTATAAAATGCGTAGTGTGTAAATTGAATTTTCTGTTTTTTAGTTATAATATTTATGATTAGGAAAAAAGCTACCGCAAACAGAGGAAGTCAGTCAGGTTGTTGCCTGTTAGGGAGACTTGGGTGAAATTCTTAATAGAGTTGGTCCTAAACGCATTAACAAAGTGGCTAATTGATTTGAGCTACTTTGGTGTACACTTTCACATGGTCTAATTGAGAAAGTGATTTGATTTGAAGAAATTATTGAAGAAGGGTAAGGATGTATTGTATACTATAAGACCTTTCTAGACTTTGTTTTATTACGATATTTTAAACTAAATGTAACGATGATAACGATGAATTACTTGTCGGAATTCATGTGATAAAAAGCTACAAATTTGAGAGTGGTTTTATGCTGTTACTGATAATTCTCTAATACCCTTCAAGGGGTTATTCCATTTTTTTCAATTTGGTTTACTTTGACCTTTTTTGTTAGGGAAATAAGCAAATTTTGAGAAAAGATTCATGAAATCAATAAATTTATTTGGTTCGTCATCTCCTCTGTCACCAT
>JAJMLV010000008.1:66860650-66874351 GCA_027123465.1 Erythroxylum coca
CTGACTTGAGCATCTTAAATCTTACAATTCACACATAATTCACATTACAAAGTCGATCAATCAAATACTTATTCATTGTGCATATATATACATATGTCATGTTCAATGCATACCTATTGACTATTCTAGGTATGTTTCCTCTATTCACATCTTCTGACCATTCGTACTTCAAAACTCATATAATTCATTCTTTAAAACTCATATATGTATAATTTGAACTTAGGTTTACACCTCAATAATACAAATTTTTTCTAAGTTCATCACTCAATCATGCACTAAGATTCATAGCTCAATACACTTGATTATTATAACATCATCGATCAATCATTACCAATCCTTTCTTAATGAATTCATATGACATTAAAAAAAATTAGATGAAGGGCAATGTGTGAGGAGTTTGGGGTTCAAATTTCAAGTCAATCAAAGATCTGGAGCAGAAGTTATGGTCAAAAGAATGAAGGGTGTTCAAAGTTGTCAAACACATTACACCTTCACTGTCACAATCATACTTGTGCACGATTGTGCACTTCCAATGGATCCTCCTCTATCATGATTGTTCTTTTACATGATCGTGCAACCCCTTAATGACACCTTTCTATCATGACGGTCCTTGTGCATGATCGTGTAGTACCTTTTATTCAAGCTTGATTCCAACAATTTTCAAAATAGACCTTTAGGTAAATGTTTCGTGGCCATGTTGACCAAAAAAATGAAGGATTTAGGCAAAAAATTCTTCAAACTAATTGTTCATTTATGTCTTAAGTTTCTAATAACACCAATTTCATGCAATTTGGTTTAGTATTATGCAATTGATACCTATAATACTATAGACAATTCCCAAACCGCAACAGAATCCAAAAACTCAACTTCAAGACAAATTTTGAAACTCTTAAAGATAGAATTAAAATTTGATTCCTCCATGAAAAATATATCTATATGTCTCTATTTTAATATGAACTTAAAACCATCCCATTTAGATGTATACAAATCAATATATGGCTAAAATACCGATGCATGTTCAGTGAAAACACTACAGCTAACATATTACAACAATTCTTCTTCACCAATATCACATGCATTTCAGTCCAATTAAAACATTATTCTTATATCATTTCACATTCCATAAAACTTAGATTGTTACTTACCTATTAGGATTCCAATTCAACCTAAAATTCTAGATTATACTAGTCCTCCCAAGCAAGCAAAAATCAATGCAAACTTGTAATCACATTCAGCTAGTTTTCTAGTAATTTAGTAAAGGATATACGTATGGATTGCATGCAACAAATTGGATAGGGTTTAAGCAAATTTAAGAGAAAAATTGGAGCAATTTTGATGAAGGAAACAAGAAAGGAAGCAGAAACTTAGCTGCAGAAACTTGCTACCTCACAAGTTAGGTGTCACTAACTTATAAAGACATATGTCTTAAAGCATGTATTACATTTGTCTCATCAAGATGCTGCCATATGTCACCAATTAATCAGTCCATATCTCTCATTATAATTAGTCATCATGTCACACAATAAGTGTTCCATTTTTCACCAATTTTACTATGCCAAATATCACTCAATTATGGGCTAAATCATCCCAAATTTTCAAGTATCAATTTATCCTACCACTTGGCATTTATCCTAGCCTAAATGTACATTTTAATCCATCAATTTCCCAATTCATAACATTTAATTCTAATTTATTAATTGAAATCTGAACATACTAAAATTTAAGACATACCAACTCACAATTCACATCATGATCACTTAACGTTTTTCATACCCCAGAATAAGTCAATTGAGTGCATATACTATCTTTGTAATGTTTTCAAACATAAATTCATGTATGATTGCTAATGTCATGAATGTATATAAGCATGTTTCGGTAAACACGATGTTACATTATTGGGCCTTTTCCATCTTCAATGGGAAACTTCTACATTCTAGTGGGAGTGGACTATGTTTCACATTGGGCCGAAGTAGCATCATCTTCATCCAATGATGGAAAGGTAATACAAAAGTTCATTAAATAGTTATTCAACTAGTTTGGATTGCCACATACGATAATAAGTGATGGAGGTACACACTTTTACAATAGATCTTTTGACACTCTTTTAAAAAAATATGGAGTACACCACCGTGTTGCTACACCTTACCATCCATAAACTAGTGGCCAAGTTAAAGTTGTCAACAGGGAATTGAAACAAATTTTGGAAAAGACTGTGAACAACTCCATAAAGGATTGGGCAATAAAGTTAGACGATGCCCTCTGGGCTTATAGGACTACTTCTAAACACCTATGAAAACAACTCCCTGTAGACTTGTCTATGGCAAAGCTTGTCATTTGTTGATTGAACTAGAACATCAAGCATACTGGATGATTAAAGCATTAAATTTCAACTGGAAGCAAGCAAGCAAAAAGAGACTTCTATAATTGGACGAACTGGAAGAGTTTCATTATAATACATGTGAAAACATCAAACTCTACAAAGGAAAGGTAAAGAAATGACATGACTATCGTCTTAAACAAAAGGAATTTAAAGTGGGAGACACAATTCTGCTATACAATTCAAAGTTAAGGTCGTTTTTAGGGAAGTTAAAATCTTAATAGAGTGGACCTTTTACGGTCATTCAAGTTTTCGATCATGGGGCTCTCAAACTAGAAAATGTTAATAAGGAAATTTTTAAGGTCAACAAGCATCGTTGCAAGCTATATCTTGAAGGAGCGATTCCCAAAGACAAGGAAGTGATTCCCTTTTGTTCGAACAATTAAGACGCCCCCAAGGTTGCAAGGTCAAACTAAGGACCATAAATTAACACGTTTAGTAGTTTTATTGAAATCATTAGGTTTAGTTCGAGTTATTTGTGAATTCCAATAAAATTTTAGTAAATTTAATTGATCTAGAATCATAATTTCCTTACTCTTTTCAAGCAATTCTTGGATAATACAACGATCTCAGGGTGTTCAACTACCACCTCCAACACCGTCACCACCTCCATCACCATGAAACTTGTTCTAATCCCCTTTCTTTTTAAATTTAGCATTTATTTTTATTTGTATTCTTAATTTTATCTTTATTTTTATTATTTTTTTACCTTAATTCATGTTTTTTTCTATCTTTATGTGCTTGGTTATCCCCTTCTCACATTGAGGACAATGTGTTGTTCAAGTGTGGGGAGGGTTACGTGTTTTATTTGAATGTGAATTTTGCATGTTATAGTTGTTAGGTTGTATTCTGTGAATCATGTGAATGTATCAATGGCTTAGATAAATAGAAATTGATTTAATTTTGAACATGATCTATTAAGTTGTAGAGAATTTTTAGCTTACAAAATTAGTGAACTGGGGGTTCTTTGATTAAATAAGCTACTTAATTATGATTTAATGCTTAAATGTAGCCTTCTAAATTTTCACATTCATTCATAATTTGAGGCCTCTTAACCTAAGTAACTTTGCTAGTATTTTTTTCATAAAAATGAGTACCTAAAGCAACAAGGTAGGTAATTTAAAATTTAAAAATTGATATTCTTTAAATGAGTAACTATTATGTGGCCTTCAAGTTATGAATAGAGCTAGTAGCTAGTTGAGAACGTGATACAGCTGAGTAACCAGAACGACACGCATCATAAATGTGTACCTTCGCGTAAAAAAAGCTAGAATGTCGTTATAACCAACCAGCTTACTAAAAAACATGACTTAGTTGAGTAACCAGATGGACATTCATTACCAAAGTTTACCTCCGCGTAAAAGACTAAGTTCATGTTCATAAAAAAATATATAAATAAAAAAATAAATAAAATGTGTTTTCTAATAAAACCTACCGAACTTGTAATTGTGTGACTTTTCATGAAATCATACTTAGGCTTAGTTACAGAGTTGAACGATCAAAGAATTATTAATGAGTGTGTTTAATTGAGAAGGGTAAACAATTTAACACTTAAGTCTGGATTTAAGTTAATGATTTGCAATGACTTGGATGATTGTGCTTTAAATTAAATTCATTTCATTAAGTTTAAGTCATTGTCTCATTGCTGCATTGTGTGCTGTGTGAAATTTTGTGTATTTATTGTTTTGTTTTCTTAAGGATAAGCAAACATTTAAGTGTGGGGATTTTGATAAGTGTGAAATACATCATGTTTTAGGGTACAGTTTGATATATATTTATCCGTTTATTCAATTATTTAGTATGTGTTTTTGGTAGAATTGTGTTAGTTTGTAAATTATTTTTTTCAAGTGTTTTTATGGGTTAGTACAAGCATTTATGCTTAATTATTATGTTTTTGAGATACCTTGATTTGTTTGTTAGTATTTCAGGGTTAATAATGAAGAACGATGAAATTTCAGAAAGACTTGGACCAAAACAACGGGCCACAAGCGAGAGAAGACAACCTACGATCGTGGCCAAATTACCACGATTGTGACAGAAGCATCAAACTTGGCCCACAATCGCCACGATCGTGACTGAGAGCTTACATCTGGCCTATGATCATGACCTACGTCGGGCAGACGCATACACAAAAATAATAATAAATTTTTAGGGTTTTTCGAGCCTTTTCGACCCCGAAAAGACCCTAGGGCTACCATAAACACATCAAGTATAAAAAGAATGAGAAAAAAAGATGAAGAGAGCTTTTGATCAACCACCACAGCGAAACCCTAAAGGAGACAACTTTGAGAGGTCGAGAAAGTGAAGAAGGAAGAGAGAAGAGAATACAATGTAGACTCGATGTAATTCCCGAAATAAGAAGCTTTTTGAAGTCATAGCCTCCCATCGTCCATTCAAGTTTTATTTCCTATGTATTTTAGTTTTATTTGATTGTAGAATTGGGATATGTAGTTTGATGATAAAATTAAAATTTTGATTGATGTTCTATACTCACCTTTGGAATATTATTTTTGAATTAATGAAATATGATTGTTTTATGTGTTTATTGAATTAATGTGGTTTAATTATGCACTTCATATCTTGATAATAAACTGAAAAGGTGAATCAAGAAAAAAAATGATTAAATTGGGCTAACGGGAGTTAGGTAATTTAATAGATTCATAATTAAATCAGGTTGGTAAATCTTACGTAGAGAGATCATGTATAGGTTTCCAATTGTTTATTAGAGAACTTTAGAACTGATTAGGTTTTGGATAGGTTGTTAATTGAGAGATTACAACTTCCCATAATCTGATTAGGGTTAATACTTTAGGGTTCAATTATAACTCGAGAGAAAGTAATTGACCCTAGGATCATCTAGAGCTATTAATTCGATAAATCATAGTTGGTTAGGTTAGCATTAAAGATAGATAATTTCCCTTTCTCTCTTTTGGTTAACTCACTTGGTTGAATTCTAGGGTGTGTTATTATCGTTCAGCAAATCAATTAATTTCCATTCTTTGTTATTCATTTTAATATGAAATTGTTAATCATTGTTCGTTGATTGTTTTTGTTAAGTGTTAATTGTCAATTATTGTTTTGTTATTTCATTTGGTTGTTCGATTTATTTAGTTCTAATGTTTGAATTTATTGTCTATTAAATTTCTGTTTAATAGTTTCCGACCTTAGATTCTAAGATTAGATTAACCCTTTTTGTGGGATCGATGCTTTTGATACTATGTGAACGACCCATACAATTGTGAAATATCGAGGTTAAATATTAAAACTTACTAATATCAGAAAACTATGATCAATAAGAAATGAACCATATCATGGGAAGTACATACAAAAATAAAAAAGAAAAGGCAAAGTAGAAATATAGTTCGGATTCATAAATATCACATAACTAATAATGTAAAGTTTTCAATTAAGAAAGTTATCCACTTAAATGTGTATAGCTAAGGGAAATCATCATCATCATTCCCTATTTTCAATGTCAATATAAAGTTTGCATAAAAACCAACTAATGCTCTTGGAAGACTGCAAAAACATAGGATGCCACCCAAATTATTTATTTCTTTATTATTGATGAATGCCAACAGCTACTTGTTACAGAAAAGGAAGCAAGCACAAGCTTGCTAACATTAGTCAATTGTGATTTCAATTGAAATTTATAACAACGTTAAATTTAATTTAAATTTTCAAACAAATTAAAAACTAATAATTAAGAACTAAAAAAATTGATCATAATAGAAAGGAATTGACTCTTGAAAATGGTTGAACACAATAACAACTGAGTAAATAATAACCATTTTTTCTTTACAAAATCAAAGACTATGATTGAATATAATATGATTGAATATAAGAATAGATAATTATTGAACTGTAAGGATGTAATTTTCCTTTTTATGACATCTAAAATGACAAGTGAAAATAAGATGCAAATAATGAATATTAATATTTAGGAATTACATAAAAGAAGTTTATGCGTTTTACTGTTTCAATTGCATTACATGTTGGAAATATTTGTTATGTTTATTATATAATAATGAATGTAATTTAACATATATGTTTTCGTTCATCTAAAATTTATGTTTTTCTAAGATTTTGTTTGTTAATCAATATTCAAAGAATTATAATTAAAAAATAGGAATGAAAATAAAAAGAGGGAATGAAAATAGGAATAGAATTCATGATTAAGCGTATTTAGTATGTAATTATTGAGAATAAGATTACACAAGTTAGTAGTTATGCTAGTGCTTAATTAAAATCAAATATTATGCATGATAATAAGAAAGTTTTTGTTCATATTTAGTTATGCATCATTTATTTTGTAAATTATTATTTAAAATGTTTTATATTTTATGAATAATTAACTAAAATTAATTTTCAATAATTTAGTAAATTATTAATTTAAAAAAATTTTGAATAATTTTTTATAAGAATAAAATTAAAGCACTATAAAAAGGACTTGCTTTACTTGATATGATATCATTAGTTGATAAAAAACACTGATAGGAAAGGGATAGAAGAGAGATTCATTATTCCCAATATTTGATTTAAAATTATATTTATAGCATTATTAAGAATAAAATTTAAGATTGTTTAAATTTTATTCATATGTTGGCATTCTTATTTTATTCATTTCCAATAATATTTAAGCAAAGAAAATGCATTTTTATTCTCACCTCTTCATCACTATCGCTAAAGAAGGCCTAATTGCTTTCTATATATATTTCTATTCTCATATATTATAGATATTAATTTAATATATTGACGTAAGGTTCCTTCTGATTAAAGTAATTACAGTTTTCATTTCTTTTTCTGGAACAAAGAAGCAAATGCAGATAGCTGACTATATAGTACTGAAGTTGGCAGTGGCCTCTACGTTACCCATTTGGTCTCCTGCAAATTAATGCATCGTATTTCTCTGTTGTTTCTTTGAAAATGTAAGCAAATTAGACTGAAGAATTAGCAATAGTAACCATTGTGAAGGTTTAATAAGCAGTAGTCGGCTTTAAATCACAAGTCCACGACATAAAAAGTGGATTTGAAGTGCTTTTTTAGCAAAATTATCCAAGATGGCATTACTGTTATTCTACAGCAAGAACACCCACAGACCCTTCCCTTCTGTATTGTCATCGCGAGGTAATGACAATGACAATTTAACTGCATTCTTAAGTAATTCGATCAAAGTATACTTTATACAAGTTGGGGTAAATCTCTTTGTTAGAGGAAAATAATATTTTCTTCACATAATGAAATCTAATGCATTTATTATGTAAATAACCCAATCGACGTACTCTTTTCTTATATAGAAGAACTTTATCATGTTCACCAATAATACAAACTCAGCTCAATGGTTGATTAAACATAAAGTTAAACAAGAATTCTCATCTGATTCAATCAAGGAAAGGACGGAATTCCAACTCTCTGATGCTTACTTGACAAAAGAAAGTAAACTGCAGAAACTAACATGCAGTGCAAAAGAGAATTTATTTACTATTCTCAAGACGCTGATTAATATTTGATATGTTATTTAACAGAAATATAATAATTTCAACATAGAATTCTATAATATTTTTTCTATATCAAAGTCTACGTTAGTTAAGTGGTCATCAAGACGAAATTATAATTTACAACCTCACCAAGTAGAGGTCCCAGTTTCTTCTAATTACCTCTTCATGCATCAGAAAGTGTTTTTTTTTTTTTTCCAAGTAAAAACTTCGTCGATTCTTAGGTCTATGCATCTTTCTAACGATCCTAGGTCCACCGAAATTTCAGGTGAGTAGGTCTAAGAAAGAAATGATTGGAGAGAGCAGCATCAGCTTTCTGGGGTCAGGTCCTTCTCAGTTTGCCCCCACAATCCACATGAAATGCTTGTTTAATTGATGAACTAATCCTCCTGACATCTGATTTCTTTATATAAAGCCAGGGGAGGGGTTCGATCTGCTTTATATCTCTATTATTAATTTAGTCCTTGATCATGATGATCAGGGCAACGAGCACCACACTGTAGCTTTGTTTCTTTCTCCGATCTTACTACAGTTCTTTTCTCGACACCTATAGTTACAAGTGGGCAAGGTATGGTCAGTCGTATCTTCCCCAGATTGTTTCATTAAATGGTGGACTGGTATAAATACGCAACAGAAGATATATCTATATCCAGGAGTTAACATCTAATCCCCTATTCGAAACTCCTCCTCTCTTTTTACAAATCCAACTTCTTCGTGCTGTCTTTTATCGTCATAACCAGTCTCAACTAGCCTTATCCTCCTGTTTTCTTCTTCTTTATGCAGTTCAACTTCGTGTGTATAGACAGAAACGTGTTCTACTTCCTTTTACCCTTCAACCGTAGGTGTAGCCAGGTGTAGGTGACAAGAGAAAAATTGAACAAAAGGGGCTTGATCTCGTCAGTTTCCGAGTCCTTTTTTCAGTTTGTTTTTGTCTGCGCATAAATAATATGATCCAGTTCCATACATATATACAAGTTCATTCTACCTCACAATATACGCTCATCGAGATGCCCAGCGAGCAACAGTCAGTATTCGTTGATGCTGCATCATCAAGATTCACAAGTCCAAGGTTCCAACCCGAGTGGGGATAGGGTGTACAGAAGACCCACTTTAAGCTCTCCGCCTCTACTCGAAAGGTTCCTTTTCTTGTGGGAATCTTGATGATGCTGCATCAATTAATATGTGACTATGTTTCACTTCTCTCTTTTAGCTTTTCATTCAAAGGGAATCTATTTCAAACTCCGCTGATTAATCAAGTTGGATATCAAGGAACTAGTTTCCACTGCTGGCCAGCACTACAGGAGGTACGCATGGCTTCTTTAACTTGGATATAATTTGGGTTACATACATAGCTTCTTTAGTTTAAAAATCATATTATGCCTGGAAACTAAGCGCCGGTACGTTTAGGGAAGACGCAGTCCCGTATATAATTTATAGCTCTTTGACTCTTCAGTTCAGTTTTATCTGCAATTATTTGCTTGCTTAGTCGAGTTTCATTGCCTATTCATACCGTTCTTCGTTCCCAATATATGCATCAAACCTAAGCTTTAGTCCTATAATTAACAATCCTTAACACGCAAGTTACACAATATTTTAAATTAGGTCAATACGATTAGGAATTCTTTTTGAAATTTCTCCTCAAAAAAACAAAAAAAAAAAAACGAAGGCTGATTGTGTTTGGGAGAGACAACTTTCACCTAACTATGGTTTCTACTTTATTTTTGCTAAAGACTATGGGTCACATGTGCAACAGCTCCAATTAAATTCATACGTGAAAGCATATAGTTGGTTCTACTTCTTGCATCTTTTAGATTTTCTGGTCAATTGTTAACTTCAATGCATCCCTATCAGCTTTTCCTACATTTGCGCTTGGAATCCAATACTGTGTGCCATGTGTACGATACGATGTTTCTGTTCCAATTGTACGGAGTGTCTGAAATATTAATACAAGTTAATTATTCAAAAAATAATTATAATATGATTTTTTTAACCATCGAGATGTTTGATTAAGAATTGTATATTGATATAAAAATTAATTAAATACAAATATAAGTGCGTTGAAATTATCCTTTAATCAAATTTGGACAAGCCTATATTATTTAAGGCTTGTTTGATTCATTTTATGTCTCAAAGAAGTACATATTAGTTGAACGAATTGCTTTTTTTTAATCGAGTTTTGAAGTAATTTTACATGATCATGGTGCATCAATAACTCAATCAAAATATATTAATACTTTAAAATGAAATAGGAAAGAAACAAAAGATAGTTTGAACTAAATAAAATTCTGGATCATCCTTTAAACATTTTATCTTTTCGTATATGTCTTTAAGGTTTTTCTTCACAATTTATGTACAGTAACACGTCGCACGGGTGCATGCATTCCAACATTTCATAAGTAAATCGTATTTAGTCATTAATTTGAAACAATATAAAGTGGCTAATCACTTAATTGTTTATTTTTAAACATAAGTGGATATTTGCCTCATAAATAACAATCGAGCTTTTTCTTGTTTAAGTTTTCTCATTATTGATCAATACTCCTTGTGGTTATTAGTTTTCACTTGATGAACATAAAGTAAGTTTCCTTTCATTGCATACTATTCAAAAATTCATTGTAAAAGTCATATAGTTTATGTCCAATAACCAATCGTTTTAATTGTAGTTTAGTAACAATTATTTAAAGGTATACTTTATCTTGAACATATTTATATGTATATAATAAAGTTCATAGAATAATTATACATTGCAAATGAAATTATAATGAGATTATGACTATGAGATTCATAGTACATTTATGTATTATCCCTAAATTATTCCTAGTTATTGTTCTATTAAGATTAGATATTAATAGAATGCAAAAAATCTAGCACTTATTGTTTTTTCTTATGAAAGAAGATGCCAATTTTATAGACTAAAGTATGAAGATACTTAAACAAACGTGTGAATACTTGTTAGAAAATAAATTTACTGAACAGACCCGATATGAGGAATTCATTTGGAATATTACTTGTATGTTTATGAAAATTCTTATTGTGATGATTGTATAAGTGATTTTTTGACTTAAGATCAGCAAAGTTATCTTATATAAGAATTGTTATGTTTTAATACTCTTTATAATCTATTTAATCATGGACCATTTAATCAGTAGTCATTAAATGTATCACGAACTATATAGAAGTAGTTGAGTAATCAAGATATGATTCATCATCCTAAAGTAATTAAAAAGAATATTTCATTGTTCTCGATTAGTATTGATTTGGGAAATCTTTGGTTACGCTAGAATAACGTTTTGTAAATAGTTTACAAATATCATTAAATGAATGTATAGTTAATATCGGAGAACTAATATGATTGGATTCAAAATAGAGAAGACATTAATTTCATACCCTATGTCTAATTAGAATATCGTATGATGAAAGGATTGAATTATACGTTAAAATTATGCATGAAAATGTTAGCCAAAACTATTTTTACATTCCAAAATATTTGGGTGGTTATGATGCGTTACTAGACGTCAAGATTGATCTATGATTATGGATTGTTTAATTAGAGAATTAAAGACAAATTAAAAGGTTATCTAATTCTAATTGTGAATTAGAATGATAATTTATAATCATTGATTGGGAACTTAATGGATCTCACATAAAAAATGGATTGGAGAGAACAAAGTTATTTTAATCAAGTTAGACTTGATTGTAAAGTTTAAGAAACTTTATGGTTAAATATGAAAATTTTAATAAATAAGGGTCAATATAAGATATTGAATCTAATTTGAACATAATTAGTACTTAATTAGAATTATTTGTAATTATAATTAAAGTTTAGTTGAAACTAAAATTTAATTTTAATTAAATTATTAAAACATCCATAACTTATTATAAATAGACTTAAGCTTTAATGGAGCCAGCACTTCTTACTTAACCCTCTTTGTAAGAGTTACTGAATTCTTTCAACTTATTCTGTAAAAACTGTTTAGAGGTTGAACACTTATATGACTACGGTGGTTGAGACAAATTAATTTTTGGAAACAAATTGAGGGATATAACAAGATTATGATCAAGCTTCGAAATAAAGTATGAATTTAGATTTATGTTTTATTGTGATTATGTGTTAATCATTTTATAAAATTAACGAGATCTTATTTTTCAAGAAACTAATTTACAAAAAAAAATTCGTAATTATTTGGTTATAGTTGGGATTGGATTCTATCCCGGTTTCCCTACAATATGATCAATAATTCAAATCATATACATAAATATTAATGTTACTATGTTACTATGTTTTATTACGAAGTCAAGTCATGGCTGAGTATCAAAGAAAGAATACCTGAGAAATGTATTTCACACGATAGTCGAACATCTCCCGTGTGATAAATAGTGTAAAATGCAGTTTGGAGATTATTGTCTTTGCGTTCTTATATACTTCCAGAATGTATGGAAACTCTGGATGGGATTCGGACTCGATAAAAGTCTCTATTTACGCATGTCTAATAGATAATGTTGTGGATCTTCGTGAGCAAGTTGAAACCATGCACATGGAAAATCCTCAACTAGGAGGGTCTCTTTAGCAGTTATTATGATCAATATGGACAGTTAAAAGAATAGTATTGTAGGGAAGAATCAGCAAATTGAGAGAAGCCTTTAATTTTAATTAGAATAAGAGTCCACTTTATATCTGTATATACACAGACATATCTGCAGGATAAGTCTTGGAACCCGAATAATAAATCTGTTTCCAAAGCTGAGAAGCAATCTCTGAAATAGACTGGTAATTAACCCATTCTCATTTAAGTTTATTTGTAAGTTGGGTTTGGTACTGAAAAGAATTCATGTCTTTAATTACCAAATCAAAAGATCACATTATGGTTTTTAAGTGCTAGAGATTAATAAGCACACGAACATTATATTATCAAAGGTAGGAAGAAGTACATGTTTGTCTCGAAGAATAATGCTACCGTTTCTACTAATTGTCAATTTGTAATTAGTTATAGTAAGTGTATCATTGAATTAAATGGATGGAACGTCTTATAAAGTTGTATATAAATGTGTGTGCATATATATTATATGTATGATAATCCACCTAGTCCTTTATTAATAAAGATGATCATGTTGGAATCCAAACGTGATCGAATCACAAGCACAGTGAAAAATAATTTTTTTTACATATTTTGAGCGGATCCTGATAATTGAATAAATTTTAATAAAATATGAATCGATTTAAAAATTGTACATTCTTCACTTTTCTGTTGAAATTTTTTTGAAAATTTTCCAATTTATCAATCACGAGTTGTTAAGTGTCTAGCCTCTAATGACATCTACAGAGCAATTCGCAAATTGCAAGGAAGAAGTCAAAAAGTGATAACTTCTAAAAAGCTCTTCCCTTTAAATACAAAATCATAACAGTCTTTTATTAAAATTAAATCTCTTTAATTATAATTCAAATCAAATTCTAATTCTAATTAATTTAATTTTAATAAAATCAAATATCTCATATTTGATCCCAAAGTTTTTCAAACTTTATAATTAAGTTCAACTTAATTAAATTGATTTTTTCACAAATTACTCTTTGATGTATGACTCAATAGGTTCCTAATAAATTGGCAATGATTATAAATTATAATTCTACTTCACAATTATAATTAGATAAACTAAAACTTCTTTTAATTTATTTTTAATTTTCTAATTAAATAATTATTAATAATAAATCATGATTGACGTCTAGCAATATGTCATCACTATTCAAATATTAGGAATGTGATCGGCGGCTTATCGTTCAATATTAAAATTGATCCTCGGAAACCGGTCAAATAAATTTGTACCAAGGATTGC
>JAJMLV010000008.1:66875896-66888710 GCA_027123465.1 Erythroxylum coca
TTCGTTTGGCCTCGGATTCACTCGATTTTCGAAGCGTTGGTTTTCTAAAAAAAATTTATACCCCTTTTTGGAAAAATGAGATTGTCGGGTTTTGGTCGGATTTTACGGATAATATTAAAGAGAGTAAATTATGTAACAGTTTTGAATGTAATTCCATTTTCGGGCGATTTTGTGAGCTATAAAGATCCGATTGAGGCGATTTCTGATTCTAAATGACCTAGTAATATGGAATTTCATTTTAGCTTAGGAATCGGATCTAATTATGGGCCCTAAGCAAATCAAATTTTATTGGAGGATAATTAGGGTGAATTTATCAAGTTTTGATCGAATGATGTTAAATTAAGTTCGATTTGTGGTTTCTTTCGTGATGAGGAATTCCTCCCTCGTGAGATGCACGTCTAGATGTCACGTAAGACGTCGGGCACGCAACTCACCGGGGAGGGGTTCCAACAGTTTAAGTGTTTAGATGATTTATGTTTTGAAAAATGGGAGGAATTGGATTGAAAATGTTAAGAAATCAGGTTTCAGGAGGCTTACGGGACTCGCACGCCTCGACATGCTCATGCGCTCACCACAGCGCACGAAGGCGTGCATCCCATGACGCAGGCAAATGTGCATGTTACTGAGTAGGCGAGAGTGCACGCCACAGCGCCCACTTGTGCCCTCGCCTCGGCGAGCTACTGTTCCTGGACAAGTTATGTTTTGGTTTTTAAACCATAACTTTTTGTACCGATATTCAATTGAGATAATTTCAGATTTGTTTTGAACTAGAGACAAGGATCTATAAGTTTATGAAGAAGGGAAGTGTTGATTCAGTCTTTGAAAGTTCTCAATTTTGGATGGAAGTTTAGTGTAAAGTATGGTTTTGACATAATGATAGTCCTTATATGTTAGACAATGATTTTCAGATCTCTGAAACAAATTGAATAATGTTAGTGTCAATTGAGTTCCAATATTAAGGAAAATCTGTGACGGGAAATTGATGGGATAGTGCCAGAATGTCACGAAAGTGCATAGTACATATCTTTAAATTTCTACATGTGCATTATTGTTGAATTGGACGATGTGTTAAATAAATGTGTTTTGACTTGTGATAGAGGCACATTTGGAACGTCAGTCCACCGACGTTGCCGAGACTTCCAGGCGTTAGCGCGGAAGTCAGGTGAGTGACCTAGACTGTTCTCAAATTATTAAGTGTTATAATTCAGTTATTTTAATTCTTTGGAGTATAATGGTGGGACAATGTTGATTGTGAACTCCAGACAGAAGATCTGAAGTATTGGGGTGATATAAAAGTGTTATGGGTATGTGAAATTATGATTGTATTTTTAATGTGACAAATTGTGAATTAATTATCCGATTGTGATAATTTGGAATTGATTGTGATATAGGAATACGTGACTAAAGTGATTGAATTGTGGCATAAATGAATAAGTGAATAAAGTGATTAAATTGTGGCACATGCCGTTTATACATGAATGCAAAATTAGTTAATGAAAGTTGTGACCGGAGAAGTCACTGATCAGAGCTTTTAGCTCAACGTTATATTTGGGCCTCGAGCCCCACAGTGATTTAGAGCCTCTGGCTCAACGATAAATGAGCCCTTAATGGGATAGTTTTCAGAGCCTATGGCTCAACGATAAATGAGCCCTTAATGGGACAGTTTCAGAGCCTATGGCTCAACGATTAATGAGCCCTTAATGGGACAGTTTTAAGAGCCTATGGCTCAACAATTAATGAGCCCTTAGTGGGACAGTTTTTAGAGCCTATGGCTCAACGATAAATGAGCCCTTAATGGGACAGTTTCAGAGCCTCTGGCTCAACGATAAATGAGCCCTTAGTGGGATAGTTTCAGAGTCTCTGACTCAACGATTAATGTGCCCTTATAGGAACAGTTCAGGCGCTCGGTCACAACACTGAAATAAATTGAAAAAGTGTTACATGCTGTATTTGATTTGATCTAGTTGATTGAATGAAGGGCAAAATGCCATATACTAATGTGATAATAGTCATGGGGTACTTTTAACTGTGAAATGATGACATACTGTGATATGCCTGAGTGTTGCATGAAATATAATGGCTGTTGACCAGAGTTGCCACCGATCAGAGCTTTTAGCTCAACGTGTGAAAATGAGCTTCGAGCTCATAAGTGATTCAGAGCCTCAGGCTCAACGTATAATGATCCCTATATCCACCATTGGATAAGGGACAGATATTAATGAGCCCTATAAAGGGACAGTTAGGCACTCGGTCACAGCCAATTAACAACAAATGGGAAGTGAGTCTGATATGCATGTATCAATATGAAATATATGAATGTGAACTTTTGTAAATGTGCGAATGTGAAATTTTGTGATAGTACATTAAGAAATAAAATCAGACTTATGCGAATTGTGAATTGTGTTCAAATATGCAACAATGCGAATATACGATATGTGAATGGATGTTATTACATGGATTGAGTTGACCATCGATGATGGTTACCTCACTGAGTTCGCAAAACCCACCCAAAATTTGCAATTATTTTTTAGGACTCAGAAGAATACCCCGCTAGGCAATGGGCGTATAGCGACTGCTGGTGAGTGGTAGAAGAGGTCGGGATCAGTTGTGTCTGCATTAGTGTCCGTAAAATTTTGTAAAAAATTAGTTTCTTTCTGGTCAATTTGTAAAGGCACCGGATTAAATTATTGGGTATTTATAAGAAAACCTTCGTGGTCATTGTTACTTGCCGGTCTTGTAATGAAAATTTGTTTTCGCATAATTTTTATAATGTATGTGTATGTTTCAAAAAAAAATTTATACTGAGATTTGACTGAATGATGTAGCACGCTACCCTCGCAGGGCACAGACTCGGATATCACCATCGATGTCGGGTCAGAGTCTTACGAGAGTGGGTGCTACATTAGAAATGCACTTTTCATATTCATGCATCATGTGACATACGCATACAAGTGAATAGTGAAATGTTGCACATTAAAATGACTGTACATGCATTCATTGACATTCCAGGTATAATTGTTTATAAATGTGATTGTTATTGAAAATTGTGGTTTATTTGTATTGAAATTGATTTGGAGAGTGTAATTGTTGATTTAGAATTTTAAGAAAATTTCTGAAATTTTGGGGTAATTTTTGGACTAAGAAAAATGCCAAGTGGGAAAACAAATGATAAATGGTAGTGGAATTTACTATCAAATGGCAATGGAAATTTTGATAAGTGACTTTAGGAATTATTGACAAGTATCATTGAAAATTGAGAGACAATTGGAGACAAATGGATTAGTAAAATAAAAGACCTAGGAGAGACCATGAAAAGGGGGCATGTGGCAAATGACAAGTGTCTCTTGCCACATCTAATGTCATAACCCACGAAAATGTTGAAAAATAAAGACCATCTCATTTTAATTGTCTTTCACCTTATTCACTTACTCTCATCTCTTGTAATTTCTCTACTAACCTTCTTCATCTACGACATTCTCTTCTCACCTCACCTACATTGAACCTTGCTTTCATCTTTCAATTGCTACTTCCATCTTATTGTTTCTTCAATTTGCCATAAGAAAAACCAACCTTTACCTTCTTTAGAAGATGAAAAATTTGGGATACTTGGGAGCTAGGGTTGAGTGAGATTTTGAAGAGTTTGGAGATAAACCAAGTAAGTTATGCTTTAAATGTCATGGGTATGGTTAAATTAAGCTAGAATGATGAGTAAATTGAGATTTGATGATTTGGTTATGCAATGTTTATGTATGTGTCGTGGGTGATGAAAAATTTATGTGTATGCCTTGTTTTTGGATATGTAGGATGAGTAATAATTCATGTAATGGTATAGAGATGTTTTGAGGTTGAATGATCATCAAAGTGGTGTTTGGATGAGTGTCGAAAATTGCTTATGAATGGGTAAATATATACGCACTATTTTTGGTAAATGATCAATTATAGATCATGATTTATTTGTGAGTGATTTATTGAATTGAATTGGGTAAAGAATGATGAGGAAATGAAATGGAAGAGATAATCTAGTTATAAGATGAGTTAGATGTAAAATGTTGAAAGTTTTAAAATATGGAAAATGATAGTAGAAAAAATTTCCACTGATATGCTTCTGTGTTTTAGCCATAACTTATTCTGTAGTTATCCAAATGAGTTGATTTTTAATTTGCATAAATTAGAGATATATGGCTACCTTTCTTATGACGACATCGAATTTAAATTCTGCTTTAAGAGTCTCAAATTTTGATATGAAAATGAGAACTGGATGCAGCAAAATTGTGGATGAATGTATATGTTTGAGTTCTAGTTTGGGTTTATGAACCAATAAGGAATATGAATTGGGTATGGATGATGTTGAGATAAAATTGAGGTATACATAAAGTAGTCATCAACTTGAAATGATGAATTTTGAATATGAAGTGCTTGATACTTAGGAATAAGATATGGAAAAAAAAGATAGAAAATTTGAATGATGAGATGTAGTTGAATGTGATGAATCATTTGAGTTGAGATTTAAGAGTTTAACAAAAAGTACTTAGTATTTGAATCGATATGAAGTGATTTTGCACTAGAAGAGTTGAATTTGGGAAGATTATGAGTGAATGTGAGGTTAGAATGGATGTAAGAACCCTTGGAAAGGCTTTGGAGGGGTTTGGGTGTCACACATGTCCGTTAGACGGACATTAAGTATATTAAACAGACTTTCTTAGGTATAAAAGGCCCCTAGACCAGTCCATGTCTGTTAAACGGACATTAGGTCCATTAAACGGACCTTCTCGAGTCTGAAATGGCTCCCAGACCCATGTATGTCCGTTTAACAGACATACACTATACACATTATAAAGTTTGCGTTTTTCACCCTCTACATGGAAAAATATCACTTCAAGGTCTTCATAAAATTGTATATCCATAAGTCCTCTTTCAAACCATCTAAGAATGACCTTAATCCGATATCTCTAGTGAAAGTTATGTTAATTGTCCTGAAACAAGTTCATATTTGATTCTTTCGCCCATAACTTCACATCCGACTTCCAAATGAAGTGAGGCTTAAACCAATAGGTTACTAACACATATTTCTATCTCCACATAAAAATTGGTAGCATTATGAATTGATTTGAAAAAGTTTGATTGAAGGAAAGTGAGGGAATCTGTTAGAATAGTATGAATTGGTATGATTTTATTGAACATGCTTGGGTATTTCGGTTATATCTTGAACTATAGACATCCAAATGAGATGATTTTTAATTTGGAGTAAACGAGAGAAATATTCTTACAAATTATCTGAAGAATTATAATTGTATTTCAGTCTTTAAGATGCTCAAATTCTAGATGGAAGTTGTGAAAAGTATACTGTTTTAGTATAGGAACAGTCTGAAAATGTTTGAGGTATCTATTTCAAAATAATAAACCAAATTGAATGATTTTGATGTCATTAGAAACATAAGACATAGGGGAACACTCTTATAGAAGATAGTATTGCCAAATTACTTTATTTTAATTGTCTAAATGATCAAGAATAGTAGACCCGAAATTCAGTTTTGAAAAAAGAAATCTGAAAGTGATACAATGAGTTATGAATTGTGTTTTCAATGGTTTTATTGAGGTAAAAACCTAAGTATAAATTATACTTTGGTGAGTTTTGTTATGGGATTGATTTTGTGAAGAAACTAATGGATAAATACCTGAGATTGTCGTGAATATGCATTGTATATATTTCATTACATACATGTGCATTGTTAAACACATTTAACTGTGCAAATTGTGATATATGTGTATTTTATTTATTATAGAGGAGCAACTGGAACATCAACCTCCAGACATTGTTGAAACTTTCAGGCATTAGCTTCGAGAGCAACTTGTGAGCAACCTAGATGGTCTCACTCAAATAAATATTTGTTTTATATTATGTTTGAATTGTTGAATGAATGTGTTTTGATTGTTGGATTTTGAAAAATGAAGGTCCGATGACTGTGATATTTGAATGAGATATTGAAGTGCTACTTGAATGTGAATGTGATGAAATAAATGTTCATGATATAATTGATTGTGACAGATGCATTCCATACATGAATGCACAATCAAATAAAGGCAATTGTGATCAAAGTAGTCACCGAAAACAAACTTAAAGCTCAGATTGTGAAAAAGAGCCTCGAGCTCAAAAAGTAATTAAGAGACAAAGGCTCACTATGTAAAATGAGCCCTGTATTCCCATCGGATAAGGGAAAGTTATCAATGAGCCCGATATCCACAATAGATATGGGACAGTTTAGGCACTTGGTCACAACAATGTAATAATTGGAAATGAGTTACATGAGCATTTCATGTGCATTTTAATAAGTATGTTGATTATTTGAAATGCCGAATTGGTTTGCTATTAAATGAAAATGTGACATGTGTTCAATTATACAAAAATTCAAAGATGTGAAATATATATTATATGTGTTGATGTGATGTATGAACTGAGTGAATCATCGATGATGGTTACCTCATTGAGTTCACAAAACTCACCAAAATTGTAACATTGACTTTTCAAGACCGAGAGACGACTCTAGCTATTGAGAGCCATTACAAGCAGTATAGACTTGTGATTTGGGAAGAGAAGTCATGACCCAAAGGTCGGTTTGCTAGTTTTTGGATAAAGTAGACAGATTTTTGTATATTTCCTCTTTCATATAGTACTTTCGTATTAGGCTATGATGACGTACATGTAGGAAATGTTGAAAGACATATTATAGACCTTTGATAATTACAAAATGAAATGAGGAAAAAGTTAGTTTTTAAAATATTGTGATTTTCTTATGATGTTTTATAAGGGAATAAAGGTATGAAGCCATGTTAAGTGAATGTAGTGATTGAACTTAGCACGCCATTGTCTTAGGCTATGTACTGGAATGACCTCCCGGCATTCCGGTATGTGTTCTAAGATAAGGGGGCACTATATATCTAATTGAGAGACCAAGTCCATCCTAAAGAAGACGGTTAATCCCAATAGGAAGGATTAGAGTTTGCACCTCAATGATGCCTTGTGGGCATATAAGATTGCATACAAGACTCTAATAGGGATGTCACCATTCAGGCTTATTTTTGGGAAGACATACCACCTTCCAGTGGAGCTACAACACAACACTTATTGGGCAATCAAGAATTGTCACATGGATTTAGAGTTGTTGGTGCCTACAGACAATTACAATTACAAGAGCTCGAAGAATTGCGACATAAAGCATTCGAGAATGCCCGTCATAACATCTCTAGGAAGACATTTGTGGTGGGATAGAAATTACATTTATATCATTCAAACCTCAAGCTCTTTCCAGGTAAGTTACGCTCCCAATGGATAAGTCCCCTTGAGATTACACAGGTATATCCCCATGGAGCAGTGGAGATCAGAAGTGCCAAGATGGGGAAAGAGTTTAAAGTTAATAGATCTCATCTTAAGCCTTACTTTAAGGGATTTCAGATTCACAACGTGGAGGTGATGGAGCTTAAAGCTCCATCATACATTGGTTAATATTGGTTGACAGGCGTCGAGCTTGTGACCATAACCAAGAGCTTATTGGGAGGCACCCTAACCTTATCCTTTCATTTTAATTCTTTGATGTTTCAGTTTGCTTTCATTACCTTTTTTTTTTTTGTCTGTTTTGTTTTTAGGAATGCAAGATCAGAGCTGTAAATTTCACTTTCAAGTTGTTGAGCCTTCTCTGATCCAGGGGAGTCCTTCTGTTCTCATCCCCTTGTATTTTTATTGATTTTAGGACATCGGGGACAATGTCCCATTTAAGTGTAGGGGTGGGGCCAGGTTTAAATTTTTTGCATTTTATAGCTGAACTGTGATGAATGTTGAACCAATGCGATTCTATCATAGTAGTTGGATTGAGAATTCAGTTGTGTGCTTGAATTTAGATTAGATAGCTTGAGTGGAAGGTGAATCATATGGATTGATTGAAGTAGTTAGTTGCATAAACTCAGTCAATAATTTGATACTTGAGTGATTAGGTAATGTATGAAAATTTGATGAATTTTTATATAAGCACATGTGACGTTTTGAGCTTATATGATTGCATTTCATAGTCATTATGTTTCTTTGTTGTATGTGAAGTTCCCCTAGGAAGATTACCTTCAGAACTTGCATTGAACTAGTTTGAAACTATGAGATGCATGCTTTATGGAAATGATTAAGCTTTCTTTTTTTGAACCCTTAGCTTAAATAACCCACCAACTCATTTTTCGCTTGCCAACCCCTTTAAGCCTTTAACCTTGTTTGTTTTTTGAATGAATCACCTTACATTGAAACCTGAAAACCCTTTAGCCTTACCTTGTCACAAGTTTAATGAAGTAATGAGTGAGCATTTGATGTATATAATTTAGGGACTTTTGTTTTGCATTCAATTCTGGGATGCTTTGAGAGGCACTTCCACTTATGTTTTTATTGATTTGTACTGCTATTATTTCCTTATTATTATAGTGTTATCTAAAAAAAGAAAAAGAAAAAGAAAAAAAAAGAAAAAGAAAAAGAAAAAGAAAAGCATCTTTGTTTTTAATATTATTGATTAAAAACGTCTTTGTTTATGCTACTGAAGGAAATGTAGTAGCATTAGTTAGTGATAAGTATTTGTAGTCCATTGGATTTATTTGCTTATCTCAGAATTGGCAATTGGGTGTCCCTCGTACTTAGTACTTTGTATATGCTTGTAAGTAACCCTTTTACCCTTTTTGTCTGACCTTAACCCAAACCCCATTACAACTGGTAAAAGCCCATTTGATCCATGATGGCATGTATTCTATATAGAGAAAATGGGTGTATTTGCAAGCTTATGGTAGTATAATCTCTTAGAAGGGATTTTGAGTGAAACACCAACCCTCACATACTTGAGTGATTTGAGCAAACACCGAGAGGAAAGTTCATCTTAATTTTATGCTTATCTTTGATCAATGGTGTCTACCTTTGACTTTGTTTATGTGTACTAATGAAAAAAATTATGATGTGTAGTAGCTTGATGCTTGAGTTTGCCGAAGTTTGAAGGATTGCATACATTTGATTTTCTTTGAAAACGAATTGATTGAATAATTTGGTTTTTTCTAAATTGTTTTGAGGACAATCAATAGTTCAAGTGTGGGGGTATTTGATATGAATAGATTTTGCTATATTTTTATGTGTTATTACTCATTTTGTGTTCCTATTGGTTTCACATGTAGATTTAATGATGGAATACAAATACAAGATTAAAACACAAAGTTTTGAAGGCGTTAAGAGCTAGGAAGGTTGTCTATAATGCATCCAAAAAAGTGAAAAAAAAATACTTGGAGAAGCGTCAAAGAGGTTGTCAAAAATGATTCAAATGTGTTTAATGGAGAGCCAAAACCTGTCCAAAACGACAGCCCTTGGAGCTTTCTTTGCACACCAAATGACAGTATCTTTGGAGGTCCTTCTTCCTTTAAAACGCATCTCAATTGGCTTTTAAAAATCCAACATTATGACATCACCATCAGCTTTTGAGGAGAGGTGTTTCACGTATGAAACACAGTTGGAGGACGTTTGACAAAGAAGAAACTTCGTCGTTTAGCAAGCAAAATGCAGACGTAGTGAGAAGTAGCAAAAATGGTGTGCAATGCATGAGCTTTTAAGGGGCGTGAACAGTACCAGTGGACCAAAAAAATAAATCACAAAATCATAAGAACAGTAAAGCAGAAGAAGGGAGGCAAGGAGTAGTGAAATGATAAAAAGAGCATGGCAGAAGCATGGACTAACATGCAGTATAGGAAAACAGAAGAAGGTGAAATGCAGTCTAGGATTCCATGCCAAGTAGCAGCTAGAAAGGTGGCTTTAAAATGCAACATTTGATGGAGCCTTCATCCATGCCAAAACGACATAGTGCAGGAGGATCGCACCAAGGAACAAAAACGACAGTAGCAGAAGTGGAAAACGCTAGCTGTTAGGATGGACGAAACGGAGACATTTGCAAGGGTTTTTGTGTTAAGAGAAAGGTGGCCACCAACATTAATTTTTACATCAAGTGAATAGTAGGAGGGAATAGCGTGTGAAATAAGCAGAGAATAGAGCTTGCAATATAAAAAGAGAGTGGAGAGATGACGACTTTAACTTATAGATGGTTGGCTTGGAGCTTGGAGCCTTCCTTGCTTTCCAACAGATACAACACGTCTATAGTTACCTTTTTGGATTTAATTTCAATTATTGAACTGTTCATTTGCCACCTTTTGCTTGGTGTTTGCTGTAACTTTATTTTTATGACCAAATGCTTATTTTTCCTTTGTTATATCCGAATGCTTTATGTTTATTTGTCTTAATAGAATGCTTTAATTTCCAACTCATTAGTTTAATGCTTAGTTTAATTCTTTCTTTAGTTTAATGTCTTTTTGTTTTTATTTTCTGAACTTGGGATTTTGATTAATGAATGGCTTTGGTTTAATTTTTTTAGCATTGATTTAATTTAATTAAGTATGGTTTATGTTTGTTTAATCTTTGTTTTCATTAATTTAATTATGTGTGGTTAGTTGCTTAAGGGCTTGAAGGTATAGGAAGGACTAAGGATGAAATTGCGAGAATTTGAATTTGTTTTTGCTTAGTTTGGTGTTTCTAGACTTAGGTTGGTTTGGGACTTTATGTAAAATGCCATGGATTAGGTGCTATCCTTAGGATTGATCACCCTTTAGGTAATTCCTTAATCCTAAAACTACGAATGAGCAAGTGATACGTAATAGTCCATAGCAATTCCCAAAACTAGCAACAGGTTAGTTGGATTTGCTATTAATGCTTAATCAACCAATCTAGGTTCTCATACCTTTAGGTTACACTTTCCGAGCTTTCATGTTAGTGGCCTAAGTTAGTCGTTCCTTAGTACTTAAAACTTATCCACTATTAAATCTAAAGAGCTTATTCTAGGTTATAGATGGAGATAACGGTATTTTTAGAGCTTGTCAGATTTATCTGAGTTAAAGGAATTGAGGGTTTGACAACTTGTTCGAACCTATAGGCTAACACCATAGCTAGAATACCATTTATCTAGATTCGAGGATCAATAATCACTCCTGAATCCTAATGATATCTTCGACCCATTTCTTTATTACTGTTAGTAGTCTTTTTGTGTTTTGTTTTATGTTTGTTAAATCTTAGTTTGTTCCGCTTTCATCATTCCAGGCTTTTTTTTGTTTTCATTTGCTTTGCAACATTAGAGATAGTAGTTCACCTTAGCTTCCTGAGGATTCAACCCTACCTCAACCTAGCTACATAGTTAGGTTAGTTAGGTATTTTATTATTTGTTAGCTTATGATGAGCTTCACCACATATAAATGTGTAACCAAACTAAAAGTTGTGAAAAGAGAACCAATCAAACTGTAGGAAATTAATAATCGATCCAATGACTTCATAGAAAAGAGAAGATTTGGATGCTATAAACCAATGCTAGGACTTACTAACTGAGAATCAAGATAACTCACACAAGTTACAAAACTATTAAGAGTTAAGAAGATACATAAGCATTTTTTAACTATATAACTTTTAACTCCTGTAGCAATCCAGAATAAACTAATCGAAAGAAGGTGAAAAAAACTCCAAATTCTTCTTTAGATCTATTCAAGCAAGGAGGAATCTTAACAATATCCTAACAATATCTGACCCATAAAAAAATATCATCATTGGACAATCCATTTTGAGGGAATTAGCAATTAATCACTTAACTAGGCTACTAAGTACCAATTATAAAATAACTCCTATATCTGATGAGTTAAGGAACATCCTTAAGTTTCTAATCTCACATGACATCTCTAATGATCTTACCAAATAGCTCTCATTTGAGGAGATAAAGACAACATTATTCTCCTTCCTTTTAGACAAAGTAGTAGGAACAAACGGTTTCAATGCTAGATTTTTTTAAATGTTTGGAATTAACTAGTGAACTAGTAACATATGTTGTCATAGAATTCTTAAAATCTGGTAGAAAGCTTGTTGAGTTAAGTAAGACTCATCTATGCCCAATTCTAAAGGTATCAAATCCTACAACTCTCAATGACTATTGACATATTGCTTATTGTAATGTGAATTACAAAATCATTGCAAAGGTTATTGCTAAGAGATTGATAATAATATTGCCAAATACACCAATAAATGCCTAGATGCTTATGTATAGGACAGGACCATTGGTGACAATATCATGTTGGCACAAGAATTATTCAAAAGATATAACTCTAATTCATCCATTAAAAGTTGTTCCTTAAAAATAGATTTTATCAAGGCTTTTGATTTTTTGAGTTGAGACTTTGTAATATCATCACTACAGGCTATGAGACTGCCTAGCACATTCATAACATGGATAAGGAGTTGTATTACTTCTATCACATAATTCTCATAAATGGAGAACCTTTAAACATCATTAAAGCTGAGAGGGGATCACCATACATTTTTGTCATTTTATGGAAGTCTTTCATAGACTCACCATGTTCAAAATTAGAAGAGATCCTAGATTCAAAATTGAATATATTTCAGCTGTCTTTTACTGATGATTTGTTTCTACTTTGTGATTCTATCTAGCTCAATAGAGCCACTTGTCAAATATCTAGAGGAATTCAAATAATTCTTAAGACTATCTTTAAATCCTAGCAAAAGTTCATTAATACTCTCTTTTAGTTCTGATGTAGATGTAAGTACAACTCTTACCTCTAAAGGCTTGAACCAATAGCTACCCATTCAAATACTTGGGGATCCCCATCTCTGTGGAGAAACTCACCCAGAGTGTAACATCCCGTTACTGTTATCAAGGGTATTTTGGTAATTATGGGTTAGACTGATAGACTGCACTGCATTCACTGA
>JAJMLV010000008.1:66944445-66957464 GCA_027123465.1 Erythroxylum coca
CAGATAATGACAGTTGTGACCGGAGCAGCCAACGTATTTCAGAGCTTAAAGCTCAACGCAACAGGGCCTCGAGCCCACATAATTCAGAGCCATAGGCTCACCGTATCATGTCATTCAGGCCCAACGTATTTCAGAGCCACAGGCTCACCGTATAATGTGCCCGTTATTGGGACAGATCAAGCGCACAGTCACAACATCGTAATAAAATGGAAAGTGTCACATGTCCATTGCGTATTCAAATAAGTAGATATGGACTGTGTGAAAGGCGAAACGCCTTGTATTTGTGAAATGATAATACATGTGATATTTCCAAATGTGTTACTAGATGATATTCTGTGAATTGTGTGTATATGCATGAGTTGAGTGAACCATCAATGATGGTTTCTCACTGAGTTCGAAAACTCACCCAAAATTGCAACTATTTTTCAGGAATTGAAGAGTACGCCGTTAGACAAACGGGAATATGCCTATTGCATGCAAGTTAGAGATTGGGGTCAGGATCAGTTCACGTCTGCATTAGTTTCATTCTGTCATTGTGTAAAATTGTATTTCTACATTTTCCACAGAATAGTGCTTTTTATTTCATAGGTCCCCAATTGGTAAATGTTGTAATTGAAATTTGATTACTGAAAACGTTCAGGAAAAACATTGGGCCCAATTTGGTTATGGATTTTGTGCATGAGATGGTTTAAATACTGTTGAGTGTCTGTTATGACTGAAATGGTGTATGATTGAAAATTTTTTCGTGTTAGATCGGACCCAAATTGTTTACTGAATTCCGCGTATACAAATGTTTTCAAAAGAAAAAAATGTCATACTGAATTTTTGTATTGTATTTGTCTGCTCTAGCATACCACCCTCGTGAGGCACGGGCTCGGATATCACCCTCGATGTCGAGTTTGGGTCTTACGGGAGTGGGATGCTACACCGAATGAGATGGTTCTTATTTCAAAATAAACTAGAGACATAGGGATACAATTTTTCTATAGAAGACTATTTTAATTTCTACTGTTTGACTAGAGTGGGCTGCCCCTTGTCGGATGCGTGTTCAGATGTTGCTAAGCACATCACGCACAAGTCTCGCAAGTGCAGGGTGACCAACACTTATGGTATCAGAGCATGAAGATGAACCAATGATGGTTAAGGATATTTCATTGAAATAACCCTATAGGAAAATATGCTCACATTTTATGATTCCAGAGTTGGGCTCCGAAAGCGGACAAAAATAAAGCAAAGGTTAATGGAATTAGTAAAATTGGTGATTATGACTCTACCTTTATTGATAACGTTCTCTTTGTTGATTGTTTGAAACATGATCTATTGAGTATGAGTCAATTATGTGACAAAGGTTACAAAGTCATTTTTTATGCATCTCATTATGAAATCGTTGATATTCATAATGATAATATTATGTTTGTTGGTCCCAGAACTCTAAACATATATTGTGCTCAATTGGAAGACTTGTCCTCACAAAGTATTAAGTGTTTTGTCTCTCCAGGAAAGGATTCATTTATTTGGCATAGAATTTGGACATGCCAACATGAGCATTCTATCAAAATTGTCTAAAAATGAGTTAGTAAGAGGACTACTAACCTTAAAGTTTGAAAGCAATTAGATTTGTGAGGCTTGTTTAAAAGGTAAACAAGTTAGAAACAACTTTCCTCCTAAAAATATTATGTCTACAAACCAATCACTTAAACTTGTGCGTATGGATTTATTCGGTTTGTTCCACTAAGACATAGAGTTTTTGTGGTAAGCATTATGGTTTTGTTCTAGTAGATGATTACTCCAGATTTACATGGGTTTATTTCTTATCAAATAAGGATGATGTTTTAAAGTGTTTAAGAAGTTTTGTAAAAAAATTCAGATAGAAAAAGGGTACTACATCACTTCAATTTGGGGCAATCATGGAGGGAATTTTGATGACAGAAGGTTTGAAGAATTATGTGACAGTAATGGTATAACTCACAACTTCTTCTATCCAAAGAAGCTTCAGTAAAATGGATTTTTACAGAGAAAGAACAAAACTTTGGTCGATATGGTTAGAACCATGCTGTTTGAAAGTAGACTACCTTATGGATAATGGGTAGAAGTGGTATCCATGGCATGTTATGTACTTCACAGATGTCTTATAAGACTTATTATGAAAGGTCCCTATGAGCTGTGGAAAGGAAGAAAACCAAATGTTGCTTACTTTCGAGCATTTGGTTGCAAGTGTTTCGTTCTAAAAAATGGAAAAGACAACCTTGGAAATTTCAATGCGAGATTAGATGAAGTTATTTTCTTAAGCTACAGTACTGCTAGTAAAAGATTCAGAGTTTACAATGAAAGAACAAAGAAGATAGAAGAATTGATACATGTGGTATTTGGTGAAGTATTACTTCCGACAATAGTAATTGACTCAGATGATGAAAAGTATGCTTTGATCCCTAAAAATACATTAGAGAATCAAAATACACATATAATACCTTCAAAGTTACAAAATCAAGAAATTCCCTCTGAAGCTAAAATAGATAAGGCTCCTTCATCTCAGTAGGAGCCTATGCAACAAAAAATATCGAGAGAATGGAGAGGTCTTATTACACATTAATATATTCTTGGAGATCCCTCTGAAGGTCTAAGAATAAGATCATTGCTAAAGAACAACTTTGTGAATCTCATCTCACAATTAGAACCAAAGTCTGATGGAGAAGCTCTTATTGATGAGAATTAGGTCTCAGCTATGAAAGACAAGCTAAGTCAGTTTAAATAGAAGAAAGTATGGAATCTAATGCCTTGTTCATAAAACAAATCAGTTATTGGAACTCAGTGGATTTTTTGAAAGAAATTTGAAAAAAATAGTAAGGTGATAAGAAACAAAGTTAGATTTGTAACTCAAGGTTATAATCAACATGGAGGTATTGATTTTGATGAAACTTGTGAACATTGCTAAACTAGAATTGATTATAATTTTTCTTGCCTTTACATGCTATAGAAATTTCAAGTTGTTCCAAATGGATGTTAAAATTGAATTCTTAAAAGGTTAAATTAACGAAGAAGTATTTGTTAAGCAACCCCCAGGTTTTGAAGATGAAAACCATACAGATTACGTGATGAAGTTATCCAAAGCTCTATAAGGTTTAAAGCAAGCTTTTTGAGCATAGTATCAGTGGTTAAGTAACTTTATGCTTGTAAATAACTTTGAAACAGGAAAGGTCAATAAAACCTTATTTATTAAGAGAAAGGAGAATGATTTACTCACAATACAAATATATGTTGATGACATAATATTTGGTACTACTAATCTATCCTTCTATGAAGAATTCTCAGCATTAATACAGTGGGAGTTTGAAATGAGCATGAAGGGAGAATTATTATTCTTTCTCATATTACAAATCAGACAAACAGAAACATGAATCTTCATCATCCAAGAAAAATACACAAAGGAATTCATCAAGAAATATCATTTTGAGAATGCCAAACCGATGGGTACTCTAATGTACATTGGAACTAAACTTGATAAAGACAAAGAAGGCAAAGCTGCAAATGAGACAAAATATAGAGAAATGACTGGATCACTACTATATCTTACAAGCTCAAGACTAGACATTATGTTTAGTATGTGTCTTTATGCACACTTTTAATCATATCCAAAAGAAATTCATCTTCAAGCAGTTAAAAGAATCTTTTGATTTCTCCACATAACTATGGATTTCGGACTATGGTATCTAAAAACTTATTCATTTGACATATTGGGCTATTGTGATGTAGATTATGTAGGTGATAAAGTCGATCGAAAAAACACAAGTGGCCACTGGCCACTATCAATTTCTTGAAGAATGTCTACTATCTTGGTCCTACAAGAAGTAAAATTACACATCGCTTTTGACGACTGAAGCAAAATACATAGTAGTTGCTAGCTATTGTGCTTAAATCTTATGGATGAAGCATCAACTGCAGGACTTTTCTCTAAACTTTTCTCATGTTCCTATACTATGTGATAATACGAGTGCTATAAATCTTTCTAAAAATTATGTGCATCAATTTAAGACTAAACATATAGAAATCAAATATCATTTTCTTAAAGATCATATTTCAGAAAGAACCATTGATCTTTTGAATTTTAATATTGGGAATCAAATATTTGACATTTTTACTAAGCCACTCTATAAAGATAGATTTTCAAGTTTAACAAAAAAGCTTGGTATGTGCAAATTCTCTTATATTATTTTTATATAAATATTCTCTGCATTGCCTCCTGTTTCTCTCTCAAACATCACCAAATTTACCTATAACGACAAGAAGAAAATAAAAAAGACAAAAGAAATTTGTGGTCTTAACTTCTAGCCATAACGAAACACCTTATCATGAACAAACCTTTGCTCCTTGTCTTTGTCTCCCCTTGTAGGTTCTCTACACACCTCTACCAAACATGTTTCTGTCTCCTCATATATCCAAACTTCAGAAATAGCCAATTAGGAGACTAGATAGGAAAAGGAAGATTATTGCTATGTTATCTTTAGATTATCCTAATTCCTCTTTAGATGACAAAAAGGAAATGATCATAAACAATATACTTTTGACTCAGAAAAAGAAGAAGAAGAAGAAAAAGGAAAAGAAAAGGGAGAAAAAAAGAAAAAAGAAAGTGAAGAAGAAGAAGATACTTTGGTATTACCAAAACATGTGAGATTCCATTTACCTATTCTCTCCTTGCCCATTCCTTCTCCAAAAACTTTCAAAATTCCTAAATCTGGTCCCATAGAGAAGAAAGTGTCTGAAGTGCATTGGGCAATAAATGACGATGGCTTATATAAAAAACCTTCCCGGTTGCAAAGAAGACCACATATCAGAGGAATTGTTATAGAACAAGCTCCATAAAAAGAAACTTCTGAGGCAGAAGAAAAAGAAAAGGATGAGTCAAGAAAAAGGAAAAGGGAAGAGAAAGGAAAGGAAAAGATCATATAGTTGAAGAAAACGTTGAGGAAGACATTGTCAAGTATGAGCTATTTATATTTGAAAAAATCCCTAGAGAAAAAAGGTCTAAGAAACTCATGGTCCATAAGAAGGGAAAATTGTCACCAAAAATAAAATCATTTCAACATAAGAAGAAAAAAATAGTTGATAGACGTATTGTGCCTCCTCATTTGTTCGATGATATTGGTATTCCTCTCTTTACTTTCTTTGTTATTATTGGATGGGAGAACTTTTTGAATTTGGATGATACAGTGTGTGATGAATTAGTCAGATGTCTTTACACACACATGTGAAAAGAAGAAATTAATGGAAAGCTAGCCATCATATCTTAGGTGTGGGAATGTGAGATCATGATAACAAAAGATATATTAGGGAACATTTTGAACATAGCTCCTATAGGTAGGACTGACCTTCCTTACCATAAGTGGGACATTGCTGATATTGATTTAGGAAAGGTTGTGGACTTCATTTGTCTACATACTAAGAATGCCTATGAAGGGTGATTCATGTGTAGAAATCTAGACCTACTACCTAGATGTCTTGCATCAATATTGGCTACTTCAATTTTTCCAAGAAGTGGTAACTCAGTAGAATGATGTAGTCTCCTAGATATCTATATAATATACAATTTACTGAAGGAAAACAAAATGAATCTCCTAGTAATGATTTTGAAGTTTATGGTGGAAAAGGGAAGCCACAAGAACACTACTGGATGTCTACCTTATAGAATGCTATTAACCAGAATCTTTGCATATTTGACAACCTAACGTGATATTAGACCGGTAAGTTTCATTCCTCTATACCCTCCTAGTTCGAGTACAAGATGAAATGAAATATTTGGTTGAAGAAGAAAATAGAAAGAGTAGTAGTCTTTTTAGGTCCTGCCTTAGAGTAGAGGTCTAAAAGGATACCAGAAATTGTGGGTCCTACTCTAAAACAAGAGGCTCCTTTCCCTCTTTAAGACATAAATAGTATGGATACTTTTACAACTGTTGAGGGACATTCGTACAAATCATGATCAAATATGCAAACAAATTGATAGCCTCCAAAACCAAGTCTTGGATTTACAAATTTTCCTTAGAAAAACTCCTCACTGACTATGCCTTTTGTTTTCATCATATTTCATTCTTTTTACCTCACTTCCTCCCTGTACTCCTTTATTATTTTTGATAATGAAAAAAGGGGAAAGTCTATGTGGATATTTTTTTTCATATTTTTTGCATATATGTTGATATATTTCTCAATGTTGCCTCGATTATATATGTGATTGTTTATAATGATTAAACTTGTGAAAATCTATGATACATAAATGATAGGTTCCTTTCTTAAGAGATAAGCTCCTTCTAATTATATCATAGGCATCTTTCGAAATCATTTATTATCTCTTTGAATTTTGAAAATATATATCTATTATTACTTGTCATCATCAAAAATTGGTAGATTGTTAACTCAAGGATTATGATTAACAATTTTGATGATAACTGTATAATATTTAAAAATTCAAATTAGATTTACTTCCTTGTATAATTAAAAGCCTTATTCTAAAAAAGAAATAAAATCTTAAGAAATATGTTTTCTGTCTTGCAGGAACCTTCATTACGAACTTATCTTATTAGAAATAATTTATTTGAAAAGATCATACTAATTATGAAGGTTGTATATTAGCCACGTGATTAATGGAAGATTTTTTTGGCAAAGTTGACATCAAAGTTATTCAGATTTGAATTTATCTAGTTGACTAAGGATGCAAGATGAAGCAACAACTAGTTGAAAAAATTGACTATTTAAGGAAAAGTCAATGCGAATATGAACAACAACTAAACACATCAAAAGCATATACATTATTGAAAGCGATATTTATGTACAACATTCTCTTGTGCATTAGAATGTGGAATTCTGTTGAGAGAGATTACTGAAGCTCATATCGAGCAAACCTCATTTTTATTTGAGAGCTTATGGAGGCTAGTGAAATACTACTAGTGTAAAAAACTGAAGAACCTTGAAAAATATTAATTTGTGAGCTTGAAGAGGCTCGTCAAATTACTACTTGATTTTATAGTGAAGCACTAAAGTTGAATACTTGGGGACTAAATGTATGCTTAGGTTGTAAGTCGAACAATTATAAATTGATTGCTCCCTTCTTCTCTCTCTCTCTCTCTTTATCTTTTATATTTCTACATTATATTTTGTGTGTGTTTATTTCAGCAAGAAGTTCCTTCAGCTTTATGATAGGTTATTTATGCTTTTGATTTGTTGACAGTTCCTTGCATTTTAACAAGTGCCTTCTTTTTATTGTTTCAACAGGACTTATACTTTAGCAGGCTATTGTCATTTATTAAGATACTAACGTCTGACAGGTTTCTATTGTTTTAATTTTAAATAGGCCCTTGTCTTTATATGAATTGAAAGTAACTTGAGAAATTTTTTTTAAGTCGTACATTATTCACTCCCCTCTTGCATATGTTTGCTTTATGATGTTATTATTGAGAGAAAAATCCACGTCTTTTCCTAGTAAGAGGACCAATGGAAGCCAATCAACTAAGGATAAAAACCCACCAATACAAAAGCCCATAAGCCTAAAAGTCCACAAAGTTTTCGGAAATGTAAGTTGCAAGCATGGTTGGAGCCAGATATGGCCTAACGTGGACAATTGGTTCTGCAGGGTTAGGATACATATATATAGACGAAATCCCTGTTTTAACTGGATATCAGGCAAAGAATTCGAATTCTTAAGATATACAAGCACAAGCATAGACTTAAGATCTATATTCTACTTGGAATTGCTCAAGACATAAATGCCAGGAATCCTTGGTATATACACAAGCATAGGCTTCATGAATAAAACAGAGCAGGGTCCTAGGACAGGTTGATTAAAGTTACTCCAGCAACACTCCTATTTTAAACTGTGTCAATAGCTGTATTATATATACAGGACTTTAAACATTATGTTTAATATTTTTTCATATATAATAAAATTCTCTTGAAAATATTTTATCTACTGAAAACAAACAAAGCATTAGTGGTGCCCAATCTGTCGCAGGTCTACTATGCTAGGTACCATTCTCTTAGATCCCCATTCATCGATCTAGTTGTGAGCAGACACAAGATCTACAATTTATATAGTCGTTTAGTCACTTTGATACATTTTAAGAAGCTAGTCAACCAGAAGAACAGCTAAAACATAGGGCAAGATTTAAACGTCATCCGTCAACTGTGTGTTTCAAGCTTTAGGCACATGTACGTGAATGGAGCCAAGCAACTGAGCTCTTTGATCATAAAATTCGTGGACCTTGCATGGACACGAAATAATGGAAACTTTGACCTGCTTTCATATTCAGTCTAGTGCCCGTCGATTGGATCTATATACAATATCACTTCCTGATCCTGACCGTCCCTTGTGCACTTCACATGTCCCCATGTGGGCTCTTCCAATTTCTCAAGCGTTTCCCATATCATTTAATTAATAAGCCAATAAAATTAGTTTACTTTCCTGAAGAAAGTTGGAAGAGCTACATTGTATACCAAACACAACATACCATGTGACCTTATTTTGACCCATTCTATCAATCTCTTCGACCAATAAGGTCTTTATCTTGCGTCCTGATCGGATGGTTTAAGTTCTTCAAGAAATACTCCTCGACAAGGCTATGCCTTTGGTTTTCTTGGGGTATAATTCGAGATCTTTTACATATATGCACACGCAAATGTATGGGTTTTGATGGGATTTTTATGTGTCCATCACATGCCCAAAACATGTTCACCTACAAAGATAATCTGTTTCTTTTTTCTGGGCTCAGGTCAAATATTGTATATATATATAGTCATTTTAATATTAGATTAAGGTCAGATGAACTGCTAGCTCAAAATTGCAAGTGGAGCTACAATTTCCGGTTGGTAATGTCTGACCTATATTCTTTCCTTTCATATACACTTTTTCTAATTGCCCTTTTAAAATTCGATATATAATCAGTACATTTATATCTTCCTCCACTCAAATACAAATTTGGTCTTGGGATGAGAGGAAAAGAGTGGACTACACCTATCATGTTTGCATTGACATAAAATGTTAATTAGTTGCAAGATATGCATGCATTTGATAACAACACAAATATAATATTACAAAAGACCACTAATTGTAGGAATACAATAAATGAAAATATATAAATTTATAAGGCTAATATCAAGGCTACTAATACTCAAATTGATGTTAGATGTCCACAAGCAGGCGTCATGCAGATGTCATAGATTTAGTAAGCAAATTTGCAGCTTAATTTTTAGTAGGAACATGATGAAGTTACAGAATTTGATCTTGTACAAGCTCACAAATATAGTAGCAATCTACCTCAAAATGTTTTGGGCATTCATGATGACAGGATTAGTTGCAATGGAAATAACACTACTATTATCATCCTAAAAAGATATAGGTTTATCAAATCAAATGCCAAAATCCAATAGAAGTCGACAAAGCCAAACTATTTGTAAACTAACAAATGAAATGGAACATTATTCGACTTCAATTGATGATTTTGCAACCTGGTCTTGCTTCCTACATTTCTATGAAACAAGGGATGAGCCAAAAAGATACTCCAGCCACTAGTGGAACGCGTTGTATCAAGACACCCAACATAATTACCATTAGTAAATGCAACAAGCTCCATAGTTGTAAGATATATAATACTACCGACAACGCACCTATAGAGGGTCAGATCAGATAAATGGTTGTCCTGCATCTTTTGTTGATTTAAGATTGAGCTCTATTGGAATAGCACTAGATTAGTTGTCAAGAAGATTGACCAATTGTATTAAATTGCATTATACTTTCACTGTGTTGGATATGTGGCATTCTCTATTTGACAAACCTCCAATCCCAAGAAATAAGACAAATGGACAAGATCTTTCATGTGGAAGAAGGATGGGAGATTTTTCTTCAACTTGTCAATACCTTGTTGATCATCTCCTATAATAACCATATCATCAACATAGAGGAATGTGAAGTAAACAATGAATGATCATTGGAACTTTTTTGAAACCCAGTTGATTTAATAGTAGATGGGAGTTTATCAAACCATGCACAGGGAGTTTATACCAAATTGGGATTAGAGAAGGGATATCCTGGTGGTTTTTTCATGTATACAGTCTCTTTCAAGTCTCCATGCGAAAAGGTATTTTTGACATCTATATGATGTAAAGGACATTGTTTAGTGGATGCCACAGCTAACAACATTCGAACTGTGGTCATCATAACCACTGAAGAAAAGGTCTACTCATAACTAATATTATATTCTTGCATAAATCCTTGAGTAACTAATATGTCCTTAAACCTATCGATAGAACTATCAGGTTTGAGTTTTACAATATACACCCGTTTCCTACTAACCAATGATACATTAGATGGAGTAGGAACTAATTCCTAAGTTTGGCTCCCTCAATAGCCAAAATTTCCTCTTCTATGACACTCTTCCAACATGCAATTTCTACTTCTTGTTTTTAACTAGAAGGTATGGAAATGGAATCAAGTTAAACAACAAAGCTCAGTGGAGGAGAAAGGGGCACAGATAATAATTTTGGACTAAGTGGACCTTCAGGAGTAGGATCGGGTTATTAAAGCATAGATGAAGCAAATACATTTGAACTTAAAAAGTCAATTTATGAATTGCTTTCTAAATGAGAAGTATCAAGAAATGAAGGTATGAATGGCAAAGTTTCACCAGTGGATGTGTAGGTGTTTCAAAATGAGATGAAAAATAATATAAATTTTTTAAAAATTCACATGACATGAGATGCGCATTCGTCTTGATTGGAGATCATAGCAAAGATAGCCTTTATACTTGTCATTGTAACCAAGAAATACACATTTGATATCTTTAGGTGATAATTTGGTTCAATCATGTGGAGGCTTTAAGACAAAACAAATGCAACCAAAAACTCTAAGTTGAGAATATGTGGGGGATTTTTTACCATGTTGTTTTGTTTTGAAGCACATATGTCGGTTGACGACTGACAAGAAAAACAACTATATGAATGGCTTCTGCCCAAAAAATTGTGAGGGACATAAGACTCAAGGAGGAGGCTACGAGCAATTTCAAGTACATGTCGATTTTTTCTATTGATAACACCATATTGTTTTAGGGTTTGGGGGCATGATAGTTGATGAAAAATCCCTTTAGTCTGAAAGAATATTATAAATAGCAGTGAGAACCAAAATTCTCCTCCAGGGTCAAATCATAAGATTTTAATGTTTTTTCCAAATTATATTTCAATCATGTTAACAAAGGCTTTTGCTACATTGGCAAGCTTAGATTAGCCATGCAAGAAAAATACCTAAGTAAAACATGTATAGTGATCAATGAACAAGACAAAGAACCTATATTCCAACCTCAGTAAGGATAGTGATGGTCCTCATAAATCAATATGAATGAGATCAAAATGTGCATCAACATGAGGTGAGCTACGAAGAAAAGGTAAGTTGGTTGTCTTAATAATAGCATAACTTTCCCAATTTAATGTCAAAAAGTCATAGTTAACATTTAATCGAACAAGAAGAACGCCAAATTGAAATGTTCTTTTAAGTCTACTAACATGAGGATGTCCAACCCATTGAATCCAAAGATACCACTTTTTAATAAACAACAAAATGTCTTTTGAAGAACAAACAACACAACAAAAAGGAGAGAAAAATTTATTATTCTCATAAACTTGATTATGCAAGTCCAAGTGAAACAATCTTCCTTCATTATGCCCCTTCCTGATCACCCTTCCACTATGAAGGTCTTGTATAGAACAACCAGAAGGAGAAAAATTAACAAAACAATTGTTGTCAACCAATTGGCCTACAGAGATTAAATTGGCAATTAAATTAGGGATTTAGAGGGAATTAGAAAGAGGAAGAGATTTATTCAAAGAAATTATTCCCATCCCTTTGATTTGGAGGAGAAAATTCAAGTTTAGAAAATTTTTGTTTATGGTTTGACATGTGATTAAATACGACATAATCAAGGACCAAGGAGATATTTTATTTTTACATGATAAACTAGCAACAAAAAAAGCAGAAGAAATAGCACCTAGTCGAGTTGCTTATACGGTAGTTTGAATCATTTGTTGTGTGACTTCTTAAGTGAGGTTCGAGGTACTTTTAGCAAAGCCACTAGTGTCACATTCTTCACTCGAACTAGTAATGAAAAATGTAGATTGGTTTTGTTTATTCTTTTGTAAAAGTTGACACTAAAGTTTCACAAGTCTTTTCTTCTTATAATAGTTGCATTCATTCCTCTTCTTGCAATGGGCTTGTATATATCCGAAACCATTAAAAAATCAGCATTGAACTTTGCTAGAGTCTACACCAAATTGTTTCATTTAGGGCCCACCATGTGAAGCTAAGAAAACAACATCAACATAATTAGTTTTAGCATTCAAATGAGCTTAAGTAAGAAGTTTAGTCTCTTCTTGAAGAAGGTCACCAAAAATTGAATTAGTGTCCATTATGCCCGATTGATGATGTTGGTGGCCCTAGCATTCTCAAACTTAGGTTTGAGCCTTATAAGGAATTGAAGCATCCTCCTCCTGTCTCTTTCTTTCTTCAATGCCTTATATATTGCACTTTTAATAAAGCTCAAAGATACCATATCCAATTCGGTCCATAATCCCAATAATTTAGAATAAAAAGTTCTTATGTCTCTATCATCCTAAAAAAGTTTAGCAATCTTATACTCAATTTCCAATTGTCTAACTTGATTTGTCTGTGAATAGACTTTCTTAAGATAATCCCATATGGTGCTAGCAGTACAAAATGACCTCAAACTCACACTACAAGAAAAATGTAAAATAGCGACAGAAACTTAGCAACAGAAAAATTTTCGTCAGCAATTATAATATTGAGTGATTTAGCGACGGTACTAATATTCGTCGTTAAATTTGGAGGAAATTTGTCGTGACAAAATTAGCGACGGAACAATATAGCCGTCGGTAATTTATTACCGACGGAAAATATACCGTTGGAAATTAGCGACGAAAAGTATAGTTCCGTCGCTAAAATTGAGTAATTTAGCGACGGTACTAATACTCGTCGC
>JAJMLV010000008.1:67211589-67222311 GCA_027123465.1 Erythroxylum coca
AAATTAATATTTAAATCTAGTCTTATCTTATGGGACGAGGCTTCCATGGCAAAACGAGAAGCCATTGAAGCATTTTACAATTTACTTCAAGATAATATGGACTTTGATAAGCCTTTTGGAGGAAAAATTGTTGTATTTGGTGGCGACTTTCGTCAAATATTGCCAGTTATTGACAAAGCAACAAAACAACAACTCATTGATTTAAGTCTTCTAAATTTACATATTTGTCCATACATGTGTAAATTCTCTTTGACGATAAATATGAGAGCTGTGTCAAATTCAGTTTTTTCTGATTTTTTATTGCAAGTTGGAGAAAGCACTAAGCCAACAGATAAGCAAGATCAAATATGCATGCCAAAAGAATTGATTATTGTCTACTAAAAATGTAAAAATGTGTTAATATACAATTACCTTAAATTGAACAACTTGTAGATGCACTTTGCTAATGGAAATGAGTCAATTAATGTAAATGTACACTTTGACAACATTGAACCTTCACCCATCTCCTTAACCTTATATAACTTGTTATCCCTTTTGGCCTATATTTTGATCACCTTGTAAGACATGAAATTAATTAGTTTTTCTTATACAAGATGAAATAGGCTATTGGTGTACAGTTTTTGAAATTCTTTCTCAATATCAAATTGTGTAAGAAAAAATAAACTACTTTCCAAACATAAGTAATCAAACTTCATCCCACACTTAATCTTTTTCTTTTTATTGGTTAACAAATTATCTCACTATGTTATGGTTGCAACAAATTGCCTCTCTCAACAAATTCGTATCCTTACTTATTTGTCATTAACATTTTGACCCAAAACTGGTCCGACCTTATACGTTCGTTAAATGGATACCAAACCTATAAATTATTTTCTAAATTAAATTAAACACCCATTTCATTCCATTTGGTCTCGAATCATTTAGTGTTACTAGCGTTATAAACAACATTCATAAGTATATATTAAACATTTTATAATTCTTATAGGAACTAAATTTTTTTAGTTTTTTTTTTTACGTATATCCCACAAATACAATATATGCCTCACACTTGCGAATACTAACTCAAAGGCATTACTTATACTCTTTCATTCATTTGTAACAATAGCATCAGGTGGCATTCATACACCTCGTCCATATACAATAAAGTTAACAAAATTTTTAATTTTTCTTGTTTTGGAAAATTGTACATTCAAGTAAGCTAGATTGTTTGTGATGGTTTACACCTACAAAAAGAGTAAAAGGCATTTGGTATTTGTTAATAAGATTTATTGTATCAAATATAATAACATCACCAAATGCAACATAAGTTTCCCGACTCCTAGCATCTACTTAAGAAGCATTCCTTAGCTTTCCTTGCTCATTACTGTCAATTTGGTAGAAAATTCTACTATCCTTTCTTATTATTGTAGTGAGCATCTTATATACTACTTTCATATCTCCTTTTTCCAACCTCACTTATCTCAACAGGTCTATATGATTCAAAAAATCATTTCATAAACATGTCACGTTTTTATACTCTTACTCCACTCGTGCTAGCTACAACGAAATGAACATTTATACATAATCTAATTTCACAACCATTGTGTAATTCTAATATGCATCATACATGGCTATCCACAACCCAATGATGCATCATAAACCTCATATTACTTGCATTCAAATTATAGTTGTGCACATCTTTAAACTTAATTATGGTCCAAATACCTTCAGCCACATGACAGCATACCCAAGCATTGTAACCAGTTCTTTTGCTTGATCTTGGTTTCATTCTATTCACCCGTCATGATTTGGTGCAGTCGAACTCAATGAAAAACAAATGTTCTACTCCTAACGTCCCATTTCTCATCTTTCCTTCCTCCTCTTTTAGCAAATGCAAGTTCATGACACCTTGCATACTTTTAGTACAAAAGAAATATAATTTTTGAATTTTTACACTTCATATTTATTTCTATCACCACTTCCAACTCAATGTTCTACACTCAACTACGTGTAGTTGTCACATTTAAAGAACTCTGCTCGTTTTGCATTTCATTACTTATCTCTGGTAGACCACTACATTATTCAAAAAATATCACAACGTTATTAAAAAATATATCACTACATCCCACAAAAAATATCATTAATTTATATGAAAAATACCACTATATTATTTTTAAAAAACACCACTTCATATAAATTATCACCTCACACTAATTAGAAGGGTGTCAAGAAGCAACCAAGTTGGAGCTCAAATTTTACTATCAGATTTTAAATTGAAATTTACCAATAAAACACCATAAAATTCTTTAAAACTTTACATCTCATATCTTATAAAGAACATTCTCACTTATAACTTCCATAGATATATTCAAGCCTTATAATTTCAAATAGCAAAACAATTACAACTAATGCAAATGTACAGTTGTAATTGTTGATTGTGACTCCAAAACCTGCAATCTTATTGATGATATTAGACAACAGTTGTAATTGCTGATCGAGGTATAAAAATTTGAAAACTCACCTTTGGGAAGTAGGAAGCTAGGCAAGATAATAGAAATACCAATAACAAACGAAAAGTATTGGTTGGTATAACAATGGCAAATAAAAATATTTGTATGGGTATAAAAATTATGAACGAATCAACATAAGCAAGACACTCGAAGTGGAAAACTGAAAATGCTTGCTTGATTCTGTTGCAGATTTCAGGATAGAGGTGACAATAACAATCCCAAAAAAGAAAATTCATGAAGACTAATAGAAAGAGGATATTTTAGAAAAAAAAAACTAAAAAATATGCTTAGTTGTGCTGCCAATTGGAGGTAAAAAGTGACAACGACAAAATTATAAAAAATGAACAAACCAATAGAAACATACTAAAAACTTTATAATTGAACAAACCAATAGAAACATACTAAAAACTCTGCGTTGCAGATTTTTTTTTCTTTTCATTCTCCTTAATCAATTTGGTTTGGTCGGTCGTGCTAGGCTCAAAATCTACCCAAAACGACTCATAGACCGATCGGTCCACCCCTCAAAGATTGACCTAATTCCTACCGACTATACTAGGCCCAGGCTCCAGTCCACGCATCTACGGCCCATTTGAAGTCTCTCATGCATACGTAAAGACCTAAACCTAGCATCCATTCTATATATAAGGTATTATTTTGCCATGATACAGGTACGAGATCAGAACCCTAGCTTCTCTGTTCATAGCTATCAAACCCTCACCTAAAAGACTAACTTGAGCGTCGGAGGAGCCTGCCGGTTATCAATCTCCGGCATGCCTTGTTCTGTTTTGCAGGTATTCTCTCACTCAAGACGACAATCTCATGAATCCAAACAGCAACGTTCAGCCTAACCAAAATCAGGCAGAACCACAATCCATTGGTTATTCATAAAACAACATAATATTGTTACTTTTTCATCACGTTGGCACCACTTCGCTGACTCCACAGCGATATCCAATCGAGAGACAGCCTTATCCTCTGTTTGCGGTTCTCTACTAAGTTCAGTTGTGAAAAATGAAGAACAACATTGCCGAAAGCCATTGTGGCAGGAATATCTGGAGTTAGCACTGCTTCTGCCAATCACTTTCTTATCTTTTCTTTTCTTACCACGTTTGGTCCGGCAAAAGGAACTTCCTATTGGCATTTGAGGCACATGCCTAATCACACCATTATCCAAAAAAGAAAAGAAAGATGGGTATCTTTGGGCTAATGCAACCGTACGTCGATTGTCATTTTCAACTTTATGTCAGGTCATTGAATTGGAGACCGAATATGTCTAATTTTTTGGGATTGCCAGCAATCTAACAAACAAATGTCCTTCCGATTCTATAGCATTGGGCCAACTAGACGTCCCACGGTCGACAGGAAAAAGACTTCTCTTAAATACACACAGGAAAAGGAAAAGACTTGCCGGGACAGGAAGAGAGGACATAAACACGCAGGACGCAGCCGAAGATTGAAGGTTAGTAGTTACAATCCACGATTATTAACTTTCCCACACTATGGCAGGACTAACTTCTACCTGTCCACCGAAAATACATTTCTTTATAGGGCTATGGTTGAATACTTTATGGACAAGGTTATGTAGGTCAATAGAAAACCATGCTTACTATTGGTAATGGCCTTCACAACACTGATTTCTACATTAGAGTGGTTTTTCATTCATGGTAGATCGAAGAAGAGTATAGGGAGACAGGGTACGCAAAATTGAAAGCATAAAAAATAAAAGCTTCATACTCTGACCAATGTTAGGAAAACATCACTTCCAGGGGCCATTTACATATGCAGGAGCAGACAGGCTCATTTGTCTCCAACATCACAAAACAGTAGATACAGAACTTATGTACCAATCATGACATTATTTGGCAGGCGCTAACCCATGTCTGATCCATCTGATTCGCTCTCTCTGCTTTCTTGCCATCCTGAAGCCAAGCGGAATTTGCACACAGGGCATGTGCCCTGTTGTCGCAGCCATGGATCAATGCAATGGGTGTGGAACTGCAAATGAGAAAAGTCAGAATAGTTATTAAAAAGCCCCCAGCTTACGAGTACCACTTCAATGTGACAGGCTAACATTCCACATGGTAAATAGTTAGGAACTCATTCCGCAGTATTTCCCTTTGCTAATTGGAAATGATCCAAGTTTCAATACCAGTTAATTTAAAATTCCCTCATCAAGAGTTGATCCTCATATCTAGGTCAAGAAACCAAACAAAATAAGGAGAGGTAAATTTTGTTTCAAATGAAAACAGGGGCGCAATCCAGGAAAAGAATTGCCATGAAAAGCCCCAAACAATGTTGATTCTTCCACAAACAGAAAGCCTATCAGGATGAAAAGAGGATTCTTTAGGAGGCATTAAACATTCTTGAGGCAGTGGATTTCCAAAACAAAATCAAGAGTTTTTAATTACTGACTGAGCCTTTAGTTGGTATTAGTTTGTTTACAGGATCTGTTTGTACAAGGTAGATGAAACAAGAAGAGAGAGAAAAACACAGAAAGCAAAGAAGAAGAAACTTGGGAACAAGATAGGAAGAATATGAGTAGAAGATTACAGGAGATACCTGCAAAAGAAATTCTCCGATGTAATTTGATAATTATTCTGGACTTACCAGGCTTACATTTACAACCCATTAAATACAGCAACGTCCATATCTGGCTTACTATCTGCTTCTAACCAACAACTGAACTTTCGGGCACAACAACACTTAATTACTTGTAACTACTTATCAACTGATATAACTAGTCTCTACAACTGTGCGTCTGATCACTGATGACAGTAAACTTAAGTTTGGACCCACAACATTCGATATGGTAGTATATAAGCAGCAATCTCCAAAACTCTGAATAATTATCAGTTAGCAAGGGTAGGGATGGATAAAGTCCAGTAGTTAGTGCATAAATTCATTGGTAGTCAGTGAAACCTTGACTAAAGGAAAATACATGATTGGGAGGAAAAGTGGACCAGATGATGAACCTGATGCAAACATGGCAAGCTCCGAACAAGTTCCCCCCTGTTAACTTGCTCCAAGCAAATAGTGCAAGTCAATTCATCTTCTGAAGACTTAATGCTTCCATCTGCCTTTCTCGAGTCTTGTTTTGTCTGCTTGCAAGAATAACAAGAAGATATTAAGAATCATTTGCCAAAGAAACACAAATAAAAACATTCAGCTTCACATCCTACTAAAACAAGATAGGGCAGATACCAAGGATCAAATCTCACATTTTAAACATGATTCATGATCTTTTTTCTCCTTCAATAAATCAGTATAAGCCAATCATGTACGTGTTTCAATAAATCATTATAAGCCAATCATGTACTTGATTACTGAAAATTGTGGGGACTTCTATGATGAAAGATGAGTACATTATCACCAGACAAGTTATCTTCTTTCACCACAATCAATTGATCTTTCATAATTGAATACAAAGATCAAGATTTCTAGTCATCAGGATTGCATGTACACTGTAACATATTCTACATTCCTCCAGGATAACATCACCACTTTAAGGTCAAATTTGTCTACTTCCTAGCCCTGCTCACACTTGGTGCATCGCCGATGACAACAGCAACCAAAGAGGAATAATTATCGAAAACCTTATGTTTTCATTTTCCAAGAACCAAATGGTAATATCAGGTGTTAAGAACAGTCCAGTGTGATGCCATTCACATAAAAATGAAGCACGAGTTGGGAAGAAAAATTCATGCACCCATTGTTCTGAGGCTATCAAAATAAGATGGGAAGGACATGGTGGAGGTAAGTTATCGCTTCTCCTAAAGTAACTGGCATTTGACTATGTATTAGCAACATAACCTCAATGAGCTAATAAAAGATTATATACCATGCATGACCGAAATCAAGGCCAAAGAACTCCACTGAAATTTTTACTTATTTCGGTTAAAAGATGCTCAATGATGATAAACTACCATGTCAACAGGAGACCAGACTCCAAGTACATCATTGGTGACCAAACTCTCAATTTTTATAACAGTTGCAGATCTAGAATTACCTCAAGTGCAATTGAAGAAGATGATCCCTGTTGCAATGATGCATCAACACTGTTGAACAATAATAATCATCATTCAAAATTCTAATCATTCAAGAAAAGCCATAGGAGATAACTTTCCTACTTACTTCTCAGAAACCGGAACCTTGTACTTGTGAACAGGTAAGGCATTTATTTCTTCCTCACTCATCGAAGGAGTTGTAGGATCATTATCAGAGTCCAATGCTCTAAGAGTATCATAATCTACAAAAGTGAGTCAGTATATAAAAATTCAACACATCCTTACATCACAACTAGAACAGTCATCTAAACTTCTCATAACTGGTCAATACAAGACTTTCCAACAATCTTGACACCTAAGATGAAATGGGAGGACATTTCAGCATACCTAGATCATCAAATTCACGATCGAGAAGAGCAAGCTGAAGCCTCAGGCCTTGCAATCGTCCCCTGGTTGCAAGAGCTATTGATGGTGGCATATGCAAACGTAACTCAGTGTGACCCAGAAAGCCACTAGCTGCAGCTGCATGAGCCCGTGCCTGAGCTTGAAGTTGTTGACAAGTTGCATACATTCTCAGGCTTGTGGCCATTAAAAAGACACCCACAACTAGCCATAGCTGCAGGCACACGAAAATAAAAATTGGATTAAGCTAAGAGTTTAATATGAAGCACATAGCTCACACTCAGACAACACTTACCAGGAAGTTTGGTGACATCTGGTGGGAGTTTAAAATCATGAACAGCAAAAGAACTGCTGAATCAACAGTTTAGATTTGGGTTAATCCATCCTCATCATAGGGCAAGCAATGGAAGAATAATTGAAGAGGTAGAAAGATTACCTGTGACAAGAAAGGCCAATGAATTGGAATTAACTGGCCGAGCTGCATGGATGCGCTGACACACACAAAGTAAAAGGTCAACATAAAAAGTGTAACCCATATCTCAGTTAGATTAAGGTGGGCAACTACCACTGAACCAGGCAAGGAAACTGGCAAAAACATACCACTGTGGGCCGTTCAGGAATGAAACCGGGCATTCCACTTTCAATATCTCCTCTTGAACCTCGGAACACAAAGCTCATAGTTGCGGAATGTTTCTTAAAAAGTTTGCTTGTCTATTAAGTCCTACAAATACACAAATAATTACTTTAGATAGCTTCAAAAGATCTTTAAAACATGGAAAATAAGAAGGAGAATCACAATACACTTCAAAGGCAGCCAATTTCAAACGAGCATGATTTGATGCACGATAGATATTAGTTTTGGGCGAAATGATTGTAGTTTAAGATTCAAGATTGCAAAGACTAGGAGCAAAATCAGTGGCAGCAACCCCATCTCATATACAAACTGGTGGGAGGCCCATAAATCCAGACAAGTAATGGACAATATGTAGCAGCTATAAGTGCCCAGATTCTAATGAACGGATACACATCCGTAGAACATCCATGTATCGTTTGCACTTTACAAGCATACTTGACTTTTACCAAATTACACATAACTCATAAACTTTAGTATCCAACTTGGAAAATGTAAATGAGTTTATTTAACTTTGCTATCTACATCAATCGACACACTTGGAATTGAACATCATAAAATGAAGAAGAAATAAAAGGGCCAGCAGAAGAAACTCATATCAGGAATTGATTTTAAAGATGTCAAGTCTTCAAGTTAGGGTTTGGCTACTGTACATGAATCTTTACCAACTGCCATATTTTAAGGGGTGATCAAAACCATCAGGGAAGAAGATAACCAGAAACACAGCAGCGTAAAATATGTTCTAACATTATGCAAAATTTGAACGGGGATCAGAAGATAGCCACGCAATCATCCAAAGAAGCCGGCAGAATGCCATCCTTTATTCAGCAAATAGATTAAATTCTTAGACACTCAGCATCATGAACTATCCAAAACTAGAGGATCTAAACCTCACGAATCTTGAACCGCACTAAAACTACGGACGAGTAAAGGATGAACTGCAATACAGCGGGCCGTCCGCATAACTCACGAAATGTGGGAAAATGGAACCAGATTTAGGCTGATTTCGGTTAAAGAATAGGAAATCCAAAGAAAATGAAAAGCCATTTCAGAATCTTACAAATTAAGCTTAGAGATCCCACATTGTTCGCGAAGAGAGGAATGGGAATAGACGATGATGCGTAATCGCCAAAAGCAAAGGACAGAGAGAGGAGAGCTTACAGTTACAAGCAACAGATGAAGTCTGCATCGGATGGGAGAGCAGTCCGTAGATTAGAGGTGTGAGAGAGAGAGAGGGGTTGGCGTAGGCCTCTGTTTTGGTGTAATTAACGTAAATGTTGGGATTTCAGATACTTCGATTTATCCAAATTTCCTACGCCCCTTGTGGGGCCGTACCGTATCGTGTAATTAGAAGATAAGTCTAGACTAGAGAATGAGGGCTGCCTAGTGCCCGTCGATTTGGACTTTTTTACTATTAATTATTATTATGACAAAGTAAATCAAAATGAAAAAGAAAAAAGAGTATTTACATATACACTATTATTTAATAACATTGGGACGGGACGGGACGGATCTAGTGACAATTTCCCCGTCATTTTCCTTTTCCGTTTCCGTTCCCGTTCCAATAATACATGAATGATGTAAGTAAAACTCCAAATACGCAATGAATCTAAAAACATAAAATTTAAAAAAGATAAATCACCACCTATCAGTCCCATCCTCAATTTCCATATCCAAACCAGAGCTTCTTCTTCTCCTCCTCCTCCTCCTCCCAAAACCAGAGCTTGATTCACTCCAACTTCTACTAATCGACACCGGCACTTCACTACCGCCATTACTAAAACTCCTCGTCCAATTAGAGGACTCAGAACTATGTCCAATTCTCCTAAAAAACGACGCCAACCCGCGGAAAAACCTCCCTATCCTACCACCACCGCTCTCTCTCCCACGACTCCTCCCCCCACCTACCCACGAAACCCTCCGTCCGCTGCCGCCAAACCCACCATCCATCTCCGTGAAAACCCCCGGAAACTCCCTCTCGCCACCTCTCCGCCCACCATTGAACCGGCCCACCGCAAACCCTCCTCCGGGGAGCCTCCAAATCGTCAATCCAACGATCTCTTCATCACTACTATTCTCAACTGACTCCTCGGGTGCCTCACCCTGCTCATGATCCGACGGCAACTCGTGTCGACAGACAGGGCAAGAATTCCTCATCGCCAACCATGGAAGAATGCAATCCGAGTGGTACATATGCTTGCACGGCATCTCACGCGCTTCGCCTCCTAGCTCGAACGCTTCCTTACAAACGGCGCAGTGCTCTTCCGAGACTATATGGGGCTCCGTTATCTCCACCCTCGGCATCGCCTCCACCACCGCCTTCGAAGCCGGCGGGTTTCCTGGTCGCCCGAACCCGTTCATTTCAATTTGCGACAACTGGTCCAGCAACCGCTCAAAACCCGAACCCATCAAGAACTCGGAAATTGCCGCGGGTACGGGCCTGAGACCCGACCCGTTTCCGTCGTCGTAGTAGAACTCGTAGCTATTGCTCCCTTCTTCGTTGTTGTCGTCGGCGGCGGAGCCGCGGAGGACGATCACGGGGTTGAAAGGGGAGCGGTCCCCCGGGTTGCGACGGGAGCGCCGGAACCTGTGGCTAGGGATTCGATGGCGGTTAGGGGTTTGGTTGTTGTTGTTGTTGTTGTTAGAGAGCATGTACATGAATCGACGGTGAGGACTGTTGAGTTGCGGAGAGTCGGCTTGGATCTCCTCGACAAATCCGGCGTTGCAGCGAGGGCACGTGACGCCGCCGGTGGTTGGAGAAAAGGCGGTGACGAATCGAGTGCATCGGTAACACCAATACGCGGCCGTTTGAGTCGGGGTTGATGACATAACTACAGAGCCTTCTTCAGATCCGAGAGAGAGAGGGGGTTTAGACTAGAGAGAGAAAGAAAAGGTTGGCTGATGGTTTTAAAGGAACAGGTCAAAAGGAGTGTTCGGTCAAAGAGCGCGTGGGAAGCACGCGTCAAGGTGATTCCGTAGGCTAGGAAGTAAAACCGCGTTGTTAGGTTTTGTTTTCATGAGAAGGTTCAAGGTTCTGTCGGATTTGCGTGAAGAGGGCCCAAGTGGCGCGTGTGGAGCGTAGCTTGGAAAAGTTGACTGTGTAAGAAAAGAACAAATCAAAGTGGTGTCGAGAGAGAGAGAGAGCTGTTTTCCATTTTGCCATATTCCCATTCCCTTCGGGAGAAGGAATTGCTCT
>JAJMLV010000008.1:67272562-67285713 GCA_027123465.1 Erythroxylum coca
TTAAAAAGGTCAAAAGGATAAAAATTGATTTAAAGAGATACTTTGGTAAGCAATCAGGGAGGAATAGAGAGAGTATAAAGGTTTAGTTGAGAAGAACGCAGAGAGAAAAAGAGAGAAGAGAGATGTTACATTGAAGGAGCACTAAAGGAGAATTTAATTTTATTCACTCAATTACTTGTTTATTATTGTTGATATTTGATTCTAGGTTACACACACACCTTCTTATGGATAAAAATTCAAGATTATTTAATATCCATTATGAGTGACCAAATTAACAAAAAAAACTAGAAAATTAAAGCTACTCTAAACTTTTCATTACTAGTTACTAAACAAGTCTTTAAAGATTTAATTAATATCTCCTAGGTTATCAAATAAATCTTTAATGACATCATTAGCTTTTATTTAAGAAATACATTTATTATTAACACTAACTAAATATGATTATATATGACTAAGAGCTTGTTGGCCAATTATATAAAGAATGATTTGTACATATGTCCAAATAAAAAATTATGACCAATATTGTTGGCATAGACCTTAGCAAGACTAAATTGCATTCATTCCTAAAATTATAATTGGTATTAACATTATACTCATAACCATAATACATTTAACTAATTTTAACAATTTTATGAAGAATTTATGAAAGTTGGTAGATATATAATAAATTAATGAAAGTTGAAGTTTAAAGTGCAAACTAGTTAGTCCATATTAAAATTAGAACTTTATTACAAATATATTCAACAATTTTTTTGAAGAGTTTATGATACTTTGACCTATTTTAAAACCTCAATTTGATCAAAGTTTAACAATACTTGAACCTACTTGGTCTACATAATTTAAATTATAAGACTAAGAGTAAGGAACTTATAGTTCCAAATCACTCGATGTTTTATAATTTCAAGTCCTCCAATCATAACTTTAATCCTTATATGCAATATAATGGTGTGTATTGTATAGTTCAATAAAAGAAATATATTGTACTATGGTACTCCCTCAGGGGCATCGTGAAAATGGTCGGCATAAACGTCCTTAGAAAATGTTGAAGTTCTAAATGCCGTGGGAAATTCATTTAGAAGTGTAAAACAAGACAAAGAAGGGCGGCCTTGGAGGGCCCATAGATCGTTTCTAAGTGTATTAACTGCCAATTTTGAAAGCATAGCGTGTCCTTTGCTTAATGAAAGGGTTGCTTTGCCTTATTGTTAGTTCGTATCAAAAGAAAAATTGTACACAATCATCCGGCTGATGAAATTTTTAGTTCTTGTACTTAAATGTGTTATAAAGAGAAAAACAAGTAAAAGGCTTTGATCTTCACTATTACGCCTATATAATGTGAAAACTGAAAATAAGTATTTTAAAAAGTAAACTATACAATAAATATTTGAATATCTTTTAAGGAAATATTTCTTGCTTTGAATCAATAGATAAGTATTTAGTATTATTTTATGTATTTCAAGTCATCAAAATATTTTATTTTTATTTTATGTTATAATTATTTTTATCATGTATTGTTAAATAATAGGGTTAATTATAAAAAATCTCAAACTTTGCTCAATTTTATGATTATAGTACGAACTTCAAAACGTGACAATTAAATACTTAAATTTTCATTCTTTTTCAATTATAATCCGACATTAATATCTCTGTTAACTTTTTTGACGTGACTTGCAACGTGCTTCAAAAATCATAATTATTATTAATACACATTAGCTCAAATTAACACAAGTAACAGAAATTCATGAAGTGACGTCGTTTTAAAAAATGATGCAGTTTAATCTTTAAATCAGTTTATACAGTCTCGAACATTCTTATTCTATATTTTCAATTTGTCAATGTGAAAGTCCCTATTTTTTCAATTTGTCAAAGAGAAAGGTCTTGTGCATGGGACTTTTTGTTTTTTTAAAAGTAAAACATTAAGATTCCGTATGATTATTATAAAAGTAAGGATATTTTCTCAATCATCAGAAATTAAAACTTAGTAGTGTATATGGTAAGCATGTGTTTTTAGTGAATGAAAAGAGAGAGAACTTGAATTAAATAATCTTTTTGGTTGGTCCAACAAAGTATCTACAGGCAGCAATGGAGGCATCCTAATTAAACAGAGTGCCTTAACTGTAATAATTGAATATAATCTCAATGACAGAGAGACACCCGTAACCCATAATGGGAGATTGATTTGGGTTTGTTATAAAACTTAGATGGAAGTCCTTATCATTAGCGGAGTGGAACATGTCCCATTTCTAACAAAAGAGGGTTTTTGAAACAAGTGGCAGGAGATTAGGTGAGTTGGTAAGGAGTTCTCGTAACATAAGTGAAGTCACGGGTTTGAACCATCTTTATGTATGCAGCCGTTTAAAATTTGAAGCCAGAGCTTTACCTCTTGTAATGGATCTACTCAATTTAAGTGTAGATTAATTTAAATATAAATGGCTTAAAAGTACTTTCCTATAATTAGAATCCGTCTAAAATAGTTTGCGAGAAAAAAAAAAAGATGTGTTGTTTTTAATGAAAAAAAAAGAAGCTTAGTGCAGCCTCTGAATACAGTTGGAAGTACCAAATTAATGAGATAGAGACTCCGTTTTCTTTTCTTAAAACGACAGTAGCTGGGTCTGAAACTCGCAAACATGTGTAAGTGTAACAGCAGAACAGTGCAAGTATGGTTGAGCGAGAGAGCAGCCAATGGAAAGGAGAGTACGTGTCAGTGACACGTTCCTCGCTTGGAACACGAGGAAAACAAACCATCATTAAGTGTTGCCCAAGTTCTGTATGACTACATCAGTCAGTTATCACTTGGTCAATTGCCCTCAATTTTAGGGCCTCTTTTTAAAAAATTAATTTGCATTACAATTTACAGCAGTTGTTTTCGTTTCTTCTTTTGAGATTTTGGTTACCTTTTTTGTGTTGGAAGGGAAAATATCTGGTTGTTGGTGTTTTTTTACCACCAGTCTCTCGTCTGTAACATGTATTTAATCTCTCGCTTTGTTAAAGGACAAAACCCTAAGGGTTCTTGTAAGAAGTAATCGCCGCCAGATTGATCTTAGCCGTCAAATTCTCTCCCCTCCCCTCCCCCATCTTCTTTTCCTCGTTTTAAGACAGCTCACTGTTTTTTTTCTTTCCTCCTCACCACTTGTGCTGCTGCTGCTGTTACTATTACATGGAGCCTGTCTAATTCCTGTTTCAAGGAATCCATTTCTGGTGGAAACCCATGTTTTGATTTTTATTTTTACGCTTCATAATCGTTGTTTTTCGCAGTTTTAGTTTTTTTTTTAATCTTGATTTCTTTTTTTTTACTATATTTGGTCTTAAAGTTTTGATCTTTTGTAGTTTAAAGTGCCTGTAAAAATGGGGTTTAGTCTTTTAGACTGTTTCTACGTAGAAAGTTTTGGTTTTTAACACTTTTTTGTTACGGGGTCTAACAATTGATACTGGGTTATTAAATCAGTAGTTGAGCTGTAGTGGTTAATGATAAAGTGGGGTTTTTGAATATGCTTTCTGAATTGGGGAGGAGACCGATGATAGGAGCAAGCGATGCGTCATCTCTTGGAGAAGATTTAGAAAATGAAATAGGGTTGTTGCTGCGAGAGCAGCGTAGGCAAGACGCGGATGATCGTGAGAGAGAGCTTAATTTGTATAGGAGCGGCTCTGCGCCACCAACTGTTGAAGGTTCATTGAGTGCAGTGGGCGGGTTGTTAGGTGGTGGAGGCGGTGGCGGCGGCGGTGTTGGTGCTACCCTTTCGGACTTTGCTAGTGGTAGAAATGGAAACGGGTTTTTATCCGAGGAGGAGCTGAGGTCTCATCCAGCTTATTCTTCATATTACTACTCGAATGTGAATTTAAACCCTAGGCTTCCACCTCCTTTAATATCAAGGGAAGATTGGAAATTTGCGCAAAGATTGAAAGGAGGCAGTTCAGTTTTAGGCGGTATTGGGGATCGAAGGAAGGTGAGTAGGGCTGATAATGGAAGTGGGAGGTCCTTGTACATGCCACCTGGGTTTGACTCCAAGAAACAAGAAACTGAGATCGAGTCAGAAAAGTTGCAGAGCTCAACAGAGTGGGGTGGTGATGGACTTATAGGTTTACCTGGACTAGGACTTGGAAACAAACAAAAAAGTCTTGCAGAAATCTTTCAGGTGATTGATTCTGTAATTATTGCTTCAATCTTAGTTCTATCTGTTAATGGAATGAATTCCTGCATTTACCAGATAGGATTGTTACTTCACAATATAATGGCTATCACTCTTTTACTGAGCCCTGTAGTTTGTATGCAACTGGCTTGGTACTTCCGTCCTTACGTGTGAGTTTGTGTGTAATCATGAGTATCTAATTTCTTTTAGTTTCCAGTCTATAATCTTGGCTCCAGTGATTAATTCTTCCGTTGCCCTTGTTCAGTACTCTTCATGGATGCTGCGATCTCTTTTGTTGCCATCTTGTAATAGCAGTTGCTTAAATTTCACACCTTTTTCCAATTAATTTGGCTAATTCTAGACTAATGCTTAAGCTTTTGTTTGAAACTCCTTTGGAGATCGACTCTTATCAATGTCTGTTATGTTTCCTCATGAAACACTAATTATGAATTGAATATCAAGCATACTTTGTCTTAGTGATATGTACTTGACTTCTTTATCTTACTGGAAAAGCCTATCCCTGCAGCGCAGTGTCCTGTTACAGTGTCACAAACATTAATTAGTTTCTGTACATGCTTTAGACTACTATTTGTTTTTCTTTGAAAGCTACTAACTTGTGTCTCAGTCTTGGTCTTCTTGATGGCATGTTCATTGCACTTTATTGTCATCAGGAACTGTCATAAATTTATCAATGTTTTATTCGTGCAGGATGACTTGGGGCATTCAGCACTGGTGAAACGGCACCCTTCGCGTCCAGCTAGCCGAAATGCGTTTAGTGAGAATGTTGAGACTGTTGGTTCTGCTGAAGCTTCATCTGCTGATACTTTACGTACTGTCGCAAATGTTCAGACCTCATCTGCTGTTCAAAATAGCGGTCAAACTTCTTTTACTTATGCTGCTGTTCTTGGTGCTTCCTTGTCTAGAAGTACTACACCTGACCCTCAACTTGTTGCTAGGGCTCCTAGTCCCTGCCCTACTCCAATTGGAAAAGGTAGAGTTTCTGCATCTGAGAAAAGGCTTATGAATCCTAACGCGTTTAACGATGTCTCATCTGGTATGAATGAGCCTCCAGACTTGGTAGCTGCTTTATCTGGTCTTAACTTGACACAGAATGGTGTCATAGGTGAAGAGAACCACTTGCCCTCACAAATTGAGCGCGATGTTGATGACAACCAGAATTATCTGTTTGGTCCTCCGGGTGGTCTCAATCATTTGAAGCAAAGTACATACTTGCAAAAATCTGAATCTGGTAACTTTCATATGCCTTCTGTTTCTCAATCAGTGAAGATTTCATACTCAGATTTGAATCAGAGTAATGGCAATGGGTCAGACATGAAAAGCTCCTCCATGGTAGTCAATAGGCAGCCTGAATTGCAGAATTCTGTTACTCCTTCTGGTAATTCATACTTGAAGGGATCACCCACCTCCAATCTTAATATTGGAGGTGGCTTGCCTACTCAATACCAGAATCTAGATTCAATTAATTCATCACTTGCAAATTATGGATTGAGTGGGTACTCCATTAACCCAGCTTTGCCTTCCATGATGGCTAACCAAATTGGAACTGGTAATCTACCACCATTATTTGAAAATGCTGCTGCTGCATCAGCTATGGCTGCCTCTGGAATGGACTTGAGAGTTCTGGGAGGAGGTTTGGGGTCTGGAGCAAATTTAACACTTGGATCTGAATCTCATAATCTTGGAAGAGTTGGGAGCCCGTTGTCTGGGAATGCCCTTCAAGGATCTTTTGTTGATCCAATGCATCTCCAGTATTTAAGGACGTCTGAATATGCTGCCCAGCTTGCAGCTCTCAATGATCCCACATTGGATAGGAATTACTTAGGTAACTCGTATGCTAATCTGCTTGAACTTCAGAAAGCTTATGTTGGAAGTCTTTTATCACCTCAGAAATCACAGTACGGAGTTCCATTGAGTGGTAAATCTGGGGGTTCCAATCACCATGGCTATTACGGGAGTCCTACATTTGGTGTTGGCATGCCGTACCCTGGAAGTCCTTTGGCAAATCCTATTATACCCAACTCCCCGGTGGGACCTGGCACTCCCATGAGACACAATGAACTAAATATGCGGTATCCTTCTGGGATGAGGAGCATGACGGGTGGTATCATGGGATCATGGCACTTGGATAACGTGGGTGAAAGCTTTGCATCATCTCTTCTGGAAGAATTCAAGAGCAATAAAACAAAATGTCCTGAACTTTCTGAAATTGCTGGTCATGTTGTTGAGTTCAGGTACTTACTGCTTAAAAAGCACTTCAAGTTCAACTATTATATACTAGCCTGAATTTATTTAAGTAATTTTGTATCTTTATAAGCAGTGCTGATCAGTATGGGAGCCGATTCATTCAACAAAAACTTGAGACGGCAACAATGGATGAGAAGAACATGGTTTATCAGGAAATTATGCCACAGGCTCTTGCTTTGATGACTGATGTATTTGGTAATTATGTAATTCAGAAGGTATCCAATATCTGTGCCGATTATTTTTTTTCATAGTTACATTGCTGGAGGCTTTAGATATTCATTTACTTACAAATGCAACTTCGTGTTTTTTCATACAGTTTTTTGAACATGGACTTCCTTCACAGCGAAGAGAGCTTGCTGGGAAGCTTTTTGGTCATGTTTTAACTCTCAGCCTTCAAATGTATGGTTGTCGGGTGATCCAAAAGGTATAAATAGGCTTGCCATATGGAAATCTGAGTGATTAACCCAAGAACAGTACTATACTTAAAAGAAGTAAATGCCTTCCCTAAAACACCCTGACCTACCTGGCTGGTGGATTCTAAGTGCAAAAAGGAGGTTGTCTGCATCCACACTGTGGCACCACTGTATTGCTATTCTGAGGACTTCTTTAGCCCTTGCTTTAATTCTCTATTCTCCCACATATGAGAATTTGATATTGCCATATACTAGTGCTAGTTCTTTCAAGTAATCACTGCAGTGATCGTAATAAAACAATTATGCTGGTAATCCTATAAAAGTTTTCATTATTAACTTGTTTGTTTGAATCGTTCAGGCCATTGAGGTTGTTGAGTTGGATCAGAAAATTAAAATGGTTGAGGAACTTGATGGTCATGTCATGCGATGTGTACGTGACCAGAATGGGAACCATGTCATTCAAAAGTGCATTGAGTGTGTGCCTGAAGAAAATATTCAATTTATTGTCTCCACCTTCTTTGATCAAGTTGTAACCCTCTCAACTCATCCTTATGGGTGCCGTGTGATTCAGGTTGAGAATCCTTCTATAATTCTTTGCTTCTCCAAGTGAATCACCATTTTTAACGAGGCTTATTTTAAGATTCTGAAGACTTATGTATGTTCTCTTTGCTGCAGAGGATACTGGAACACTGCATGGATCCAAAGACCCAGAGCAAAGTTATGGGTGAAATTCTAGGGGCTGTTAGCATGTTGGCGCAAGATCAGTATGGAAATTATGTTGTTCAGGTTAGTAAATCTTTCTCTAGAAAGGCTCTGCAGGTATCCATATATTTAATGTATTTGTTTTTTTGGTAGTGATACACAAGAAATCGTTGTTGTGTGGTTGTTTGAACATGAACTGTTTATTCTTTTGTGCTTATTACGAAGTGGGATTGGAATTGGGTTTCCTGATCTTTGTTTTTATGTTGTGATTTTAGTTTCGCTTTGCTATGTGCAAAATTCTGCATAATCTAAAGTTCCTACAAATCATCAATATAATACAAATCGTAGTTTAAATGGGGTAATTTGAACTGCATTTTGACTGAGAAGCTCCCTAAAAACATTAAGTGGCACCCCAAAAAAAAAAAACACTTGCGTTTTGCTCATGTATGCATTGCATACATATGGAACACATCTGTTGCTAATCTGCATATTTTCGTGTTTCTTTAGCTTCATTTATTGAAACCAACTGCTTTGGTAAGCATTGAATATTGCTGTCTCTCTTTGCATATAGGTTCTTTATTACTTCAAATGTTAGGACTTGGAACTGTTCTATTAGGTTAGACTGTTTGTGTGCATCTTTTGAGCTGGTTCTAATGCTTCAATTTGTAATTGCCCCTGATTTGATCTTTTCAGCATGTACTTGAGCATGGAAATCCTCACGAGCGATCTGCTATCATCAAGGAATTAGCTGGAAAGATTGTTCAGATGAGTCAACAAAAATTTGCTTCCAACGTTGTGGAGAAGTGTTTAACATTTGGTGGCCCTACAGAGCGCCAATTACTGGTCAATGAGATGCTAGGAACTACTGATGAAAATGAGCCTCTGCAGGTTTGTAATTTATGCAGCTGACAAGAGACACCTGTATCACTGTCAAGGATCAACGATATGATGTCATGAGTGATATGTTGATGTTTGTGTGTGTTCTCTTTCTAGGCAATGATGAAAGATCAGTTTGCAAACTATGTTGTACAAAAGGTATTGGAGACTTGTGATGACCAACAGCGTGAGCTGATCCTCACACGAATAAAAGTTCATTTAAATGCATTGAAGAAGTACACTTACGGAAAACACATTGTTGCTCGTGTGGAGAAACTTGTTGCTGCTGGAGGTACTCACTTTTTCTTTTTCTTTTTTCTTTTACGAGTGAACTTAAATTACATCTAGTACCTGCATGGACTTGGAAGCAAACATAAACATAGTGGCACATTCATCTTGGTTAGTGACTGATGAATTGCTAATTAATTGGCATCTCTCAACTGTTGATGAAGCAGAGTACCAGCATACCCATAATTGATCACCACTCGTTGTTTAGCATTTATTCTTGTCATCTTAGTGATGATCACTCTTTCCTTGCAAAAAGATGTGAGATTGGTGGTATTTTCTTTAAGCAAGTTCTTTGAACTCTTACATGTTTGTTGTGTGTCAAATATCTCACTCTCGAGTACTTGATTTACTTGCAGAAAGGAGAATTGCAGCGCAGTCTATGCACTCTGCTTAGGTGGCCTAGGAAAGAAAGTTGTCTGTACAGCTAACTGAGGCTAGTGTGAGCTTCCTATCTTTCTTTCTTCGCATATCTAGGAGCTACGACTCTACCTTTGTTTTAGTGGCAAGGTATGAGCGGATTGGAAATAAAAAGTGTTTGCTTGTACCGGGAACTGTACATTGTGTAGTTTAAGGTTTATACATAGAGTTGAGCAAAGCTGAGGTTCACTTCAGATGTGGATACACCTACTGCCACTGCAGAGGAGTTTGACTATACAGGTTCAAAGTGGTGTAAAAATGATGGGATGTCGAGACTGTACAAAATGTTGGTATGTCAAGAGCTGTTAATGTTTAGGTGAGGCCAGAATTTTCTTTTGTATTCAACTTCTATATATTTTCTTAAGAGCTACAATTTTCTTACGTGCTTATAGCCTATAATCATCTCCAAATTCCATAACTCAACCAAATCACATTAAATCAAGTTGTAATGACACATCGCAGAACAATTTTGATCTAACAACACAAACATGGCGACTCCCTTGTGCGAGGCTTTTATTCTTCAGCACCGTCAATTTCTACTTTCTGACCAAAACCTCTAGGCCCGGCCTTGGCTCTCGCCTTCCCTTTCTTCCCACCTTTCTTCTTCTCCTGCTTAGCCGTTTGTTCTTTATCAAACTTCTCCCTCTCTCTCTTCCCCAGGAAATCTGTCACTCCCAGGTATATTACCTGCAATCCAAAACGTGGCAAGATAACGATATAGATGGAGTCGTATAAGCTGCTAGCCAGACGAGTATGGCATTGACCAAGGTTCGGATCAATCTATAATGCGAAAATCACGAAAAGATTAAAAATTGGAATGTCAGTTGTTACCCCAATTGTGAGAATGATCAGAATGACGAAGGCAATGAACAGGAGAGCAGAGACAACGGTGGAAAATCCGTCATCGCCAGAAGACACCACTTGCTGGGCACTATCAAGCGGAGTACTCTCTGGAGGCGGAGCTGCTTCTGGTGAGGCAGAGACCCTCCACCTTGGAGTTGTACTTGGAGAAAGGAAGGTTAGTCTGGGCAGGTGGAGAGTGGATGTGGATGTTTTATTGGTGTGGACGGTAAGTGAAGAGGGAGGGTATGTGTGACTGCGGGTGGAGATGGAGAGAAGAAATGGCGAAGATAGAGATAAGCATGATGTTATGGCCATAGGGGGGTGGTGTGCTGCTTTAGTTACTGCTAAACTACAACACCGCTTCTCTTCCTGGAGGACACGACAGGATAAGTGGGAGTGACTCTGACTGGAGACCCAACTCCATGGACAAGATCCATTAATTTAAGACCGTTTATTTAGGCTCATGTTTCTGTCTTAAATGAAATGAAATCTTATTAGAATTACGAATTATTTGTTTTTAATAAATTAGAAGACCTTTTCTTTTAAATCAGTTTTCTTCAAGGAAAATCCCTTTTTATAGGTATTTAGTTACCATAATAGCGTGGAAAATCCCTTTTATAGGTATTCGTTGCCTATCCTCTTCCAAGATGTTTGGTTGGCCTATTGGAATAGATAACGAAATGAAATAATTATTCTTAAGAATAAAATATATAAGAAATAGAAGGAAATGAATATTACTTAGTTTAGTTTATTCCTAAAAAATTCTAATAATGATGTATGAAAACATAAATTTTTAATGACAAAGAAATAACTAACAAAAAGATCAAAATATCTATTATAGTCTCTACTAATTATATTATTATTATTATTATTAACAAGTCCTTATTATTATTATTATTATTATTATTATTATTACTGTTAATATTATTGTTAATTTTATTATTAGTGTTAATTTTCTTCTTCTTATTATTATTATTATCTCTAAGGAATTATGTGGATTCCTTAAGGATATTTTTATCTAACATGTCCTTAATTTTATTCTAATCACTTAGATTAAACTTAGAGTAGATAAAGATAAGAGGTGATAGTTTACGTATTCTTCAAACTCAAGGAATAAATAAATCTTTGCATTATATATTATGTATGTTTTCTTCGACCAAACAAGAAAATAACTTATTGTTAGGAATATATTGAGAATAGAATGGTTATTCCAATCAATCAAACACCCTGTTATTGATATTAAAAAGATTCTCTACATATGTATTAGGATTTTTTTTTGGGTAGATTTTTGTTTTAAGTTTATTATTTTTGCCGTTACAAAATTTGAATTCAAAACTAAAATTCAGGATTAATTACATATATGGTTTAATTTTTATTTTAGTTATCATATTTTAAAATTTTATTATTTACTCAATATTACTTAATTATCATATAATTTTTTCTTTTATCTAATTTTAGTTTTCTATTTATTCATAAATTTAAAACTCAAATTAAATTTAGAGCTGTATCATTTTTGAAATTTAATTAAATATAATAGATAAAATTAATTAATAATTCTCAAAAAGAGTTTACTTTAACCTTAAATTTTATAACTAAATTACATCAGTAAGCAAAATATGTTATAACTTTTGTTGTATCTTAAATAAAGAAGCACTTGAGTGACTGTTGGAATATAACCAATCATTTCATATGGATACAAAACGCTCCATTATTACTATAAAATAAATAAATTTTATGTCAACCATCATCGATATAATTTATAACTTTGATATGAAGACGTGAAATTTGATCCTAACAATTGAAATTGAACAAGTTATTGTGTTAGTTATGAATTGAATTATTAACATTCATAAGCTGCTATAAATAGTTAAAATGATATCAATTAATCGAAAATAATTAAAGAAACAAAGATATGATAATTTTTAATATGTAAAGTAATCATAAATGATATCAATTTAATCGAAAATAATTAAAGACAAAAGATACAAATATATGATATTTTTTTATATGTAAGAAAATGACATCGTAGAGTTTGGTGGATGGTATTAAAAAAAAATCATCTTTTAACTCATGGTCATAGTTTATATGTTTGAGTATGTATGTGATTGTCTTCTTCGCCAGCAAGATATTGCTCTTAGAAATTTCTTAACCTAAAAATGAAAATGAAGAAAACGCATACAAACACACGCATGACTATTTAATGACGCAATTATTTATAAGTTTTTGATCTTATACATATTCAAATATCTAAGTTAATAAGATTATAAATAAAATTGTAATGAGATTATAATTATAAAATTTATATTATATTTATATATTATTCTTAGTTATTGTTATAATAAGACTGGGCATTGATAGAGTGTAAAAAATAACATGTGTATTATTTTTTAATGAACTTATATAAGGATTGTTATATTTTGATGATACTTAAGACCAACTCTAATTAGTTAACTCAATTTATAGTCGTTAGATATAATATGAACTTTATAGAAGTGGATTAATGATTAATATATGATTTTTTATCCTAAAGTGATTAGAGAAAATGTTTCATTATTCTTGAATAATATTAATTCAAGAAATCCTTGGTGGAGATAGAATGAGACTTTGAAAATTAGTTTTTAGATGTCATTAACAAAATCAATTATTGATGATTGAGAACTATCATAATTGAATTTAAATAAAGTAGAAATTAATTTCATATTTTATAAATAATCAATATATTATATAATAAAAGGAATGAAGATAAAAAATTTATGCTAAAAAAGATTTATCAAAAACTACTTTAACGCTCTTAATATTTGGGAGATCACTGTATGCTACTAGACGTTGTAGACAAAAATTTTATTTATTTAATCATCAATATAACTTTGGGTTATAATTTATATATACATTGCATTTTTTAGAATATCGTACCTATCAATCGGTATTGAACTCGTATCTTTAAGAAAAATTTGTACTAAAGTCTGGTACTAATCAGTAACGGCTCTTTAGGTTGGTACCTATCAGTCAAATACTAATTAGAATTATAAATTTTTAAAAAATTTAGAATAAATTGAAAATACTTAAAATTTCTCCTTATAAAATAATAATTACTTATAAATTAAAAAGAATATGATAAAATTATCTATATTTTATTTAATAAATAATAAAAATACAAATAAAAATGTATTAAATACAATTTTTTGTCAATAGAGTTATACAAAGTGATTATAGATTACATAAC
>JAJMLV010000008.1:67375235-67395561 GCA_027123465.1 Erythroxylum coca
CATTCTCAAATCATTTTATCAAATGCTTTCATACTTTTCATGCTCATCATGCTTCCTTATTTTGTCATTCATACAAAATGCCATGATATTTTTAAAGGCAATACACGATCACAATCACATTGCATTTTTAACAATTTCAATGTCACACACACATGCAAGCTAGCAAGACAAATTTCCCATACACACAACAACTATAAATATATTACCCACCAAATATCGCTTGATAATCCAAGTTCAAAGTTGTCCTTTCTCTTGCGATCGGATTAGGTCTGCTTGGTTTCCTATAACAAACCAAGTTCTCATTCAAACAACATTCAAAGGGAATTAATAAAGCTTTGAAAATCAAAAGTTACTCGACTTCCATCCAAAATTTGATATCTTTAAAGACTGGTTCAAAACTTAATTTCTTCATCAAACTTGTATCCCTATGTCTCTAGTTTACAACGAATCAAAAATCACATCATTTGGACATCTACTTCAAAAGTTATGCCCAAAATACCAAAATACGTCTATGTAGGAAAACAGGGTTTCGCCGCGACGGAAGCAGAGGCTCGCCGCGGCGAAAACAGAGGCTCGCCGCGGCGAACACATTGGAGCTCGCCGCGGCGGAAGCAGAGGCTTGCCATCCCCATTTTTCACTCCTAATTTTCACTAAACAAGATTCAATCATCCAATTAATGCTGATATTTACTTGGAGAAGCTTCAAATTCTTCAATTTCTCGAGGCTCTAGCTTTCCCCTCTTTTTCTCTTCTTCTTCCTCTCTTTCACGATGCTCACCTCTCAAACAAGACAAAATTTTCTTCTTCTTATAACTCACACCCTTAAAGCTTGTAAAATGGCCCTTATGCCCTTCCACTTATGCCTTATAACTTAAAGGATTAGGTGATCTACCCAAATTACCCCTCATGCATTCTTACTACATTATACTTTAATTCCATCAATTCATAATTCCTCCTAACATTGACATGCTAATTACTCCAAAATAATAAATCTAACAAGACTTCAAAATAAAATTAAATCATGCTTAATAAAAAATAATTCGGGGTCCAACATTTTCACTGGCGACTATGGTCACAACAGCCCTTATCTTTCATCCATTTATGTAATGAAATGCATCAATCACATATGATCATTCAGTCACTTTCACATATCATTAGACCTAGGTTCGGAATTCGACATTGAACTTAAGAATCACTTTTTCATTCATATGCATATTTTCATTTTTCTTCGAAACTATATCCTCCATTTAACAATCAAGGTATGCATCACATATTTCGTCAAATTCACATTCAATGATCACTTCTTATGATTTTCACATACATCAAACTCCTCGGACATTCAATATCCAGAATCAGTACAATCAAATTCACATTGCATAATCAGTCAATACATAATATAAACAAAACAATCAGTAAGTAAAACCATCTAGGTTGACTCACAATATGCTCCAGATTAGCATTTGCTTCCAAGATCTAGAAACATCTGAATGCAGATGTTTATCCTACACATCAAAATTATGCAATACACACATTGCACACACATTAATAATTGCATAATGTTAACTTTTCCTTTATGCACAAATGTGTATATGGAATATGTACAATACATGTTCATGATAATCTCGGGTATATTATCAAATTTTATATTTTAACTACAATCTTATTTTATAACTCAACTACTCATCATTTCATGTTTAGTATTATTTGCTCTCACAAAATCCAATTCTTATTCACTCTGACTTGATACTGATTACTCATTTCTTTTGAATCACAACTACAATCATGTGAACCCTTTCATCTCCATTATACACATGTCTTTGGTACTTTAATTCTGACAATTCATTCACTATTGTTATTCTAACATTATAAGATCAAACATTATCCAGAATCTCATTTCTTCTTGTAACACCTCCAAAACTCCAAACCTTTAGGTCTCCTTTTCATAATCATTTTGACATGGAAAATGGGAAATTTGGCAATACTTTCTTATATGAAAATGTTCCCCATTGTCTTAATTTTTTAATGACACCAAGATCAGTCAATTTGATTCAGTAATTTGAAAGTTATAACCCAAATAATTTTGGACAGTTCTTATACTAAGACAATGCCCTATAATCAAATTCCACACCGAAATTAGAATTCTTATAGACCGAATTAAAACTTGATTTATTCAAACAATTTGTAGCATATGTCTCTATTTTACTCCAAATCAAAAATCATTCCATTTGGATAAATATAGAACAAGATATTGTCAAAATACAGAAGCATGTTCAAGGTGCAAGGAAGTTAGCCGTGGTGAGTTCCTCTCGAGAGGAATTTTCACAAAAATATCACAAGTTGACCATGGAAAAATCAAAAATTGGCCATACCGAACTTTTCCCGAGAGGAATCCTAGCCAAAACTTGCAAGTTTACCATAGCAAAGCAAGGAGTTTGCCTCCGTGAACTTTCACATAAGCATACCCAGTTTTCTAACTTCATGTCAGATTTTGAGACTCTTAAAGATAGAATTTGAATTTGATGTCTTCATAAAAAATGTAGCCATATGACTCTATATTAATTAAAATCAATAATCATAAAATTTAGATAAGTAGAGAAAAATTTATGGCTAAAAGACTAAAGCATACTCAGTAAACATTACTGCTACATTTTCTAAATCATCTTCCAATTTTGATTCCAAATTTTACCCTAACATATCTTATACTAAGATCTCCTTTTCTCCTTCATTTACTCCTTATTCCTAATTCCATTTAAACTCAATATCATCCATAAACAAATTATAGTCCATGATTGATCATGAACACTAATAATAGAATATACACATATATACACATTCCTCTTCAACTTCCTACACATATTCAACTTCATTTTCACTTTCATTTCACTTCTAACTATCACTATAATTCTTCCCAATTCAAGATACCACATTACTCCCTTTCTTTAGCTTTAGACTTCTTTTATTTTATCATAAGAACATCAAAGAGATTCACATTAATTCATCAGGAAAACAGAACAAAAACTCATTATGTATCTAGTTTTTCTATACTTTTTCCTACATCCATCAACTCAAAATCAAGACATGGATCTAAACACATTTCTCATCCACGTTTTTACATATACCCATCCTCATTTTATGAATATTTAACCTCCAACTATTATCAAACATGTTTCATTCATCAAAGCCATGAAGAGTAATAGATTAATTGCTTGATTAAGTTCCAAGATTCTTCAAACTCTCAAGATCTCTCTCAACCTTAGCTTCCTTCTCTCACACGTGCAACATCATTTAAAGGTGGAATAGTTTGGTCCTTTAGCAACAAGAAGAAGAAGACCATGAATCTTAAAGAAGCAAGGTGTAAGAGTTGAACAAAAGTAAACATGATGAGGGCGAGAATGAATGTTGTGGGTGAAGGAGAGGGATGGAGAAGATGAAGAAATGAAGAAGTTGGAGAGGAGAAGTGTGTTTTGTGAATATATAAGTGAAATACTATAATGTGAGCCTTTCATTTAGTGAATTTTGTGATTTATACAAGTGGTGTGGCAAGTGATACATGTCCCTTGCCACATGTCACTTTCGCATTGTCTTTTATGTAACTAGTCCATATTGTCTCCAATTGCTAATCCAATTGACTTATAATTTTCAACGACACTTGTTATTAAATCTTAATGTCACATATAAAAATTTCCATTGTCAACTCTTTCTTCTACTACTATTCATCAATTGTTCTGTCACTTATCATTTTTCCTAGTATAAAATACCCTTACATTCCAAAAAATTTTCATATCTCACCGAAAATTCTAAATTAATGCTTATACTCTCAAGAATCAAATTTCAATACAAATAATTCACAATTCCAATTATAACCACATTTATAGATCAATTATATCCGGCAATTGTTAATGAATGCATGTACAGTCATTTTGATGTGTGCAAAAATTCAAATTCACACGTTTGTGCTAACATTATGCATGAGCATGAAATACATTTTCTACTCTCTTATTCCTATTTTTTCAATAACTGAAATCTAGGGTTTTAACCCTTAGTATGAAAACGGGATGTTACACTTTGTTTTCAGAGAACATCTATCTATACTAATTATAGGTCATATCTTCTTCCACCCCTTGTTCATAATATCAAAACACACATACATTCTCTTGAGTACCAATTTATCTTCTAAGTTAAAGCTCAATTGTAAAACTTCGATTCCTTTCTTTAAACTTATAAATATAACCATAAAAGTCCCCCTATTCATTATGTTGTTTTTTTGTTTTTACTTTAAGAACCTTCCTCCTCGTATACTTGCACATGTTGGAAATAGTAGACAATTTATTTTCTCCCTACATTTTTGACCATTTTCTTGATTTTGATGTTTGGCTTCTCTAGGATTTTTTCCTCAAAGTGTCTCATGATAAAATTGGATATAGCTAGCCTTGGTTTGTTCTTTGGATTGCATGTAAGCTCTAGATTTTAAGTTTTCAACTTTATCTTTTCTATCAAATGTAGCAGATAGCTCAAATGAATAACATTCGATGTAATCATATCTTATCTGTTTTTCTTTATTCCTCTTGAAACTCAAGTTAAATCTTATTACTACTACATAATAAACAACTACTTCTTTAAAGTGTTTAGCACTATCAAACACTGTCATCAACAACCAATCACTTGGAACAACCCTAAGAACATGTTTATTAGTTTCACTAGGTCACCTTAAAGCATCATCTACTTCTTCAGTTCTGAGATATTCATCACTGGCTAAGAAGCTCCAAGATTAGAAAGTCAACTTACATTATGTAATGACCTGCATCAACACTAATGTTGAATTTGAATCATATTTTCCTTTATTATAAGCAACTAAATTCTCTCAATCTTGAGCATCCAACTTACCTATATCTTGAGCATCCAACTTACCTATATCTTGAGCACTCATTTCAAAACCACTATCATCACTCAATTCATAATCATTAACAATTGATTCTCTACCTCCCGAATCACCTCCATCATCCACTCCAACATCATTATTACCACCCATATCCACCCAACTTTAGTTTTACCTCCTAAGTTAACACTAACATTTTAATGAACTCCCAAATCAAATCCTACACCATTATCACAACCCAAATCCACTCCAATATCATCTCCTAATTCCTTAACTATCTCATTTTTAATAGTTGTTGTGCCAAATTAAAATTGATCTAGAATGCATTGGTTCATCTATATACCCCAAATAAACATCAATTATACCACACATATCTGACAATTTAACCAAATCCAATGTACTCTGACTAGAGTCTAACACCCTCAAACCTTCATCTAACCCTTTATTAGGAGTCAAATATCATGCACTAACAATATTTATAGATACTAATATAGCTCTCATTTCACCTACCTCTCTCCAACTCACATAATCCAAGTCCACATTCTTAAAAATTTCTAGCACCTTACCTACATACTTTCGTGTACTTTCCTAAGTAAAATGTCTACCATAACATAACATTTTACTAGCTCTTCCATTTACTGCAATCTAATATGGATAAATTTAACTAAATACACTCCATATTATTAAAATATCTCATATGAATATAGACCCATATTGAAAGAAAATAACACACTATTAAATATACTATTACATATTACATAAAGGCAATATGTTGGGCATATTACTACAAAACTAAATAGTAAAGATCACAACATTTCAAATGCTTAGTTTAGCTTATTTGGTTCTCAAAATATATAAATCAAAGGTTAAGTTAATGTTAATTTGAAAGGGTTCCAAGTTAAGTTAAGGTGGTTAAAGGCTTCTATGTTGCTAAGATTATGAAAGTAGGTTGAGGTTAAGAAGACATGTTATCTCATTAAGAGCAAACGAGACTCACCAGAAAGAAATTGTTTAAAATTTTGGATGGAGGAGAAAGATTTCATTTGTATTATGCCTTAAGTGTTAAAATGAAAACTCAATTATGAAGAAATTTTTAATATCAAAACTGCTTCTTGCATGTAAAGAACCAGATTGTAAAGACAATGACAAGTTTGGTCGTAGTCTTTTATATTTGGTTTAGTAGTTTAAGGAGAACGTGACAAGATGAATCCTAAGGAGGAGAGGCTCCATTATCCTAATTGCATCTATTCAATGTGAGTTCAAGGTATGCTACATGTGCATGCACTGCTTTCTTAATCCTTGGTAAACCTCTTTCTCTTTAACTTAACTATTGAAGAGAAAGAAGACTTTTATACTAAATATATTTCATTCAACTTATGCCTTCATGTCTTATTTTTATTAAAATTTTCATTTCCTAATGTTGAAGAGAAAGTAGAGTTATATATAAAACCTATTTTATTTAACTTGTTCTTTTGTTTCTTATGTCTAATGAAAGATGCATTTCCTAATGTTAGAGACAAATAGACTTCTATATTAAATCTATTTCATTCAACTTATGTTTTCATTTTTCTTTCTAATGAAAGTTGTATTTCCTTCAACACTTAGTCATTTCATGTTGTCAACAATTCTTGAAAGTACATGATATATCATGAAGAGATCTAATTGGCTTTTAAACGAAATTTTTTTGCTTAGTTTCCTTTTAGCTTAAAGGACCAAATAGTCTGAGATTTACAATTAGTATATAAATGGCATCCTTATGTTTAAATTTGTGCCAAACATCTTATGTCAAGAGTTGTTTGTATATGACTTTAAATTAGGCAGGTTTCCAAAGTTTGCTTAGTTAATATTCATTAAACTGATAGAAATAGTATGTAGACTTGCTTAATCTAACTCGAACTTTGACTTTTAATGAATCTAAAAAATAACTTTCAAATTGTTGTACACTTTGCATGGTGACCTAGTTAGTATCTAGGCTCCATCATGCCGTAAAGGCTAAAAATGATCTCACTTTTAAAAGTGAGAAATCACTAGTTAAATGCAAAATAAATCTAAATGAAGGAAAATCGAGTTTTTTTAAATGACGTAATTAGACATCAAAATGGAAATACTATATAAGGCTTGAATCGTTTGATGTAATCTCAATCTTATTATATACACATAAAAACATAAATCGCCACAAACAATAAAATAATAAATATAAACATATATAAAAACAAAAATAATAAAACAATAAAACAAAACTTAAACAAACATACTTCCTAACAAATTATGTGTTGGACCACCAACCTTTATTTGTGCATTTTGAAACACAAGGGAGCACAAGGGGAACGAGCTTCTTCCACTGTTTCTACCTTTACAAATAAAGGTTTAAGTGTTATAAACACAAAATATTTTTTATTCATAGGTAAGAACGACAAACACTAAATAAATAGAACTTTGTGTGATTACTATACCTATTGAAACCACAAAACTCCAAAATCTTTTGAATAGGTTGTAAATGGAATAGAGAATCAAGGTGCTAAGAAATTACTAGAAATTAACAAAGATAGACAAAGAATAAGCAAAAAAGAATAGACGAATTTCACAAAGACAAAGAAAGCAAGAAGAAACAACCAAAGAATATATAAAGAGTATGAGGAAACATTCGTCCCTGAGTATTAGAGATTTGCTAGAAATTAGGGATTTTATGACATGCATGGTTAGTTAGGGAGAAATTTTTAGGGGGAAAAAAGTTTTTTGGGTTTTATTTTTTAAAATAAATAAAAGTTTTATTTATTTTAAAAAATAAAACCTAAAAAACATAAATTTGAAGGTGAGTATTGGACCAATTGATAAAATTGTTTTTATATAACTATAAGGTCACTGGTTCAAGTCGTAAAAATAACCTCCCCGGAAAGCAAAGAGAGTTATGCACCATTACGTTGATTTTTAATTAAAATATGAATTCATTTTAAATTCCAAATTTAATATTTTTACGAGACATCTACTGTCATGTTGGCAATTGACCCTATTTGGTATGCTTGTGTAGACTAAATAGTAACGTCACATGTATTGGACGAAGCGTGATAAGAGTGAGCTCTTTTGGGTCAATTTGTTCCATTTTGGAGATGTGAGTATTGGAAATAATAACATGGCTCATCTTACATCTTTTTATCAAATGTTAGGAGACAAATTAGATCTTTTGGCTATGTACATTGCAAGGTTAGTAACATTAAAAAACCAGAAGGTTCACTTGCAACATGTGTATCGTGAAGGGAACCAGAGTGCGGACCAGATGATTTTCCTTACAGTCTCTCACAGCCCTAGCCTGCACCTTCTCTAGGATCCCCAGGCGACTGTTCGAAAATTCCTACTTCGAAATTAGTAAGGCGTTTTGTATCGAAGAACCCTATATTACTTAGGGTGCTTAGTTTCGCTTTGTCTTGCTTTTGTATTGTTTCTCTTCCATTTCAGATTTTAAAAAAATATTGACGTTACTTTATATTCTAATAATAAAATTGTCCAAGATCAAAATACACTTAGGAGTTCGGATTCGGACGGTTAGCCGACCTTGCCAAACGACATGTCTTATCGAAAACTCAAAGCTCAGGTCTCTTGGTAACGGGCATGGATTGTCTGCATCCACCACCCCACAACCTTCTCGGCCTTCCACACCTTTCTTCAAGATGGGTTCTTTCTTTGCAAAATCACGAAAACCCGTCAATACCCAGTTGCGGACATCAGTATGGAGGCAATTGTGCTTTTGTTTTAGTTTCTAAGAAAGCAAAATTTTCTCCGATCTTCAGGAATGGGAGCAGAATATGTGGTACCCTTGTGAGAGCGAATAGCAGAGAGTCTCCTTATCAAGTTTTAGGAGTTTCTCCCGCTGCAACTCCTGATGAAATTAAAAGGGCATACAGGAAGCTTGCTTTGAAGTATCACCCCGATGTCAATAAAGAGGTATAGGTCAGCTTGGTCCCTTGAGATTTAGATCAAACTCCGTCTATAGTTTATATTGGCCTTTGTACATTGTTTTGTTTTCCATCCATGTACGTTTGTTTACACGCATCCATTCCTGCCTTTAAGCGTGATTGCTGTGTAGCATCATCAGACAAAAGAAAGAAGATTTTTGCTGAAGTGAACATATAATATCTGGCGTAGATCCATTATTTCTCATACTGTTTGTCTAATATATTCTACAACTCTTTGTAACTGATTATCTAAGTCAATTCATCTGGTTCCAGAAAAATGCCGAGCAGAGATTTATGAAGATTAAGCATGCATATAATACATTACTGAATTCCGAATCTACAAGGAAGTATGGCGCTGCAAATTCGTCAGGTTTCTCATACTCTAGCACTCAAAGAAGTCAAAAGAAGAGTACTCAAGATGAAGACTTCTATGGATTTGGTAAAAGCCAAAATTCCATTTGTATTTGTGTAACACCTATTTGCTTCGCTAATTCATTCTTTTTATATGTTTTCATATCTTAATTGTTGCCTTCTTCAGTACGAGTGGGAGTTATGTCGGTTCTCAAACAAGGCAGTAATGGGGAAATTCTACTTGTATTGAAATGTTAGACTGTGATCATTTACTGATTGAAGTGTATATAATGTTTAACTGGTAAATTTTGGACCAGTAACTTCTTACGTAAATGTCCTACTATCACCTTTTCTTAGCAGTGCTTGGTCCATGGCAATGATGCCAATTACTTGTGTCATTACCTAAGTGTGGTTTGTAGGAGCAAATTGTCTACTCTGGGGTTAATATGGTTCACATTTGTAGGACCTTGTATATTCTGAATTTATATAGCTGATCCGCCTCCAGTGGCTTTCCTGGTTTGATTGTCCTTAAAATTGGCTAGAGATGATCTCATGAAATTTGTTCTGCTGTCCTTTTAGCTGTTCATTAGGCTTAAATGTTCTTATGTTCACAAAATTATGCTGCAGGTAACTTTTTGAGGGACGTTCAGATAACAATAGGTAGATGTTACATCTGTTTGGACATGAAGTTTCTTCCACTAAAATCTGTCTAACATCTTTACATTTCCACATTGACATGGCGATCAGGTGCTTTCTTCTTGTAGTTATCTTAACTTGGTATTGGTGTCACAGGTGACTTATTTAGAGACCTTCAAGAAGAATTCCAGAATTGGGAAGCTAGTTCTTCTTCGTATGGGAAACCAAAAAGCCTGTGGGAAGAATTGGCAGTATGACACTGTTAATTTTTTACAGTTAAATTTCAGAAACTGTTGATTTTGATTTAAAAGGACATACATTTTCACACAAACACACGAGACTTATCTGAATATTGTATCTCATCAGCATTACAAAGGATTCTAAGGCAAGAATCTATGATAATTACTATAATCAGGAAATTGGGGAAGAGTTTGTGGAATTCCTAGAGAAAGAGCTCAACATAACAGACACAGAGGCTGAAGTAAACGAAAATGGACCTCAAGAAGATGATTCTTTCAGCGATCCGGGGAAGATGAGAAGAAGAGGAAGTGCTGGAAATGAGCAAGGCAAGCGCAGCAGCATTGAGGATAACATTGATGACATTGAAGCTACCCTGGCAAAGTTGAAGAAGGAATTGGGGTTGTAGTAAGGAAAATTCTGCCGAGCATTGATAGCCTGCTCGGAGTTCGTTGATCATGGATGTTCAAGAACCGTACGGGGGAATTCTTACCCATTTTGTTCTTTACGCGCATATTGTAAATGATAAATATTTGAAAACATGATTCATTACTTTGGACAATCAACAACTATTTCACTCATTTCATGGACCTACTGTGTTATATGCTACTGCTGAAATGATAGCTTGACCGGAGAAACTACAGGCAGAAGCAAAAAGATGATCAAAGATCACCCACGGCAAGTTCTGGCACAGGTGAGTGAGGCGAGGGCCGCGAGAGACTATAGTCTCTGGTTATTCTGTGACTGCTACATGTAAAAGATTTGGAATTCTTACGAAGATTCTCTCTAGAAGTAACGAAAAACTGATCCTCCTTGAAAAGAATGGCCATGGCCCTTGGTATTTCATAAATGTTTCGGTTATCAAATCTTGTCCGCATTGCTTATTCAACAAGACAATCGACGAGGAACGAGAAACAAATAACTGAAATTCCATTGTGATTTAGTCTGAAATTTAATTGAAAAAACATTTTGTTTTCAATGATCCCACACCAACTCAAAGTGACCAAAACCTTCAGGAGGAAAAGCTTCCTAAGCTACACTAAACGATTAAACCCCTCAATATCTCTCACCAAACCTGAAGAACAGTGAACCAGATCCGGTATTATGATCAACAGCATACTCAGCCCGTACTAAACCCAACTTCATACCAAAACCATACGATGAACCCTGACCCATTCGCCTGTAGACTTCTGTTGGATTTCCCTTGACATCTTTAGAAGTTCCTAGATCATTGCCATGCTCTGCAAATGCGTACACGTGTGTATTTCTCACTGGGATCCTTATCTCAGCTCCAAGCTGCATTCATCAACAGAATAACGAATTAAAAGACCGGGGGGATTCAATAGCCTTGCTAGTGAGAATGAGAGCTAGAAAAGTTGGTTCTCATATGAACTCGTAACAAACATCCACCTCTGAGATTGTTTCAACGTAGGATCTTTACCTCAAGGATGTTTCTAGCTGCTCCCAATTCACCCATATTGTACCCCCTCACAGAATAAGGTCCCCCTAGAGTAAAAGCATCGTAACTTGGAAGGTCTCCTACACAACCACCATAATGGCCATGGAGGACTAGTATAGGTGGTGGGGGTTTACCAGCACCTTCCTCCACCTGCTTCAACTGGATAAATCGGGTCATTGTTAGCTGATGGCGATTGAAGAATGGAAACTTGCTGCCAATGCCAAGGCCTTGGTCCACCTGCAACATGCACAGACAAATAAAATGTTATATATAAGATCTTTGGTAAATTAATGAGAGAGAAGACTTTGGCTGATACATTTTAGTATCCCGTTTCTGATCATGACAATACGGACATTTTTCTTTGTCCTGTCGAATGAAGATTTTGGCTGGCATAGCTAAGACTTGAGCATAGATGGTCATGCTTTTCTTTTTCTCTAATACTTTCCCATTTGTTAACAATCCAGATTTTGAGATATAACATTACTGTTTAAAACAGTCAGGAAATATACACAGTGAAAAGAATTGACATTCAATGAACTATACTATCCCAAGCTTTTCATCGATGGTCATAGATCAAGAAGTGCATCAACGTCACAATCAAGTAAATTTTAAAAAAAAAAATCACAATCAAGTATTAGAATCCCAATTATGAAACTATCAGGCAATGAGAAATTTGGTTTAGAATATTGTCCATGATATTATTGTATTCTTCCCCTTTGTGTTCATAAACTGTAGCAAAACCAATCGTTCAAAGAAACAAATTGTTGTAGAACAAATAGAAGAATTATTAGCTAGTAGCTAAAATCACAAAATAAGATAATATGACTGATATTACACTGCTGAAACATCAAATTTTAGGGTCGAATTTTAGCTAGGAATGCTGAAATTTCAAAATTTGTAGAGCTGAAATTTTAAGATTTGATTGCTGGAAATATAGGATTAGGATTTCTGACTTTAATATGTTGGAAGCTAGGATTTGAGATGGCTAGAATGTAGGTTAAGTTTGCAAGAATTAGCAATTTCTAGTTGAAAACTCAAGTTTGTAAAAAAATTCCACATTGCTTATTATTGATGAAGAGTTGAATACACATATACATAGTTCTTAGAACCTTTATTATAGTAGGAAACGGTTCCCAATTTAAATCCAATTGTAATAGAAAATTTATAAATCCTAAACACTTAGGATAACATATGTAAAATAACATATTTAACTTACTAGTTCTTCCTATCTAATAATGAATCCTAAAATAATCTAAATTTCAACACTTATCTTTTGTTGTTAACTCAATTCCCAATCTTCAAAATTAAGACTTGTGGTTGGCTAATTTTTCCTCTTGTATTTCTTCTATATACTTTTAATTTCTTTTGCATCGATTCTCCCCGACTTGTTTGAAGTCATCCTCAACGTAAAATGTGATAAACACTGTTCATATAAGTTTGGTTTCAACTTTTGAAATTCTAATTCTAGAATCCAAGTACTGTCAGAAATCAGTTTTTCTTTCCATTTGATAAGAAATTGTCAATATCCTCCATGTCTTGTAGCTACAATTTGTTTATCAAGTACATCCTCTATTTCCTCTTTAAGATAAGGAGGGGTTGGAAATCTTACAGCTGCAGTAAGGGATTGCCCATCTTGTCCATAATAAATAGTTAAGTCCGCAACATTAAAGATAGGACTTATTCCAATGTCACTTGTAATCCCAAAACATAAACATAAACATTATCACTTATCTTCTTGATGATCTTATAAGGTCCAATACTCCGTGAATGAAGTTTCTTATATTTTTCTTTTTAAAAGCACTTTAGATGAATCCTAACCATCACCATATTCCCTTCATTCGACATGTTCTTTATAAGACAAATTGCTGGTTATTATCTTTCGTCATATTTCATCAAAGATGTCCCTCATGTGTTATACAAAACCTTCAACTTCAACACTAACTTGTGTTGTTTGTGGTAAAGGAATCAAATCAATAGACTTCCTAGGTTGAACTCCTGAAACTATCTCAAAAGAGCTTTTGCCAATAATCCTATGTACAAAACTATTGTATGCAAGTCTTATTGTCTCCAACCAAACACCTTAACAAGTCTCCCAAGCTTCTACTAATCACCTCCATCTAACCATCAGTTTGGGGATGGAAAGAACTTCAAAATTGAAGTTTAATGTTCACTGTTTTCCATAGAGTTCTCCAAAAATAAATCAAAAACTTTATGTCACGATCAGAGACGACAGTTAAAGGTAATCCATGGAGACATACAACCTCTTTAAAGAAGAGTTTAGCTATATGAACAACATCATATGTCTTGGAAGATGAAATGAAATGACTCATCTTGGAAAACCTATCCACCACCACAAAAATAAAATCATAAGCTCTTATAATTTTAGGAATACCCAAAACAAAATTCATGCTTATGTCTTGCCATGGTTCATGAGGCACGGGCAATGGTGAGTATAATCCAAAATTTTGTTTCTTTCTTTAGCTAGTTGACATGTTTGACATTGTCGTTTGATCTTAGACACGTCCCACTTTAACGTGGGCTAATAAAAGCAATCTTCAACCATTGCAATGGTTTTATCTCTTCCAAAGTGTCCTGCTGCTCCTCCATGTAATTCCTAAATCTCATACTCCCTTATAGAAGTATTAGGTAGGCCAAGTCGATTTTCTTTGAAAAGTTCGTCATTGTAGATCACAAAAAGAAAGTATTGGTCTATTTGTCCCGCTGTAATTTCTGAAATAGATTATTCCAAAATCTTGATCTGAAGCATATTCTCTTTTTATTTTGTCGACCTCATGACCTTTATCATTAAAGTGTTAAGCAAATGAACTTTCCTTTCTTCATACAATTAGTAATAGGTGCCATTATGGAGCCAAAATTACATATAATTCGCCTATAGAATGTTGCTAGGCTATGAAAACTCCTTTTCTCGTGCACATCCTTTGGAATAGGCCAATCAAGAATGACCCTAATCTTCTCGAGATCCATAGCCACTCCACGGTAGGATATAATAAAACCCAAGAATACAAAACTTGATTGCATGAAAGAACACATCTTTAAGTTGATGTAAAGCTTCTCTTACCTCAAAATCTCAACACTTGTAGATTTAATAGGTGATCTTCTTTAGTCTATTGTATATTGATATATCATCAAAATATACCACAAAAGAAACTGCCCATAAATGGTTAAAACACTTGATTCATCACTTATAAAAGTGCTAGGTACATTATTGAGTCCAAAAGCCATCACCAACCATTCATAAAGTCCCTCTTTAGTCTTGAAAGTCGTTTTCCATTCATCCCCAAGTCTGATTCTAATTTGATGGTACCCATTTCGTAAATCTATCTTGGTAAAAATATTAGCTCCGTCAACATACCTAACATGTATCAAGGCAAGATATTGGGAATCTATACCTTATTGTGATCCGATTTATTACTCGACAATCAATATACATTCCCCAACTTACATCCTTATTAGGAGTCAAAAGTGCTGGAATTGCACACAGACTAATACTTTCTTGATAAATCATTTTTCAATAACTCCTCTACTTGTCTCTTCAACTCTTCATTCTCAATAGGATTCACGCGATAGGCTGGAAGATTTGGTAGAATAGATTCAGGTACCAAGTCAATAGCATGTTGAATTTCTCGTAAAGCACGTAGTTCACTTGGTAAATCATAGTGTAAGGTCTCAAAAACCAGCTAACTATTCTCCCACCTCTTTTGGTAAGATAAAGGGTGTTTAATGTTTTGTTTCTGTTACTTCCCTTACTACCATTGTAAACACAATCCCTTTTTCCTTGCTAACATCTTCAAATTCTCTCTGCTTAAAGATATTAAGAGGCTTTTTTCGAAGTCTATCCTCTATCGATCTCCACCAAATTTTAGCACGTCTAATTAACTTCATCTTTGCAAATCAAACTTTTTGATCTTCTAACATGTGGTTCTAGTCCGAGAAATATTTTATTGCTACTATCCAGTCTAAGAATAGGTGTGGAACCATCTTTCCTACAATATCAGGGGCTTCAATACGAACTTTCTTAGTAATTTCATCAAGATCGTTGTGTGTTTCAACTCTATCATGGCCTCTAAAGGCTCCCATGCACTCTCCATGTGTTGTTGGTTGATTTCTTTGTCCTAGATCTCATGGTAGGCATTGATTCCCTAACCCCATTTGTTGTTGATTAGTGTCAGCCTCTTCGTCTTGGATTTCACTTTCTCCATCCTCACCATCAAGTGTAGTTTGTTGTTTGACATTATTTTATGGACTAGTTCTTGGGTTAAGGTCCAATCTTTCTATAACTCTTAGAAGTACCTCATCTCACTCCTGGTCACTGAATATTCCTCTATATGCCCTTCCACTATGTGTCGCCATCGTGAACCAAAGCTCTGATACCAAATTGATATGAGGACAAATAGTAGAATTATTAACTAGTAGCTAAAATCACAAAATAAGGAAAAATGACTGATATTAGGCTGATGAAATATCAAGTTTTAGAGTTGAATTTTAGCTAGTAATGCTAAAATTTCAGATTTTGAGCCGGAATTTCAAGGTTTGATTGCTGGAAATTTAGGCTTAGGATTTCTAGGTTTAATATGCTGGAAGTTAGGATTTGAGATGGTTAGAGTGTAGGTTTTGCTAGAATTTAGTAAAGAATACAAAGAATGAAAGGTAGGAAACTAGGAATCCCTCCTAGGATCTAAGAATCACTCTTAGAAGAAAGTATCACACTTCCTAGTTGAAAACTCAAGTTTGTAGAAAAATTTCAGATTGCTTATTATTGATGAAGGGCTGAATACATACATACATATATAGTTCTTAGAACCATTATTGTAGTAGGAAACAGTTCCCAATTTAAATCCTATTGTAATCTATAAGTCCTAAACAACTAGTATAACATATGTAAAACCGAATAAAATATTTAACTTACCACTACTTCCTATATAATAAGAAATTCTAACATAATCTAAATTTCAGCCCTTATCTTTTGTTGTTAATTCTCAATCTTCATCCCACCAAATTAAGACTTGTGGTTGGCTAATTTTCCATCGTTTATTTCTTTTATATACTTAAAGTTCTTTGGCATCAAAAATGAGTTCCAAAACAGTTACATTAGGATGACCAATTCCCTTCTGGACTAAATCTACACTACAGATGAAAACTTCATGAAGCAAAAATAAAGAAATTTCGTCATATTTTTGTTTACAGAAACTCATAGAACTAGTATACTGCCAAAAATAAATATACTGATCTGATCATTCAACAGAACTAACCTGAAATACATTCCTTTCCCCAACAACAGCCCCATTCACGAACTTGGTGTTATCGCGGGTGATATTTGCTTGTAAAAATGCCATGCGGTCAATGCCAGTACCACTAAGGGTTGTTGGTGGTCCATCAGCGCTAATTCCTCCACTTGGCAACACTCTTTGGCCATTTGCAGAAATATGACTACTTTCATCACGTGTTGTTATCTCTTCCATCACAAGTCCATAAGTGTATTTGCTTTGACGGGTGAAATTCTATTGGAATGCATTGGAAAGCATATAATAGGAAGAAAATTTTAATCTACAAAATGCAAACTCTTGCAACAGCAAAGATATGGAAGATTGATTGTCAATCACCTCAGTGATGTTAGCTTTGATGCCAACTCGATCAACCCATATTGGAGGCACTTCATCAACTCCTGGCCCACCAGTGAAAACTGGACTTAATTTGCGACTGTTAAAGCAACTTGTACGAAGAGTACGGTTGCGAGGATTATACAAGCCATCCAAATATGGATGAACATATTCGAGCTTAAAAGCAAGATCATCCTGACAAAAAAATTAGCCCATGGAAATTTTTAGATATGGAATCTTAAGTAGTAACAGAACAACACTCTAGACATACCAGAGGTATACCAAACACATGACGAGAGGAAATTACATATGGAACAAAAAAACATCTGGAAAAGTTTAGATATGGACTCTTAGGTGATGTAACACATTCAGCACATACTAGTTGTATACCAAATAATTGACGGGAACAAATTACCTGAGGCAAGAAGAAATTGCTCGTTGTTATTGAACCAAGGAAAGAGCGATTCAGTCCTTTAATATTACGATGCTCAAATGAAACAGTACCACCAGGCTGGAATGAAGCCTGCACATTGCAAGTGATATAAACTTTAATCAGTTACACGGCATTAGTTTTACCAACTTCAAATGTTTTGCATATAAAATCAAAATGCATGGGCGGGCAACAAACCAGAGTAGGACGTCCTCCACGTCCAGGAACAATACTCCATTCTGTACTCACTTCAGCTGATTTTTGATCCAATTCTTTCAGCTTAATCTCAACAACTATTCCTCCCTCATTCTTCTCATCAGGCCTTGGGTTAACTTCAATATTTGAAAACAAGGTGAGTGAGTTTATGTTCCTCAGAGCTTGTTTCCCAGCTTCAATGTTAAAGATTTGACCTTGTCGAAGCTGCATGTTACAAGTTCATGTCCAATCCATAAATCAGCAGGGAAATGCTACAGATCACTTAAATTAAGAACATCCACCTTGAAACTTAATAAAGAAAAAGTAGATCGAAAACCAAACATATAAGAACCAGCTGGTTGATGCAGGGTTGGGCAAATAAGATCCGTGATCATCCCTAAGTACATACGTAGATGTGAACTAATCATCTTCATAAGTACTATTTCTTCCAATGTAACAATTCTAAATAGTTCATCACCAGTTAAAACAACCAGCATGATTTAACTTTTTCTGTTACTCTTACAGCGATTATGATTTAAAAAAACACCGACATTGAGAACTAGCTATATACATCAACCAAAACAAAAAAATTCAAACTCACCTGCTTAGGCAATTCTCTCTTGATGACAGGAATCTGAGTGTTGCCTTCAACAACATTTCCAAGCTTATCCTGGAACTGAATAACCACCTGGGTAATATCCCCTTCTACAACTTCACAAACTACCTCCTTTGTATTCAAATTCCCAAAATTCACCACCTGGGCACAAGCAAACCCTTCATCATGATACCACTTCTGTACCCTATCCCTAATCTTCTGCAGCAACCTTGCACTAACCTTCCCCTGCTCTCTCAACATCTGCAACACCTCCCTATGTACTGCCATCGGCAACAAACAAGGTCTCGCCTTTTCGATCCTCCTCTTATAATCCTTCTCCTGACTCCTAAAGTACTCCAACTTCTCCTTATCAGTCATATCGGGGTCCATCTCAATAGGCTTGGATTGTGCCATCAACCCAACGTTAATGCATCTAAACTTATCAGCCGATTGCCAAGTGCTCTCGGTGAACGAGATCGTAATACCAAGGGTTCCGTCAGCGTTTGTTTTGCCCTCCATATCAACCTTCTCAAACATTCCGCAAGTGGCCAGCGTTTCGAGCTCCTTTTGAAGTTGTGCCTTCGTGTAGATCCCTCCAGGCCGGAGCGAGACCATCTCAAAGAACGAGTCCTCGGTGCCGACGGTGGTCCATCTCCGGCGATCAAAGAACAAGATTTCCGAGAGCTTATACTTCTTGAATCCGCTAAGCTTGTTTAATTGCACCACGATGTTCGCAGGCAAACCGTGAGAGTCCCACTCCTGAGACTGCGACTCGTCGGCAATGGCCGCAGCAGGCGAAAACAGCCTCTCCCAAAACCCTCCGCCACCGAAATCATCCCCACCTCCTCCTCCTCCGCCGAAAAAGCCACCACCCCCATTGTTACCACCGGGACCTTGGTCAAATGAGGAGGGGACAAGCGTGAAGCGCAGGAGGAGAGTGGCGGCGGATACGCCGGCTACGGCTACGGGTTTGGAGAGGGAATTGAGGAGTGAAATGCAAGCAGTCTTGGGCTTATTAGAGTCGTGTGGGGATGAATGGAAACAAAAAGAAGACGCAGAAGAAGAAGGTGAGGAGTTGAGGTTGCATTTGACGGAGGATGCGCGTGGAGAGGCGCGTGGCTTGGGGCGAGAAGAGGGAGCGGGGGGCGCGTTGGTGAAGAGATTGCTCGACGCCGCGAAGGAGGACATAGCTATGGAAGCGGTGAATGGATCAAGTTGGAGGTTTTGGGTTGGTGAGTGAGGTTTTTGTTTGGTTGTAGAGACCCAACCGGCTCGGTTTAGCAGTAGGGTAGGGCTTGGTTCATCGGTTGGGTTGAGGCGACATTGCAATGTTTAAAATCTGTTTATTATTATTTCGACAGTTTTACTTTAGTATCTAATCTTACTTTAATATATAAATAATTTATATATTATTTATTTTTTAAAAATAAAATTAATTTTTATATAAAAATATTATATAAGATATCAAAGTAAACTTAATTAATTAAAAATAATTTATTTTTAAATTTATTAATTATATTATTTTTAACCAAAGCAAAAATTCAAAATTATATAAGAAAAATAGAAATAGAACTAACCTCAAACTGCATAAGTAAAGCAAGCTGAGCCAGATGTAATCTGGCGAACCAAAAACAAATTGGTCTTTGAGGGAGAACCCACTACCTTACCCGATCAGCTCAAGCAGGTATGCATATTATTTCGCGACTTTGTCACCGCATTTCATAGTGACCAGATAGCGCAGTCTCTCACCACCCTACCTTCCCGATTAATAGCATGGGCTCCTCCCTCGGCTGGTTGGCTCAAACTTAATGTTGATGGGAGTGTCCGCGGTCATCCAGGTCAAGCAGGGATAGGCGGCCTACTTCGGGATAGTAATGGTGTGTGGATCGCGGGTTTCTCGTGTGGCATAGGGATCACTACTATACTGGCTGCGGAACTTGGGGCCCTCGCCTACGGACTCGCTTTTGCTAGAGCCTATC
>JAJMLV010000008.1:68004725-68019455 GCA_027123465.1 Erythroxylum coca
AAAGCAGCCACAGCCAGAATAGGGAATCCTCCTAGAAACTTATAGTAAGCAGAAAGCATAAGCAATGAAACAGCCTGTAACAAGAACAGAGAAAGCAGATGCTTTTCACTCTTCAAATGTAGACAAAATAAAATATTACAACAGGTAGTGTGCGTACAATCCCACCGACACCTCCAATTAGTAAGGGTCTTCTCCCAATATCATCAACTTTTAGGACAGCTATCCATGTCATCAGTAGCTACAGCAGATAAATCAGAGACAAATAGTTCATTGCTTCAGGAATTGGAACAGATATGGCTATAAAACTAGTTTAAATTGGAAAAACCCTTAGAGAGGTACCTTGAACAGACCTACTACAACTGAAACTCTGGTAGCATCTGCGGCAGCAGAGAACCCAGCACTCTTTTGTATTACAAACAAAGATTTTATTATAGTTTGAGTTAAATGGCATAAAAGAAAATACTTCCATATTGGAAATGGAACAGTTTATTAAAACATTTTGTTGGATACCTGTAGAATTTGACCTGCATAATATAGAACACTTGGTTGACCAGTTATCTGCCAAAATCAGGAGATCGGTACAAACCAGATATGATTTCTCTTTCTTTACAACCAACAAAATAGCATGAAAGAACAGGTAATAAATTAAAAAGATGAGAACCTGTTGGAAGAGCACCAATCCCCCACCAATAATGAAGGCTTTCAAACTTGGTCCTTGGAAAACTTCCAAGAAATTACCCTCAGATTCCTCCTCGGAATAGGCAGACTTCAATGACAAAAGGGTCTCTTCTATTTGCTGCTCAGATTCCTTGTCACCAAGAGGCCGGCCCCTTAGTTTGCTGAGGGCATAAATGGCCTTCTCTTTGTAATCTTGTAAGGATCCTTTCCCCTGAACCGCCCTAAGAAGCAACCAGCGTGGAGAGGGCGGGAGAGTCCACATGCCTAGTCCCATAAGCAAAGCAACTGGCATGCCAAATCCATACATGTAACGCCAACCCCCAACTGCATCAATTTGGAAGCTTCCTACAGAATATCCTAACTGTAGAAATTTTCAGGACTAAGCTATTTATGAAAGGTAAGTTACTAAGAAGACAGAGAATAATGTGTCACACCAAAATTCCCAGAACTATGAATAGCTCCTTTAGAGAGACTAGAGTTCCACGAATCTGTGATGGGCAAGTTTCTGCAATATATAGAGGAGCACCATGCATGGCCTGTAACGTAGCAACATTTATAAGATGTTTGAATTAGTTATCTGTCATCATTCTATCATACAAAATTTATTGTACAGTAATCTTATGTGGTAAGAGGCTCACCAAACCAATACCAAGTCCATAGAGAAGGCGTCCTACTAAGAGAATAACAAGGCTAGGAGCATAACCAGTTACCAATCCACCAAGAAAATATAGTACAGATGCTGTGATAAGTTCCCTTCTTCTTCCTTTATTTACAACACATGCAAATGTATAGCAGACATTAGTTGAGAAGTTCCAAGTATCTATAATGAACAGAGTAGCTAAGAAAAGTACCCAGAAAATCTGCAATTGGGTAGGCAAGGAGGGAACTAAGGAGAGCTCCATAAAGTGAACCACTAACCTACATTCAAGTCCATAAGTCTTCAGAAAAGACTGATTCATTGACAAGAAAACAGGACAAAAACGCTTCTATAGTCAATGGAGAAAGAGCAACTAGTACAGCCCATAACCCATACCACAAGGCCAAGCTGAACAGCTGAAAGGTTGAACCATGTTGTCCCACTAAGTTCAGGTGACTGATAAATTGACAAAGAAATTATCAAATTCAAGAAATATTGGTTGTAAGATAAGTTACAAGAAGGGTAACTTGTAAAATTAGAGAAAAGGCCACTAAATTTTTGAAGCACCTGCAATGATATTGCAGCACCAGAAGTGGCACCAATGTCATAGCCAAACAGCAATCCTCCCAGAGCTGGGAAGAGAAACCTATAACCCATAAAGTGAACCAATTCACAAAAACAATAGCAGAAGAAGTGACATAACATCCAATAAAAATTCATCAATAAAAATTCATCAACACAAGCTACATTTTTATCTAAAGCCTTCAGTATAATGCCTTTAGTCCTGGAACACAAGAAAAAGATGTCAAAGAACTCTAAATGAAAATTCCATTAGGATGTTATTTTCACCAATAGCTTGTTCAATCCACTTTCGCTGATAGCTTTAACAAAAGGAGCATATGTTTATCAAAATTGATTCAAGCATGTGCCACACACCTATTTGGGAGTTCCTATCGCTACTAAAAAACTCAAGGAAATAGAGTGCAGGCCCCTTATTGTCTCCATCGAAAAGAGAATATCAAGCTGGAGTGAAAAATTGCTTTCCTATGGAGGCAGATTGCAACTGGCTATCTCAATTCTCAATAACTTATATATCTACTGGCTTTCACATACTGCCTTACCTAAGAGTACTTTGAAGAAAATTGACAGATGTATAAGAGATTTTGTATGGGATGGACAGAACAACAATCATGGAACCTCCCCCAAAGTTAAATGGAGCACAGTATGTCTACCTAAGGATTATAGAGGACTTGGAATCACCTCAGCTAGTAGAATGGCAAAAGCTTTGTTGGCTAAGAGACTATAGAGAATAGGTGTGGCAAAGGAAAGTCTATGGGTGAAATGGATTCACATGGTACACATCAAACAAGAGAGCATATGGCTACTCAAAGCAAATCTACACAATCCTATGCATTCCAACAGATACTGAGCATAAGGCAATTCATGCAACCTCATGTCAAGCACTTCATAGGAAATGAAAGGGATACGACTTTCAGGTTTGATAATTGGCATCCCATGGGGCCATTGTACTTCACTCAATAATACCAAACACTGCGAGGATCAATTCCTGAGAGCACCAAGGTGGAGATGCTAATACAAAATAGAAACTGGAGCTGGCCTTTCCATTCAAACAGAGGCACCAGCACTATCATGAATAATCTAGCAAACTACCAGCCTGATCAATCACAAACAGATTCAATACAATGGGAGCTACATAGCTCTAAAACTTTCTCTATTGAATCTTGTAGAAGGCTGCTTTTAAGACGTATAATCAATTTTCAATTCCATAAACTCATATGGGACCCAAACATTGCTCCAGCTCACTCCTTTAAACTGTGGTCAGCAGCACTACAAAGGCTGCGAACTAGAGACAGACTAAAATTTCAAGTACCAGACACCACATGTCCACTCTGTGCTAAACTGCTAACCTTTTGGAGACTATATCACTTGTATGTCAAATGTGTATATGCTAATCAATTGTGGAGTCAGTTTTTGAAGGTTTTCAATTTGCAGAAAATAACCAAAATTGGTTTAGCACTCTCAAATGGGCCAGCAGACTGAGATGTAATGATAGAGGTGATCAAAAACTATTCAAAGCAGGATGCTATGCTAGTATACTACATTTGGAGAATGAGGAATGCTAAATTGTTTGGAGAACCTAAGGATATTCTGGATTACAACTGGATGGGGTACTTCACTAAGCTTAGGTTGACTGCTATGACATTTTCATATGGAGAATTCGTCACAAGAGGCCTTAAAATGAGATTGAATCTCTAGATTAGTAATGCTGGAAGTTGTTTTATCACTGGAACTGAAAATGATCTTCTTGTAAAGATCGTTGCAACTCCATTTGCTGAGGAGTGGCTGTTTTGTAATATCCTGTAACTATTCATATTTATGAAATTATCTACATTTCACAAAAAAATAATTCAAGCATTCAGGCAGCATAGTTCAGCATCTAAAGCAACAAAACTGAATTACTCATAAACAACAGACAAAAATCAGAATCTCCGGAATCAAAAGAAGAAGACGAGGAACTCACGGTAATACTACAGATGCCCAAGAAAAACCTTCCTGATTTTTCACATCACTTACAAGCGATTCTGCTTCCTCTCCAGCAGAATACTCAACCTACAGGAAAACAAAAACCCTAAAAGAACTAAAGAGAAAACATAACTAAAAGTTGACAATTCATGAAAACCTCAATAACACCTGTAAAAGGTTGACTTTTTTTCTGTGACAAGGGAGCAATGGTTGATTAGAGAAAATGGGTATCTTGGTATTGAGACGAGAAGAAATTTTGACTGATGGGTTTTGGTCGTGAAAAGCGTATAAACAGAGAGAGTTTGGTTTGAGCTTGGGTTGGTGAAACTGGGAGTGATACTTTAAGAGCTTCAAGGGGTGTGAAGTTGATGCAGAGTAAGCCATAGTAGAGCAAGAGCAACAGTAAGAGCCAGAGCAGACAATTGTGAAGGAGCTGTTCCCCGCTTTTTGTTATCTTATGTGTTACTTCTGTGGTCTAAAATAAAAGGAGCTTCCATCCTGTTGTTTGATACGGACAGACCCTCTAAAAAAGATCATGAAACATGATGTTGATGATTCCAATTCCGCAGGAATGCGATTCCCTTTGTACAGATTAAAAAGTTTGAATAAAAAGTTTGTAGTTGTTGAATGGAAAACCATACATGTATCTCTTGATAAACCCATGTTGGCTCACCTGCATTCGGTACTTGGATGCAATATCAAAGCTCACTCATATGGTAAAATTAATGATCCAATCACAGCATAAACGTTATTAATTAAGATTCATCTTTGAAATGGAGCGAGGGTCTTCCTTTTTGTTATGAATCATTTTAACAAACTATCTTCAGCTATCCAAGCATATAGACTATGTGAATTTCATTTCTAATCTAATATAAGACAACCATGGGTGGGGTTTCAAATAGTAGCCAAGGCAAGGTCACCAACCATCGACGTATGGAGCATTTAATTTAGGATTGACTTTGTTGTATAAGATAAGAAGGATAGATAGACAAGAAATAACAACCTAAACCACCTCCCCTCACTTTCCGCTTCGCAAGACAAAGTCTGTTTTTCCTTTATCATCGCATCGCATCGCATGGTGCCAACGGCCTTTGTTTGCATGTAATGTAAGAGAAAAATTAACATACGTCAGAGAGAGGGCGGGCGAGAGAAAGCTCAAGAGTGGGGAAGGCGGACACAGAACATGGGAGTAATCTCGTGTTTTATGCAAGAGAACGAGATATAAATATACATCAACATCGTTTCGTATCCCATCTTGTCAGTCTCTTAATCTTCAGAGTTTACTCTCCAGGCCCAGAAAGATTGATAAATCACATATTCTCATTCTCTCTCTCAAAAGCAACGAAGGGCATTGCTTTAATGGAGGATGATTGGGATGATATTTTTCAAAGACAAAGGCATGTTGTGGCCAATAACAATGGCAAAGTAGGGAAGCCACCGACGAGACTGCAGAAGCATGCACCAGCATCTCTTGTGCTTGATCAGCTCCCCACCAATCCTATTGTCCCCGAGGCTTCGGATTCACGTACACCGATTCCTCTTCTGTCCCCACTAGTCTTGTCCCCACAACCATTGCCACAAGAGGAGGCAGAGCAAGAATTTGTGTTCCACAACTGTTGTGGGCAAGATACGATGTTGCCGGAGCCAGGCAAGTGCCAACATCCGGCAATGTCCGCCGGATTAATGGACCCATCATCATTGTTTTGTTTCTTTCAATCTAAATGTGTGCTTGTCAATCATACACAATAAGGACAGGACGGAATCTTATTTTGCAGTAGCAGCAGGCTAACCAACTCAGATCAGATTATCTGGGCGTTTTTTTTTTCTTAAACACTATGTTTATTTCTTGAACAAGGCAAGCATTTTTGGTGCCTGGTGCCCGCCTTCCATCTATAACATACGAAGGTTACGCCTGTCGCTCTATTCAGAGATGAGTCCTCAGTCCTCACCGTTGTATGTTTCTCTTGATGTTGGCCTTGGCCCCCATATTAAGAAATCATATTCATTACTGACTTTTGTCGTTCAATGGAAAAGGACTCCAATGCTAGAGATCTCTAAGTTCAATTGTTTCGTTATGAACCGCAGCATATCCGAATGTCAAATGGCAATACACATTGCTCGATCTACAAGCTAGACTTAGGAAGGCATAAACTCAAATATTTTTACCTAAACAATACCCAATAGATACCATGTGGCATCTCACAGTTGTTTGTACAACAAGAAAAAAAAAAAAAGGGCGAGGCGTCACTGAACAAACAATGCGGGTTCTCAATCAACTACAGATGTCCAAGTTTATAGCGTAATCGAAATTACATGTCCCATTATAGGAATGGAAAATTTCAAGTTAACTCCTCGAATAGCCAGTCATAATATAGGGGCCAAAAAAGCTCTTCGTTTATGTACAAATAGGACAAATTGAACAGCATCCCCCAAAGTTTTAAATTCAGGCATCTTCACTCAATTGTCGCTGAAGAAATATTTAAGTTAAACAACCCATGATACCTCCACTTTACTCTTTCAAGGCAAATGCCTACTTGATAGTAAACGGCATCCTCTTATCGAACTCAGAAGTCAAATTCTCCACTTGCCTGCAGACAAATGCCAGCATTCAGGAAACGAATAGAAGATTTCAGTTTCATTAAGAACAAAAAGGCCAACATAGCCTGAAGAAACTATCCAGTTTTTATCCAGAACAACCTTATTAAAGAGAATGTCCTTATTGTTTATATGCATAATGCCATCCTTGAGAGTGCACTTCCACCTGCTCTTGGTACGAGTCACCTATCCAAGCAAATTTAAAGATTTCTCATTGAGACTGCATCATATATAATCAACATCAAATTGAGGTGGCCAGCAAATGAGAGCAATTAATACCTTATCAAATTGGGCCAAAACCAAATGTTGAGTGTTCAGCTCCTCTCCTTGGCCCACATCATCTAAATCATCATCATCATCATCCTCATTAAGTGGCTCGTCGTCGTCGTCGTCATCTCCCATATCATTTTGAGGGATAACAGCTGGTGTGCTTGCCTGTAAATCTAGACAAGCAGAGAAGAGACACAAAGACATCAGCATACACAATGATAAATAGTGCAAGTACACATACACACATATGACAGGTAAAGATGCAAAAGACACACGTATAGTGTTAGTCTTTAACCCCTTTGGTATATCTTTTACTTGACTTATCATTAGGAGCACAGCAGATACAACCACCACCCCCACAATCCACACTAGTGAACACACATGGAATGAGAATTTAACAATTAGTACAGGTTTCGCCAAACTTACCAGGGGCTGGAGTGTTCGCAACATTGTAATCTTCATTGACAACTCCTTGATAGTTGTAGATCTTTAAAGAAAAGCAATTAAAGTTTAAACGCAGATGATCAATACCGTATCGGTAAATAAAAGCATTACTAAACATAGTTGACTTCAAAAAACATGCGCAGCCTCGCACCATGAAGGGCATCTGATGAGAAATGTTCCAGTGTAAAGTATAGTACGATCCTATTACTGAAAGAGGGAATGCGCCTTCAAACCCTTGTTTCAGAATTATATTGGGAAGAGAAACACACTTAAGATAATTACTGCCTCAAAAAATGATCTTATTTAAGAAGTTATATATACTAGACATAAATCTGTCTCTGACAATTATGTGGCTGACTAAGAATTAGTAAACCAACATGTCATTTTTTTTTTTTGGTTTTGGTTGGCCAAGTAAAGGAAAGAAAAAGGATGAAAAATCTTTTATGGTCATAAAAGAATGGTCACCAACTACGGCTCCATCAATGTCTGCTTACAAAAGGAAGAATGAAGTGAGCCTTTGAAATTGATCACAAGATTGATATTTCTCTTCTTCTTTTTTTCCTTTTAGGAACCCTGTCGAATCATTAAAGGCCCAAACCCTCTCCTGACCCTTATAGTGAGATGAACCCCAACCATTAGACTGCCATAAGGGCATCGCTATGGTAAGTGCTCATCTCATTGAATAAGAATCAAATAACACTTATGGATTACTTATAAGACCTTTAACCTTTTTTTATCCTACCCGGGTACATATCTAGGTTAAGTTTACACAATATGCCTCTACTGAGTACAGCACCCTGCATTGGCAGGAGCAACACTGGTTAACTTTCCCCTTACGGAGTGGGTATTCATTATTAGACAAGTAGCATTAAAGAAAGCACAAAGAATGCATGTTCAGCTGCACTTTTGTATTTTAATATATTCAAATGGGGATGGAGTGCTAACGTTAGGAGTTGAAAGCACATCGTCATAAGGATCTGGCATGGGCCCATCAATTTGAGGAATTTTGAAAGATGACCTTCCCATATCTGCCATGCTCTCTCTATCAACAGCTACTGTGCTGCGTCTACCATCATTCCCTTGACTTAACTGAGAACAGAAAATCAAGTTTCTAAGATTAAGCAACTCCCTTGAAAAGAGATAACCAAAAAAGACTTCTAAATTTTAATAATGATGTAGTTTTACAATTTCACGTCAAGAAGTTACAAAACGGAATGAGAAATTACAATTTTCAATTTTGAATAAGCAACAGTAATTTGCATAAACTTTGAGACAATTATGGAACCAAAAACAATAATCACGGTTGTTGAAGTTTGATGCACTTGGGAAGATTCTATGTGAGAAGCCGACAGTGAAGATATATCTCTCACCTTCACATCCAGTATTTAACCAATCAAAGCATTTATCATAACTTGTCATGATCAAGAGTAAAAATCAAGATATGTTTAAACATATCTATTATATATATAATATATATAATCTAATAACAACTGAATGCTGAGAACCCCCAGGTAAACCGTCTAGCTTGTCAGATGAAGGCAATATTAACTAGACGGGCAAATTCCAATTGCCACATTGCTAAATGGTAGCAAATTGCAACAAAAACTTGTTATATTAAGTATCAGCCAGCTGAATAACTCCCATTAACTATTATTACAGAGAAACTACTAGAGCAAGTCATTGGATTTGAACATTCATCTAACAGAACCATCTTTTCTTAGTTAGAAACACTCAAAGACAGTTGCTAAGGGTTCGGGATCATTGATGGATTGAAGCCAATTTGACATACTTATATGTGTAGCGTAAGAACTGAACCTGAAAAACTGCAAATGTAGAATCACCAGCTCCATCTTGTTGAGGTATGAATCCACCATTATTATACTGTGGTGCAAGATCCTCACGCTTTCGCTTACCAGAAGACATTGTGAAGAAGTCCTGAAAGTTTAATCAATCTTAATTCTCACAGAAAAACTTAGATTTATTAAGTGATAAGGAAAAGAAGAAGAAGGCAATATATTTCGAAAAATAAGGCAAATCCTTCAACTTTGATAAGCCCCAAAGTGTTCAGTTATACAGCATTCTGCGTATAAACATAAGCAATAACAAGCAACAAACAGTCACCTGTGTAAGGGGTTGGCGAGAGTTTCCTCGGTCCACCTCTTCCCGCCCTTCCACATAAGCTATAACCAAACCATTACTTATAAAGAATCTTGGAAGCAAAAGAGATTCACTGATGTCACAACATGCTTACCAACATTGACATCAAGAGGAGGCCTCTGATTCATCCAGGAAGAAGGAGGCTGCTGCAGAAAACAACACGGTGAAGTAGTCATTGGCGAACACCCATAATAATGAACAGATAAGCAGAGATAAACTCTGGCAATAATCTTTTTATCCTCATCAATCATCCCTCATATCCCAAGCCTTCCCAATAGATAAGAGATCACATTTTCCACACACATTCACTACCTCAGAACAAGCTTTCAAATAGCATCTTTTAAGTGAGAAAAACAGTGATACCATGTATGGGCTAGGCCTTCCAGCTTTTGATTCAGTGCTGCCAACAGTACCACTCACAGGGGTGGGATACTCACTACTAGTTCCAGTAGGAATATTATACATTGAGGAATTGTCCACACTTCCGGGTAAAGGCGTCTGCACATTTGGCGTCTGCACATTACCAGGTAAAGGTGTCTGCACACTACTTGGTAACGGTGTCTGCAAGGGAGTTTGCAGTGGTGTCTGCAAGGGAGTTTGCAAAAGAACAGATAGAGAATTCAAACAGAACCCCGTAAAGCAGAAATTGAACTCAATACAAAAGGCCTTCAAATTCATCCCCTTAGTGGAAAGAGTAGAAAGCACACAAAATTCAAAAGACCAAACGAAGAAAGTGTACTCCAGATGCAAATACAGGTAAGCAGTTGCCTATAGAAGAAGCAAACTATAATCTTGCCACGTCAACAATTGACAGAAATGACAACTACGACAATGAAGAGAAGGTAAAACTCACAGGAGGGAAGAGCATCTCGGCAGTTGGAGTCTCGTACTCTTCAGTACCCTCGTAGGGTACATTAAGGTCGTGAACTGGTGTAGGACCCCCTGCTGCTGCCTTTGAAGCTGAAGACCTGTCTATCGGACCCAATATCACTCCCGCTTGCATCATCTTCGTCTCCCAAGTCTATCCAAAACACGAAAACCCCCAATTTCAAAATTGAAAAAAAAGAACAATATGAAACCCTAGCACAGTCATTTCAGATCCAAACAAACAGACCAATTCGCTAATCTACGAACAAGAAGCGAAACCCTAATATAGTGAGAATAGGACGAGAAATGTTTACTCCTTGGAGCTCGCTGAGGACACTCTCGCCGGGCCCACCGTTGAGGAACTCTTCGCGGACCTTGTTGATAACGTCCTCGATGACATGGATGTAAACGGTGCTGGTGGTTGACGACGTCGCCATCTTACCTCCCAATCCCTCCGTCTGAGTCTGCTGTATGTAAAAGTCCCCTTGTTTGTTTCTCGAGAAAGAACGGGAAAGTATCAAAAAGAAACTAGGAGAGAATAATACGAAGGATATTGATCATACAGATTCTGAGAGGAGGAGGAGGAGGAGGAGAACTCTAGGGTTGATACCGGGAATGGACGGATCGGGCGGGGACAAAGGGAAATCGGATAAAGGAGACTAAAGTGCGGAATATAAATAGGTTTGCATCCGATTATAAGGAGTGACTCTCCACGTGTCAACATCTGCAGCCCTCTGGCCTGGATCTATTTTGCTTTTCTTTTTTTTTTTTTGAGTTGTTTCTAGTGTCTACTGACTCTACAGCCTTGGACCCAGTTTGTAATACTAAATAATACCAAGACAGACAGGCACGCGCCGGCAGCTGAGCCTGATATTTCTTTTACCTTCAAATGGGAGCGTGCGTTTGCTTTTGCACAGCTGCGCGGTTGTTTATTCTTTCACAGTTGCCCCTTTGTTAGTATTATAAAAAAGTTAGTGATACGATTCTCTGTTTAATTTATGATATGTCTTATAGATCTCAGCTATTTATTTATGTAAAATTCGTCTTTATTTATATAAAAATTACGTAAAATTTATATAAATAAATAGCTGAGATTTATAAAATATAATAAAACACCATAAATTAAACAGAAATTTTGGATTCAAAAGTTAGGTATACATTGTATTTAACTTAATAAGTTTAGACTAGGTACAAGCACATGTAAGACAGCAAGAGACCTCGAATGTGAGAGGTGCACTTACACTATAGAATACAGAGTTCGTTCCATTTTTATTCTCATCTTTTGTAAATTTATTATTTCTATCAGATATATAAATTTTATGTGTGCTTACAAGATGTAAATTTATTATTTCTATTAGATATATAAATTTCATTGTGCAACGTAACGTATACGAAATATAGTGAAACTCATATATCAAGTTAAAATTAAATTTTTTAAATTTTAGTTAATGTTTAATAATCTTTAGTTAAACTTAATTAACCTAATTTGTCGAATCTAAAATGAATTCCTTTACAGCGTGTTTGGTTGACTATAAAAATCATTTCGTTCCTGATCTACTTTTAATAATAAGTTATTCTTTCGTTTGGCTGAAGAAAATATTCCAAAGGTTTACTTATTTCTTAAATTTGAGGAATAATTAAACTCACCACTCACCATTCCGTCTATCTTTATGGAATCTATTCTAAATTATTGGGAATAAAATTAAGAGCATGTGTGAGGAATAAAATTCCTTTACGGCGTGCTTAAGGTTCAAACAAATAGTGTAAGGAACATGTTGGGAATTGCTTCGGTCGATTTTCATATTAGAGATTTTTTAAAAAAGGGCATTACAGTTGTTTTTTTTTTGTAAAGAAGGAAAAAAACATGACAAATTGCATGCTAAGTCGTGGGTGCCTGACCCCCGATACATCCTCTTCTAGGAGAGGAAGGCAGCCCCTCGGAGGGTGCTGAAAACTAGTGAATCCTAGGGAAAATTGTCTGGCAAAGTGCGCAAGCCAGTCCGCACTCCTATTACCTTCACGATAAATATGTCAGAGAGTGACAACCCAGTTGCGAGAAAGCAGCTCATGGATGCGCAAAACAAATAGATTGGAGGAAGTAGCCCGCGACTGTGAAGAAGAGAGCAGATTCGTCACAGTGATCGAGTCCACCTCTAGCACGATATGGCGGTACCCCGAAGCCCAAGCGAGCCTAAGACCAGAAAGGACCCCCCAAAATTTGGCATCCAACGGGGAGCACCCCCCAATGTTTTAGACAAAGCCGTTCAACCAAGTACCTAAGCTGTCGCGCAATAACCCACCTGCAGTAGCAGAATTACTGGATCCTGGGAAAGCACCATTAGTATTGAGCTTCACCCAGCCAGGTGCTGGTTGGTGCCAGCCTAACTGCGAAGCACGACGTCGAACAGGGGTCAGTTGAGTCCTATGTTGCCAGGTGTCAGCTAAGTGCATATGGTGCGCATATTTTATGTGTTTGGATGGTGTGAAAGTGATAAATCAAATTGAAAATTATAATTTGTTTATTTTAAAAGAGTTTAATTAGGGTATAGTCATACTGTGGAGGTTTAATTAGAATTTATTAAAAATTAAATTAAAATTTAAAAAATTAGAACTAACTTAAGTTTGATATGATTCTATGACATATCTGTCACGTCGGGCAATGGGACTCATTTGTCTAATAAAAATAATAATCTTCTATTAAGTTAATGTTCAAATGATACATAATGGATTAGGATTTGCTAAACTCTTGTCTATTTATGACTTATTTTGAATATTTTGCAAATGGTAAATTTTATTTTATATATTTCATAACGTTGTGATCTCACTTGTATTTTAATAAAAATGTTTGTGTTAAATTTATATTTTTTGCCTTTAATTTTATAACATGTTTTTTGGTAAAAATAGAAATATGTTTTATTTATGCCAACACTTATAGGTAAAAATTTTACCAACCCTCTAAGGAGTGATTGAGTTGGTGAAGTGGGAGACATGAGATCAAAAGATTTCATAGATGGTCGTCGTCTCTTTAGGAGAGAACTTGAATACAGTCATGACTTAAAGAAACTAAATGAGATCAAAGGGAAAATGCAAATGCGAGATACGACCTAGAGTATAGCATACAATGTCTATTCAATGACTCATAAGTTCTAGGATCAATTTGTTACATCGAAATGTCATATACTCCTAACAAATATATGGTAATGTACTCTCGTCGTATGCTGGTTCCACAGGTTATTGAACAAGTATGAGCATTGCAGAGTTTTTTTGTTTTTTAATTAAATTAAAACCTATCATGTGTGAGCAGGAGATAATGAATTAAATACACCCATGAGGGGTACCCATAAAGGGTATTATGGTAATTTTACTTTACATAAATACCAAAGGTAGTTAAGGTGTAGCATTTAAAAAACAAAAGAAGACAAAAACATCTTCTAATTTGAAAAACGAAAACTTCTGTAAAGGAGAAAGACAGTAAAAGTTCTTTAATCGGTGGAAATATAACAATAAACCAAGTATGTATTTTTGTTTATCATATACATATGTAATTGATCCTGTTTAACATGATATCTGAGGTTGTGTTTTATCTTAATTATTTCTAACGGTTGGGTTCTTATTGAACGTTTAAAACATGGTAGGGTTGTTTTTGAACATTTAAGAAACTTTAAGATTATTTTTGAATGAGTTGAAAAGTTAATGTTTAGATTAAATTTTAGTGAAAATGTCTAATTCTTATTTAATCCTTTTTACGAACAATATATTATATTATACGTTTGCTCTAATTCAACGTGGCAATTCGAGTGGAGAAGGCTCGAATCAAATCGAAGCTCCCTAAAGAGCCTTCGCTCTTTGAGGTTCCCCTAGACAAATCCGAGATTGACAGTAAATCACACGAGCCCATCATTGACCAATTGGATCTAGTTTGACCTCTAACTTCTTATTTATCAAAAATATCCGATAATGATTGATAATATCTTGAATAAGTGGATACTTACGTGGAGTAACTCATAAATTTAACTAATAACCCATGACTCGTAATCATGTTAAAGATTTAAACTTTAAATCTTTCAATTAATATATGACTTCGTTTTGTATCTCTCTACAGACTCTATACCCTTCGTTAACTTGGAAGTCTGCTGCAGTTTCTGCCCATACACTCCGTTTACCTGAAGCCTGTTGCATGCATTAACGGGAAGCTGATTGTTTAAATCGACGATGTTCAAGAAAGATCTTTTTCTCTAGAGAATATCTTTTGTACACCATAGAGGTAGATCCTTACTCTCAAAACGATAATAAGACTTGCACTAATCTGATAGAGAAGATATTTGCAGTGAACGTATTGTAACCTCTGAAAAGTGCTGGGTAATGGGGTCCAGCACAGACATCAAAGTCTTATTCAGACTTCAGCAGAAACTGCGCACATGCGAACAATTTCTCTACCAATCCATTGTCGATTAAGCTTATGCCTCGTCAATATTGGACAGGAAATGCTTTTGGTTATTTCTCAATTAGCGTTCATTTGTAAGCTGAAAATTAGGTTT
>JAJMLV010000008.1:68191519-68204622 GCA_027123465.1 Erythroxylum coca
ATAAACAAAACCAGATCAGCAACGGTATAAGAACAGAAGGCACAAACAACACTGACCATGTAAGGGATAACGAAAACCTGAGGCAAGCATTCAACTTTTAAAATATTAGGGAAAAGGAATCCACAAACTCCAAACCAAGAAACTCTCGTCATGAAAATCCAAAAAAAAAACCTGCGAGTTGATCTTGAGAAGATGAGTTTTTGCTGTTTGTTGGAGAAGATGAGTTTTTCGTATAAACGGAACAAAAGAAAAGAAACAGAACAGTAACCAAACTTTGGATATATACATATGTGACGGAAAAACGTCTACCCGAATAAGCTGTTTTTAGAGCTTTTCTGAAAAGCTCCAAATTTTAGCTTTTGAAAAAGCTGTATTTGATCTTTTAAAAAAGCTATTTCTACTTCAAAAGCACTTTTGAAATTTTCAGCCAAACACTCACTTTTTTCTTAAAATAACTTTTGTGGTAGAAAAAAGTGCTTTTGGAGCTTCCAAAAGCTAAAACAAACAGGGGCTAATACTAGTAGTAAAAATAACATACCAATGCAAAATTTATTGCAGATAAAGTCATATATTCATCACAATAAATTTTGCATTGGTATGTTATTTTATATTTGTAACATCATCTTAATAATACTAAACGATATCTTAAATAATACTAATCCAAATTGTGTCAAAAAATAATCATGAGGTATAAATAATAAAAATTGAAAAATAAAATTTAATAATGATGAGGTATGAATAATAAAAATTGAAAAATAAAAATTGGTATTTTGTTAGAGTTATTGTGTAATAAAAAGGGATAACATTTTAGAAACCACCAAACTAAAGTATTATAAATTCAAAGTAATATTATTAATTTAATATTGAATTTTAGACATATTTATTATTATTTTAAAGTATTATAAAATTAAAGTAATATTATTAATTTAATATTGAATTTTAGACATATTTATTTTTATTTTAAATTTATTTGATAGTAAACATTTGATTACCATTTTTTATTTCTTTATTAGGCCAAGAACAAGAATTAGGAGACAAGAAGGCCATGTTTTGGGCTTTTTACTTTTTATGGATTTCCTACGTAAGTATTTAATTTTAAGTAACCAACCAAGCTGGCAGCTATGTGGCCTAATGCTAATCCACTGGCAACCAAAGATCATTCCGTAAACAAAAGCTCTCGTACCGTCTAGCACATATTCTTTCCCTAATTCCCTCGAGTGAGCAAAGGCCTAAACCCTAGAAAATGTCGGGCGGGTTTTTCCGGGTGAGTGTAGATTTAGCTATTTTCTCTTAACTTTTGTTACTTTTGGATCTTGATTTCATAGCTGACTTGCTTTTGGATTCTTGTTTTGGTAGGGTACCTCTGCGGATCAAGACACTCGATTCTCCAACAAGCAAGCTAAGCTTTTGAAGTCCCAGAAGTTTGCTCCTGAGTTGGACCATTTGGTTCGTTTTTCTTTTCCTAATTTTGCGTTTCTTTGTTTATATTTTGCAAATAGGAAAGACAATTGTTTGTTGAGTTCGCTGAACAAGAAGTTATTTTATTCAATTCACTCATTGGTGTCGTTGATCTCTTTTTTTTTAAAAAAATTAATTAGGTTGATATGGGAAAAGTGAAGATGGATGTTATCAGACCGTGGATTGCTAATAGGGTGACGGAGCTTCTAGGGTTTGAAGATGAAGTTCTCATCAATTTTATATATGGGCTACTTGATGGGAAGGTAATCGAAACCCCTTCAGAACTTCCACCGTGTTTCAATTTGCTGTTAGATGCATAGCGAATGCTTTGTTGTCCTTTGTAGAATGTTGGGCCCCGTGTTTTGTTTCTGGTTCTTCACTAATTGAAACATGTGCGTACTTTCCTTAGGAACTGGTTTATTGGCATCCCAGAACATCCAGATAGCGAAATGAGCTAAGGGTTGATGCTTGTTTGCCTGATATATGTTTCAGGAATTCTGATCGGGTTTATGCTTTTTGTAGTTTTGCCATTGTAATACTGTTTGCATATCTTAGTTTTATCTATGGTGTTGTGAAATGCAGGAAGTGAATGGAAAGGAGGTTCAAATATCACTTACAGGTTTTATGGAGAAAAACACTGGAAAATTTATGAAAGAACTTTGGTCTCTTCTTCTTAGTGCGCAGAAGAATGAAAGTGGAGTTCCACAACAATTTTTGGACGCCAAAGCTGAAGAAACCAGGAAGAAACAGGTTTGATATGTTTCCTGGGTTATGATAATTATTAGATTTCTATTGCTCTTTACTCTTAATGATAAAAGAATTATGGCCTGTCACAGGAAGAGCTGGATAGGATAACAAATGAAATTCAGAAGAAAAAAGATAAGGAGATTCGGGAGCATGACCAGGAGAGATCAAGGAAGATGGTAATACTAACTTATTCATGTCAGGTTTAGATTCCCTGAGTTGGGACTTCGGTTATAACTTTAGCTTGTCTTTCTATGGCGTTCAGCTAGCTTCTGCAATTATTTGGGTTCATGTCCTTTACCTCGAACTACTGTAGGACGGAGAGGCGAATAATACTGCTGTGGAGCCAGCTTCAAAGCACATATTGCGGAAGGATTCAAGTGGATATCCTGATGATGAAAAAGAAATGAACAAGAAGAATGGCATGAGAGGAAGAAGGTTAGGTGCTCATATTTGATATTTACCGTTTTCAATTACATTTATATCATTCTTGAAAATTGACTTCGATATGGCTATTTTAAGACTTGTACTCATCCTAAGAGTTCCTGTGCTAATATCATGCAACAAAGTATCAGCTGGCAGTAAACTTTAGTACTTTGTCGAATTGTTTTGGATTGTTTACTTGTACATCCTCTTATCATCATCAAGTGTTTTAGCATGCTTATTATGGTTTCTCAGTTATTTAACATATCATGCTTGAATATACATTTAAGGACGTTGTTTTGATGAAACACTACTAACCTCAGTTTCACGTACGTTTAGGCATCCCATTGTGTTGAGACATACAGTGATTTTCCAATCACCGTATTAATAGATTTTGTTGCATAACTTGATGTGTATTTAGTCGCTGCTATGATATAAGCAGTCATTACTGTTTGCTAGTACGATGTACTACTCTGAGGCTTTTCTGACAAATTGAATTGTTACTTGTTGATATCCTCAATACCTCATTTAGCTTCTTTGCAGAACTTGATATCCGTTGACACAAGATCGTTGTTTCTTCATAAAAAATGAGTTACTTGATTCTTCGCACGTGTGTTATACCAGTTATGAACAGAAGTATCTGATTGGTGAGATAGCTGATAATGTATTAAGAAACTGGGTTTTTTATTTTTTTATGGCACTAATAATATACTATTCTAACCTTGACACAACTCTAGTAGATTTTAGTGAAAAAACAAAGTAAATGAAGAATTGAGAAGTTGAAGTGGAGAGCTAGATATGACATCATTTACTTTTGTAGTTTTTGACAAGTATTTACTAAACTATCTAAGTTGTGATGTTTGCAATGGGGTTTTCTCACGTCAAAACTTCTTCACATGTTAGCAATACTACTTGCCATGCATGAGATCCATTTTCTCAAGAGTGACAATAAATTCTGTACAACATGGATCATGGAGGACTTACTGCTGTAACTTCTTCAGGATTTCTAGATCTCCATATCCAGCTAATCGTTCACCTTCACCTCGTCGGTAATTATCTTTACAATGACTTATTTTTAAATTTTTTAGGTATCTTGACTTAGATTCTGACTGTCATTTGCAGCGGCTCAACTTCCCGGATGAGTAGGTCACCGTCAAATTCAAGGAGTTACTCTGGGTATGCCTTTTGCTTATGGAGTAAAGTCTTGTCATTCAGTGGGCTTGGAATTCTTTGTTCTTTTATTTTATGAGAGCAGTCACCTGTATATGTTTCAAAATGACTTGCACGGCAAATGCTTTTTCCATTTATGAGTTCTTCTTCTCTGCTTATTCTTTGAAATACCCATCTGACTTCAGTTGTTATATCTCAATGGCAGAAAGAAGTCCAGGAGTCTTTCTAGATCACCTGGAGCACGAAGTAGGTCCCTCTCTTCTGATGGAGTGAATACTTCATCCAGAAAACGTTCTATTACACCACGTCGGAGACGTTCTCCCCAAGCCTCCCTTTCTCCTCCTAGGAGGAGATCATCATATTCTAGGCGAAGTTCTAGGTCATTGTCATACCGTGGATCTCCATCTCCCGTGCGTCGAAGACTGCATTCTCCTTTTCGTCGTAGGTCACCTTCACCTTCACCTTTGCGACGTCGTAGGTCGCCTTCACCAGTGCGACGTCGCAGATCACCCTCGCCTGTTCGACGTCGCAGATCACCCTCACCTGCTCGACGTCGCAGATCACCTGCACCTATTCGTCGTCGCAGATCACCCCCTCCTGCTCGACGCCGCAGATCGCCTTCACCTATAAGTCATAGGTCACCTTCACCAGTTCGCCGTAGGTCACCTTCACCAGTACGTCGTCGATCGCCTCCTCGTCCACGACTTAGGTCACCTTCACCCTTACCTAGAAGATATCAAAGATCTCCATCTTCTCCGAGATCTTTGTCACCTATGAGACAGAGATCCCCTGTTCCTGCTCGCAGAAGGTCACCACCTACTTACCATCATAGATCCCCCTCGCCTTATGGTTCAAGTTCTCCATCTCCTGTTCGTAGTAGGTCCCCTGTGCCTCCCTGCAAGAGATCACCAGCTCCATCCAGTCGTAGGTCTCCTCCATATGGGTCAAGATCTTCATCTCCTGTTCAGGGTAGGTCACCTTTTCCTGCCCGCAGGAGGTCACCGGTTCCTTCTTCGCATAGGTCTCCTCCCCATTATGGATCGGGTTTTGCTTCTCCTGACCATCATAGGTCCCCTTCACCAGTGAGAAGATCATCAAAAGAGAAAAGGAGATTATCTGGGAATTTCCATGGGGAAAGTGATAGGTATATGTATATACTTGAGGGGCAGCTTCCCTTTACCTTTAAGTATTTTATGTTGTTTGTTGACAATATTGTGATAATATGGTACAGGGACCAAGAAAAGTTATCTCTGTCTCCGCGTCAACACTCTAGATCATTAAGGTCTCCAAATAGAGGCTTAAAGGATGGCAACAGTTCCCGCCATAAAGTCCCAGATTTTTCACCTTCACCTCTGAGGTCTCCAATTCTGTCAGAATCTCCTCCTCTTGTTCGGAAAAGGAGTCCTGGCAAAGATAGAAGGTATTATGCTTTTTTTCTACATGCAATGATGTATATAGCTTTTCCTGTTGTGCCAAAATAATGCATATGATTTAGCTTACATATGAAAAATTTTAATCATATTATACAGTTGTTAACTTTTTTCCCTTTTGTTGAATATTATCCAGTCCATATGGAAGTACTGCAGGTAAAAGGAGAGGGCAAGTCAATTCTGATGACCAGTCAAGTCCTCCAAAACTACGAGAGCATAAACCTCGTCGTTATAGTCATGATGTTAGCAGAAAAGATGTAGTGGTTGACCGATCACGGTTAGATTTTTTAAAACATCTTATATGATTCTGTTTATAATCTTACTGTTCCACCTTGTTAGGATTGTGGACTAGAATTTATTTTCCCCATTGGTGTTTTGGTTATAGGCACAATGGAGATTACAAGTCCAGCTATGCGCAGAAACTATCTATTGACCCATCCACTGGAGATAAGCGGAAAGGTTCTCTAGTGGGAGCTTGCGAAAGGGATGATTATGATTTTGAAAGATTACAAGGTCATTTTCCTACTGAATCTCACTCTCTTCTAGATAAGGTGGAACCAAGGGAGAAAGATAAGAAGATAAAGAGGTATGTTGTTAAGCATGCATGCATCCTAAGCTTCTAGTTCATTCTTTTCAATGACAAGATCTTTGTAAAGGATTTGAATTTCGAAACTTCTGACAAACAAGTCCTTGATGCACAGGGTTGAGAATTTGAAATTCGATGAGAGAAGCCTTTCATACTCAAACACTCCTAAAGAGGTAGATCATGATAAATTGGAAAGTATTCCCATGTTGGTTGAACAAATCAATCATGGTAATGGTGGTGGTAATTGTGAATCTGGTTCTGCTTCAAGTGATAAGCACAGAACTGACAATAAGGAAAAGCGGAGGCATAAAAAGTTGCATAGGCGAGAGCCAGCTTCAAATGATGATTTCAGCAATGACTCTGAAATTGAGGAGAAACAGGCCAAGAGGAGGAGGAAGGAAGAAAAGAGGTTGCAGAAGGAGGAAAAGCGTCGTCGACGTGAAGAGAAACGTCGCAGAAAGGAAAAACGACATGCTGAGAAGATGAAAATGAAAGGGCGATATGATTCTAGTTTTTCTGATGATGAACATGGAGAGAGGAAGGAGTCTTGTCCAAGTGATAATGAAGAGGGACAGTCTGAGCAGAAAAAACTTGAGATTGAGCTTCGGAAGAAAGCTCTTGAGTCACTAAAAGCAAAGAAAGGACTTAGTCACTAATTGATGTTTTCTTTTTGATACAGCTGATACTTTATTATGTTTATTAATGGATTTCTTTTTGTCATATTACTTTCTAAGTAGGAGATATTCTGTACTGGTATTTGTTTAATTTAGTCTTTGTTTACTTCTGGGAGCTGGAATGGATAAATATGAATATTATGAAAATCTGTTGAATGCAGCTTAGGCAGACCTTGCTGCTATGCCTTCCTGGTTTGCGAATCTTTTTTCTCCTGTCAGTATTTGTTAATAGTGAGGTGGATGTTGAGGGCTGGTTTGGGAACCTTTTCTCTTTCCTTGCTGTTGCGTACTGAGTAATTTCATGTCTATGCTAAATATGAACATTGTTACTTTATGAATTGAGAAATATATGTACTTATTTATGTTCAGGCTGATCTTTGTTTTATAGGCCCAACGTTTAAACCTTCAGGCTAGTCAGTTTTTATGTGTCAAATACCAAATTGGCTTTCCGATTGAATGAAAGTTATTGTCACTAGAAGATTTGCTTGACCTGAGCGTATGCGGATCTTCATTTTGACCATCATTTCAGGTAAAGTGATCTCATTCTTTGTATTTCTCAGTTATAATTTTATTTCTTTCCAATGGCTAATTTCTTAGTGTTTTGTTTAACCTTATGGTTGGCAGCTTGAGATTGTGCCTGGGATTATTTCGTAATATTCTCAATTGTGCTCTATGGCCCTTGGGCTGTTCTTGATGTTGAAACTGGCCTTCTCATGTATGTATCTGGCACATCTATGTATCTTTCTACGCAATTATATGTTTTTTTTTTTTTGCTGTTGATCTTGGAAGATTGTGTTCACTTGAACTTCTATTTGGTCATTGGTCTTGGCTTAGCTAGATGCTTTAATTTCTCAACTTATATAAGATATTGGGCACTTACTATTACAAGTGGTATACTCTGACCCTTATTTTTGTTGTCAGCTTATGGTTTTTCTATTAAAAGCAGGGAAAAAATGCTATTGGATTTGGATTCTTTTGGTTTTGGGTTTCAGTTTATCCAAATCTCATTTGCTGCATGGTTTTAAGTGATCATAACCAAAGCATATGCACGGATGCCATTTTTGTTCTATGTTTTTGTGGAGTTTCCGAGAATGGATTACTTACGTTTTATCAGAACCCTTAGAACTGTAAATTGATATAACTAAGATGACATTCTGGTGCTTTGACTGGATTTACTTTGAGGGCTTTTTTTTTTTTATCGCAATTTTGAGCTTGCTATGTTTGACATTATATTCTGAGCTACTGTGGAGTATAATTATCACAATAAAATGGATTGGAGCTTTCATTTTTTACCGACAGGACTGAATTGACTGCTTAATATTTGGATTTGTTGGTCTTAATCCCATTTGCTTGTAGTTTGAGGTCTCTTTAACAGTATTTTGATGGCTTGTCCTTTTTTTTTTCTCATCAAGTTTATTGCTGTGAAGCTTAAATTTTGTGGTTTTGTTGGTCTGTTGGGAGGGCGACACAATGTTGAGTAATCTTTATCTAATCAAATGGTATCTCATCCACATCATTAGGTGTGAAGTTTCCACCACAATTACAAATTGGCCACTGTTTTAGTCTGATTAAGGGGTTTTAAATTGACAAGCAAAAAAGGGTTGACGTCTTCTTGTTTTCTGTTGAACAGGGTGTGATGTTAGCTGGTGAATTTTGGTGTATTGCGGATATATGGTTGTTTTATGCCTGAGCAAAGATGGGTGCATAATGGTGTCGACCTATGAGATTTATGGTTTTTTTTTATTTACATATTGTTGCAAAAAATCATCTAATATGGTTCTTTGATATGTTGGGTGAGTTTCTTAAGGTTGGGCAACGGGTGGATATAATCAGCGAATCAATCTGTTTATCGCCCTAAGTGTTGTGTACTAACGCCGTTGATCAAAATAAAGTAGATTTTTATTTTGTATTCAGATGCAATAGCAACGCAGATGTTTTTACGGATGGCACATGGTTTATCATTATCATCAATCATCATCATTGTTGTACAAGAGAGGCAAAAGAAGCACCACCAACATTTTTTTTCTTTTCACGTCACCTTAGAGCTATCCAAAGTACCACTTTAGGCATTGTCAATTAACATTGATCAAAATACTAGCCGCTACAAATTGAGCAAAACCAGAATAAAACAAAAACTCATATTCTTTGTTTTATTCTACTTGTACTAACCGATGTTAGCATTAAATGATTGTGAATAACAGAATAAGTATACATATTTTAGATGATAATAATATTGAAACTTATATTTGTTTTACTTTGCATTTTTCAAATAATGAATTATGATATTAGTATAATAAGTGTTTCATTTACCTTTTTTTTAAAAAATAATTGTCAAATTTAAGAAATTCTTCTAATGTGCGAATAGTTCCAACTCAATATACACTCATGTTGTGCATTTTTTAAATAATGAATTATGATATAAGTGTTTCATTTTACCTTTTTTTAATAATTGTCGAATTTAAGAAGTTCTTCTAATGTGCGAATGGTTCAAATCAATATACACTCATGTTGTGGACTTAACAACTAAGCAAAATAGATAATAAATAAAAAGGAAAAACAAATAATATTAGAAAAATGAATATGATTATTGAGCATATTTGGTTGCCTTCGGCCTTTCCTTTTGTAATTTTAAGTCCAACAATTCAAGCGAAATTTGTAGGCAAATGATTGTTGTTGACATGATATTTTCTTTTCAAATTTAAGCCACTTGTGCGTTAGAAAGGATATGATTTTTTTTTCTTATAGGTTACACAAGTTTTGATTAAATATCTCACCACCCTATTGTGATAGTTACATGTCAACTCTAACTTGTACCAACGATGATAAGGTGGCTAAAATTATTTACCAATTACTACTATAATCTTTTTTTGTTTCAAAAGTGGCTTGTGGAGTTCTTTTAGGTTATCCCTATTCACAATAAAGGTTGTCTTTTGTTTCTCTAATCTCTTCTTTTTTTGTTGATGTTATTATTGTTGTTGTTGATACTATTAGCCTTATTACCTCTTAGTGTGATTCATTTGTCGAGCGCATCCATGTTGAATATGAGAAAATAGTTATTGTAACATGAAAGGTGGCCTAAACGGTGAAGGAACTAACTAATTGGGATAATCCTAGGCAAACGCCATTTATGGAGTGTAGAATATTGGCATTTGAGGCACCTAAGATAAGACATATAGGAATTGAGGAGGTGAAAGGTTGATTGAAGCTCTCTTTTTAGCATTATTCTTTCTATGATTATTAGATTTTTCATGAAAGCACGAGATAGTGCTTCAATTTGATTTGCTTCCTCTTCCTTCTTTTTTGAGATGGGTTTTGTGGTGATTTCTTAGACAATAATCTCTGTCTTTCCTTTTTTTTGATCTCATTCTTCAAGACTTCCAATTAGTTTGACAATTTCAGTGAAGGAAAACTTTGAGAATTCTTGTAACTTATCATAATATGACTTCCTTATAATGTCTCTCAGAATAGGCCCTTGATTTATTTTCTATCAAAGATAGTTGGACTTTTGCTACTTTTGTGTGCCACCTTCTCGTGTACTCTTTTCAGGCTTTCATGGTATCTTGGTTGAATCCATATTGGGTTAATAATAGATTCACTAGGTCTCTCCAACATTTAATAGATGATTAATCTAGATTTAGAAGCCATTTTAGCTATGTTCTAGTAAAGCTCTTTGGGAAGCAATAGTTCAACATTTCTTTATTATCAATATTGCAAGCTTACCATAATATATTCTTAGCTTAGTCCTCAAATTTGAGTTACTATCAATACTTCTTAAATCCTGACATTACAAATTTGTAAGGTAGTTGAATATTTTGTACATAACAAAATCCCTCAAAATCCCAAACATCAGTTGATATCATGTGTCCAATCATCTATATCTTCTTTTTATATTTTCATATTAGATTATACACTTTGTCCTTTAGAACCCTCTTATTGACTTTATTTGTCATCTTAATAGTCATGAGGTGATAAGGTCCATGTACAAGTTTTAGTTCTACCATAAAAAATATAAGTGCCAAGAGATTTGACATGGAATAAGTTAGGTGTAATACCCACCTTTATAACAAGATAAGTAGCACTAAGTATGAAGAGATTGACATATCAAAGTAGGGTTATATAGGAGGAAATTGGTAAATGCATGGTGGCTATAATTGGTAGGTCAGTGTAGGTAGGAATTAATTAGTTGATGCATAACAAAAATTGTGGCCACCGGCAATTCTATTGCGGCCAATAACAATTAATGCTAAAATCAGAGATGAATCCTTAAACTCAAGTCCCACAGATCCTAAAACAAAGTTAAACATAAAACCTTGGCCAATATACATAATAACGAATCAATGGTATATGAAGAATCTTGACCCATGATTATGAAGAATTAGAATCAATATTATAAGATGATTGGAACTTCATAAGAAAATGACTTAGTATGTTTGAAAAGTTCGTTGAATAACCAAAATAATTATCATAATTGTATTAATGGTCAATTATTTCTCCAATTAAAAAAATGCCATACTAAAACAAAAAATAGGGCTTAAAAATTAAATAAAAATATAAGCTTTTAATTAGACATAGCCTGGGACACAAATTTGAGTCATTTTGTATCGGTTCTGAACATTTTAACAACATTGGACACAGTTTAGGACATGTCCATGACTAATATTGCAGATTCTTCTCTTGGATATGAAATAGGTCATACTTATGTTAGTATGACCGTGGATCCTCTTACAACATTACAAACTTAGACACAATTTGGGTCATACCTATAGTGGAGATTGTAAATTTTTCTGTAATTTTTTAAAGTTATACATAAATCAGGATACACCTACGTTGGAGATCCTGTCTCACCACTGAATGTTATAATAAATTACATAGGTTAATAGATGATCATGATGAAATTTGTGTTTGCCTTCATATGATCTCCATCCATAGATCAAATCAATATAACCAATGTTCATCCTTTAATTTGACTTGATTCTACATCTACAACCACTATTCTTACAACACCATTTATAAGTATTATTATGGATCTATTGATCAACTTGAAATGGACCATCTCTTTTGATTACAATTTAGATTTTGTTTGATCTAGGAACCTTTCATTTCTTATATGCAACCAAACCAAATCACCTGGTTTAAAAGTAACTTTATTTCTTCTTTTTTAGCCTTTGATATATATTCATCATTTTTCCTTTCAATATGTAATTGTTGCTTCACCATTTTAATTTTCTTTTTACCATCTAAACTCCTCCCCTTATAAATTGATAAAGAAACCAAATTCATTAGAGTTAGTGGGTTAAATCCATAAACAATCTCAAAAGGTGAATGACTAATAGCATTATGAATAGCTATATTTTATGTAAATTCAATGATTGAAAAATAATATTTTCAAGTTTTGAAATTCTTTTAAATTGTATCGTGTAATAAAATAATTAAAATACTCTTCACTATCTCACTTTAACCATTCACTTGAGGATAACAAGTAGTTGAAAATAAAAAATTAATTCCTAAATTTTCCTATAAGACCTTCCAAAATTAGCTAAGAAATTTAACATTTCTATCAGATACAATACTCTTAGGAATACTATAGAGTCGTACTATCTCCATAGAGAACTAAAGGCTATATGGGCTACATCATCAATTTAACACATGAAAGAAAATGTGTCATCTTTATCTGCTACTTTATATTTGGACAAGCCTAAAATAAAATCTATAAAAGTATCAACCTAAGGTTCACTAGTGACTGACAAAAGGAGTATATAAACTATATGGCATAATCCTAAACTAGTTTATCTGCACGTAATACAATTAGCATAAATTCCTTCAACATCATGAAGCATATGAGGCCAAATTAAATGTTCAAGCAAAAAAAAAGTCTTTTTAATGCCAAAATGATCCATCAATCCTCCTCTATTTTCCTTATTGACTAATAACTCTCTCAAAGAACTTTCAGGCATGCATAATTTATTTTTATTAAACAAAAACCCATCATGCCTAAAGAATTTTTCAAACGCAGTTTTCTCAAAAGTCATAAAGAGAGATGAAAAATCATTATCATTCTTATATAATTCTGTAACATACTCAAAGCCTAAAAATTTTGCATTCAAGGTAGAAACTAGGTCTTATGTTTGGATAATGCATCAATTATGGTATTTTTCTTACCTTGTGTTATACTTGAACAAATAAGGAAATGCCTCAACGAACTTATCCACTTAGCATATCATTGATTCAAATTCATTTCCCTTTTAATTGCTTCAAGGACTCATGGTCAGTGTTAATAATGAATCCTTTGTACCACAAATAATGTTATTAAGTCCTTAAAACCCACGCTAATGCATATAACTCCTTGTAATAAGTTTGATAATAAAGAGTAGCTCCATTGAGTTTCTTGTTAAAATAGGCAAATAGTTGATTTTACTACATCAAGACAACACCGATAACTATTCCCAACATATTATACTCAATCACGAAGGTTTTAAAAAAGTTCTGCAAAGTTAATAAAGGTACAAATCTTAGTTTTATTTAATAAAATTAAAAGTATGCTCTTGTTCCTTACCCTATTTAAATCAATAGACTTTTTGATAACTTCGTTGTATAGTGCAACTAGTGTACTAAAATCTT
>JAJMLV010000008.1:68218457-68230842 GCA_027123465.1 Erythroxylum coca
TATGTATAATTTGGATTTTGGTAATTGGTTTTGTACCGTGGCTTGAAAGTGCCACTTTTGTTTGCTATTGGAGTATGGAATTGAAGTATGGATTTGTATAGGAACTAGCATAGTGAGTGATGTATGTGAATGATACGGTATGCTTATGATATATGAATTATGATTGTATATGGATATGTGTGATTGTTTTAGGGCAAAAGAAAAGTAAGAATAATAAGATGTTTGACAGATGAATTATGGGAATTGTATATTTTTGTATAAGACGAGTATTATGATTTTGAGCTTTGGATTGAGGTTATGGAATTGATAAATTCCAAATTGAAAAAGTGTATCACTTTGTAAGAGATTGAATGCATAAGAAAGAAAAAAACCAGATTTGATTGGTTTATATTAGATGTCTTAAGGTTTCTAACGCAAACGTTTTTCTTCGATAATTGTGTTTCCGGATGTCGGACCTTTGTTCAGTGCAGTTGCTCCGTTTGTATGCTTTCTTTTCGCTCCGCAATTGTTTCGCATTTCTGTCATCCGATTATTCGATACTTTCTCGTTTTGTCTGTTCGATACTTTTGATGTATGACATCCGAGATTTGTTTCAGTTCGTTTATGCGTTTATTTGCTTCGATCCGTTTTTCTTATTTGATAATTCGATTCGTATTTCGTCTTTGATTTCAATTGTTAATTCGCTTTCATTTTGTTTCGCTTTCGATTCCGCTTTTGTATTCGATTTGCTTCCGCTTTCATTTTGCGTTTTGCTTTTTTCTTCGCTTCTTCCGTTTCCGTTTTCCGATTGGGATCCGATCTCCGGATCGGGTTCTAACACACCAAGTGGAACGTTTTTTTTTGTGATTTTACTTCTTTTAAAAAAAATTATGATTTAAAATTGTTTAAAAAATTGTCTTATAGTGTTAAAAATGTTAAAAAAAACTTTTAATGAAATTATGATAAACTGTTATATCATTAAATGTTAAGTATATAACAAAGTTTAAATAATAAGTGATTTGATTTAATTTTGATATTAAACTCTATTAAAATATTAATAGTAAAATTTTAGGATTGTTAATATCATAAATTATTATTTTAATAATTATAAATTATAAGAGTATTCTTTAAATAAATAAAATTACAAAAATACTTATATGTTTTACCTTGGTAAAAAGACCAAAAAGAAAAGGCATAAAAAATGATTTAAAAAATACTTTTAACCTTGAAAAATGTAATATAACAGAAAAATACAATGCCCACTTATTAGGTTAATAAGTATCCAAACGAAAACCATATTTTTGGAGTTTAAGATACTAATTAGGTTGGGTGCATTGGCTATTGTAGAATAGAGAATATGCACATTTGAAATCTAAAGTCAGATATTCAAAGATCACGTCCATACAAGAAGTTAAGAAACACAAAAACTTTGGTCCTCCTAAACCCCAGTGCAAATGTACAATCCTTACTCCTTATGAAACAAGAAGTATTTGTAACGGAGAGGACTAAGGGTAGTTTAAAGGATAGATATTCCTTGTCACAATTCAAAGAACTTCACTTAAAGACGTTGTCATGCAATAGCAGGTACTCTCACTTCCATCTAATTCCTTGAGATTCGACTCTTCCCTCGGAAAACATGGAATCCATACGTACGTTCTATATTTTCTGATGACCAGAAGAATGAATAAAAAGATCGTAAATTCAATCGCTTAAATAAATTAGAAGCAGGTAAGACTATAAAAGAGAATTTATCTTCCCAATTTGTAGTACAAATATATTAAATAGAGATAGGATCCATAACTAATAGAGGTATATATATGTCCTTGATGATTATTAGCTGGAATGCTTCTGATGTGAATGCGTAGTTGCACTAGTTGTATGTCGTTGATGCCAATTGCCAGACTTCATACTAATGCACATAAAAAGCTTCAAGACTATCCAAATAACAAAAGAACAAGAGAACCACTGGTCAGTTTCTTATGCATAAGAACTAGTCGCCATAGTTGTCCTTCCTTAGACTACAAAATTCGCTTAGAGGCGTATATGGTGGACATATGCATATTCTCAGCATTCACGACAAATTCCAGTTTCTTGGTGGGTATTGGCTCCGAGCTGTATCTAGAAATTGAGTTGCTTGCTACACAACAAAGCTTATCTAATAGAAAAGTTAAGGAAATGGTCTCATTCAAAACTTAAATTGGTAGCATTGACGATATCGGATTGACAATTTCAAGTGCTAAGTAGATCAGAATGACTCTTCAAGATTGAGAAGTGTGCTATGGTGATGCTTATATTCATAAAGAAACCGGGTTTCTTTTTCTTGGCTTATTCATAAGATGTATGTTCTAAGGGTTATACAAGAAAAGGTTTGTCCAAAAACTAGATAGAAGTGGAGCAAGGCACAGAAAGAAAAATTGCACTTTACGATAGTAGTTGTTGTCGGACCAATATCAAATTTTAGGTAATGTGCGAAGGAACAACAAAAGAACTTGTGACTTTTGCTGAAACATGCAACTGATTTGTTGGGAACTTGTGGTTACTACCCTTAGTTAACTTATACATGACTCTAGGCCGCCAACTTTAGGGGTAAAGCATGAACGTCATGTTCTAAATAATAGTTGGATGATTTTAGGGTTTCAAATTGAACACTTCAAGAGAATTCTCCGTAGATGCTTGATTAAACTATACCACCAGGGTTCACAGCTCTCTCTTCCGTGGGAATGATCAATAAGCTAATTCCACAAAGAATTATTTCAGGTGGAATAAGATTATCATTTATTAATGTTAATAAAAACTAATATCGATATATTGTCAGACAACTTCATGATAAAATATGCCACTCTCAAAAATGATAAATACATAAAGAACATGAACTTAGCATGTTTTCTCTTCTAGAGATAAACCATAACATGTATATATATCTGTAGATATATAACTGCACTGCAAACACACAAGACGTTAACTATTGGGCTAAATGTCTCAAACAAGAGGTGTATAGTAATTAGTAACATCCATGAAGATACATATGTACAATAGAACCCTATAATCAGAATGGATAGGTAGATATAAGCAACACTTGTGTGGGATCCAAAGTCAAAAGAATCTTTTGGTACCATTCGTAAATGATGAATTGTCAGGTTCTGTTCCCAGTCTAAGCTCAAGATCCAACTCTGAATTTGGCAAGCCATGTCTTGATAATAATAAACCCATTTCAGGGATAGCATGAACTTGAATGTTTGGTTTTTGTGGACCTTTACTAAAGGGTTTATCCACGAATAAAGGCAGTTCCCGAATTGCTCTAACGTTTGTGATTTCCATATCATAACTTGCCTCGCTTTCTTTACCAATAACCTGACGCAGATTGGCTGAACTTCTTTCATCTTTGCTAGATATCGCATCTTTCTTAGAAAGAAAAGATGGAGCAACTCTTGAACTATCCAAATCTTGGTGTGTGTCGATTGGGGAGAACTTGAGCTTTGACTTCTGTTTACGGTGAATATTCATGTGCCCACCTAGGGCTTGCGCATTAGAGAAACCTCTCTTGCAGAAGGTGCACCCGTAGGACCTTGCTTGGCTGGCTACAGCTACATATGGGCTGACCTTGTCAGGATTTTCTTGGCTAGGTTGATCAATCTCCATTATAACAATTGGCGATCGCAAAGTGAGTGAGACAAAGAAAGACAGAGAGGAAGAGAAATAGTCAAACTGGTTAAAAGTGACTATGTCTTCTTGGTGGGAGGGACTATAAGGCCTGCTTCAGTCCAGACAGGCGTTAGAACAACCAATTGCCACAAAAAAGACAAAATAGGCTTTAAAAATATTTGCTGAACCGTGTTGATAAAGTGTTCATATTTTTTAGCATGCCAATTTTACCTATGTTCCCACGTATTTCTTATAAGGACATACGTATTTTTTAAAGTTTTTTGCTTACTTTAAGTCTCATTTCTTATCGAGTAAGGGAATAACTTTTGATCTTTCACATATACAACAGCCAAAAGAATTAATTTCCTCATGCATTATTAATTCTTGTTGCGTGCTTATGTTATCGTATGCTTAACACGAACCAAATAATTAATCAACCGTATGGATATCTATTGTACATTTTTCATTTATGTCTATGATGGGTCATAGTTAAAAACAATTTATTCTTATTTTTATTTAAAAAATCAGATTCTTTCATTTTGGATTTGTAACAATTAAAAAATTGATAAAAGTTGATTGAAATTTTACATTTTTTTATTAATTATACAAATAATGTTTAAGTTCTCCTCTTAAAAATTGAGAATTATACAAGAAATCTATTTACGGTTGCTTTGGAGGATAACATAAAAATTATTTTGATTTTATGTAGCCTATTTTTTGGCTGAAAAACTTAATTTAAGTTTATGTAATTAATATTAATTGTTATTGACTTTACTTTATATTGATTATATTGTCTAATAAGTCTCTGACAGAAGGTGCATGAATAAATGTTTTTATTTCTTTTCACACATAAATGATATCCAATGTATAAATATTGTTCAACATATGCAAAGTTACTAAATAATTGTAGAAGTTTAATTTGAATTAGATGTGAAAACTTAGAAGTTGGTATCAGCAAAGGACATTGATCCTTTCTTAATCATCCATATCGTTAATACTAAATTTTGTAGTATCCAAGTTTTATAGGAATAATGAATGGGAATGGAAGATTTGTTTAAGATCAAATTATAAAAAATATAAATTGCTTTTTATTTGAACAATTAAGTAACTTTTTCTTCAATTGTATACCAAGTAGAATCTGTTGTGTTAGTAGTCGCAGAAGCAATGAAATCAATCAAGTAAATAAGGAAAATGGTAGAAGCACATAAAGAATTTTTTACGTGGGAAACTTGAGTATCGGGAGAAAAATTCATGGGGCAATGAGAGCCCGAAAATATGCACTATGTCAAGAAGAAAAATTACAAGTGTTTCTCTCCCTCACAAACCATAGGACTAATGAAGAGTACACTAATATTATATTTAAAAGGACCCCCAAAAGATGCTTATACAGTAGTATAATCCTAGGGTAGGAAACTTACACATAGTAAGAATTTGAAATAGTGCCATATAAGGAAAGAAAACTTACACAAAGTAGGAATCTACACAGAGTAAAAGTCTTGAAAGCTTGGGCCATTATCTTAACAAATCTTCACCTTGACACAAGACTGAAAGTTGGAACTCTCTTCAACGTAACTCCCGAAGGGCGCTCAAGTATCAAGAATATCGGCTAAGTCCAGGCAATGCTTGAACTTAGCAATAGATAATGACTTGGTCAACATATCAGCAGGTTTCTCAGCATTGTGAACCTTCTCAACAATAACTTTACCACTTCAATAGTATCCCAAGCGAAGTGGCGTCGAACTTCAATATGTTTAGTATTAAAGTGATACTTATATTTCTCATGAGGTGTATGACACTTTGACTATTAGAGAAGACAACAAAGACATCTTGTTGTAGACCAAGATCTTATCTGTTTGGTTCTCGATCAGGTTTTCCACTCCTTAAAAGTGGGAAGAACTTCATTCTTATTCTTTAGGAAAAACACCCAAATCTTACGGGAAAAATCATCTATAATAGTCAACATATACCTTCTACCGCCTCGAGTAGCAATGCAAGAGAGATCCTATAGATCAAAAAGAATATAATCTAGATTACCTTTAGTCTTGTGAATTCCCATGGAAGAGAAACTTACTCTAATCTGTTTATCAAAGACGCAATGTTCACAAAACTCCATATTACCTAAACTCTGGCTCAATAGACCCCTCTTACGTAAGATTTGCATACCTTCCTCACATATATGGCCTGGGCGATAATGCCACATCTTGGTGGCATCTTGGTGAGACTTCGATGAGGTAACATCAACAGTACCAATAATAGAAGAGCCCTGCAACATATAAAGAGGACAAAGTGTAACAAGACAATGCCGTTTTGTTGCTGAAGGCTTGATAAGTGTAACAAAATGACGTCGTGTGGTTAGTTTTCAAAACAATGTTGTTTACATAAAAATTTCGAGCCTCCACGATGGAAGACGACACACAATTGCCAACTATATTACTGATGGAAAGGTTCGTCGATAAATTTTCCTTTATTTTTCACACCTTTTCCATTTTCCAGATAAATTTATCGACGAATGTAATATTTCCGTCCGTAATTTGCCATGTCTTCTTTCTGTAACTAATTTTCCGTCTATATTTCATACTTTTCTTATAGTGTCATTTTCCTTTAAAAATTACAAGATTACATGACACCTCTATGACTCCACCTATAGAGGAGTACCTACACCTAAGAGACTCAAGTGTACCAAGTGAAATTAGGTTGCGTTTCAATTAGGAAGGTGACGAACATTAGAGAGGGTTTTAACAACACCATCATGGCTTTTGATATTGATTGTATCTTTCCCCACCACATCACATTGTGCAGTATTACCCATAAGCACAACACCCTTACCAGTTTCATAGGTGGCAAACCAATCCCTGTGAGGACACATATGAAAAGTACAACTGAAGTCTAACATGCATTCATCTTTGGATCGTTGTTCGCCTTGAACAACCAAAAGAACATCACTTCCTGAATTAGAATTAACCATAGTATCCTTAGGGATAGAATCAGATTGATTACCCTTATTTTTCCTTCTTTTTTGAGTTTATTTTTCAATTTATAACAGTCTGAAACCTTGTGTCTGATTTGTTTGCAATATTTACATGTAATATTGGCATCTCTACCACTAGATTTAGATATAGACTTTTTTATGGCTCTTAGTGCTCTATCCCTTTTTAAAAGTTTTACCTATAACCGATAAACCCTCAACCTTCTTCTCAATGTAAACATCAAACTTTTCTTTAGACAGCAAAGCAAATTTAACTTCTTTTAAAGAGAGAGTTTCACGATTACCAAAAAGCATGATTTATTTAAAGTGTTTACATAAATGAGGTAGTGAAATAACAAAAATCATTGTTTGATCCTCATCAATTTTAACATATAATGGAATTAAATTCGTCAAGATGAGAAGGGACAGGTGTACCTTCATACATATTGAGCTTAAAGAGACATTCTTTGAGATGAAGTTTGTCAGCCAAACTCTTCGTCATATAAAGGAACTCCAATTTCAACCAAAGTCCTACAACAGTTGTCTCATGGACTACTTCTTGGAGCACTTCACATGTCAAGCATAACTGAATAGTAGACAAGGTTTTTTGTCCAATTCTTCCCAATCCTTGTCTGACATATTGGTAGGTTTTTTTTTCTTGCCAGACAAAGCTTTCTTCAATCCATTTTGTGTAAGAACGACTCGCATCTAGACCTTCTAAATAACAAAACTGATTTTTAATGTCACATAAAGAAAGAAAACTTACACAAAGTAGGAATCTACATACAGTAGAAGTCTTGAAGGCTTGAGTTATTATCCCAACATAATCAATGAAGTGAGCATATTACATTAATGCTATATTTCTTATACACAAATAAATACATGCTCAAACAAAGATCTTTATAGATATTTAAAAAAAGAGGGGACAAGAAGAAAGTAGGTAGTATAAAATTTGAACGAAATGACCTTTTTGTTTCTTGTTTTTATCACTGGGAAAGGTAAAATAGATAGTTTTAGAAGCAAACTTCTGTTAAGACATAAAATGGTTGATATTAATGATGAAAATTAGTAAAATAAGTCATATATGCATTCTAAATATTACAAAATTATGAAAATAACATTGTATTTTAATACAAATTATGTTTTAGAGTCAATGTTACTTCAAAATTAAAATATTCAAAAATTAGTAATAAGAGCATTATAAATATATTAAATTTGATCAATTAGCAAATCAACACTAAATATAATTAAATAAAAATTTGTTTTTTAAAAAAGTAATGCCAAATAAAAGACATTGTTTTTAACTTGATACAAAATAATTGAAGACAACAACAGGTTAAGTTTGTGGCTACAACTATTATAATAACAACAATAACTATTTGAATAAAATATTTATAATAATTAAATGTGATATATGTTTTTTCTTCAAACATATTATTATCTTATCACCTATTGTTTCATATAAATAATTATAAAAGTATACTTGATTTTTCTTACGAATATACAATAACAACGACCTAATGAAAGTCCCACTAATACGCGGAGTCTAAAGAAGTCCAGTAGTAGGCATCCTAGTCAAAGTCTCTCTAATAAACCAACTTTAGAGAAGTTCAATAGTATGCAACCTTACTACTAACTAGTAAAGATGTTTACAATAAATTCATTATATATTTGCATTCTAAAATTTTTTTAGTATATACTAAAGTTAGAATTATGAAATCTTACATAAGGAGAATCTCATATTAGAAAAGACAAGAGAGGTGAAAGTTTTTATAAATTTATAAAAATACAATTAATCAATTTAACTTTTTTTGAATCTAAATCACTTCATATACTTGAATTAGAATTACTAATCATAGTAGTGTCACTCAATTACATTAGAATTTATGGTTATGGAGTCCGAAATCTATTAGATTTATAATGATTTTCATCTTCCTTTTACTAAAGAAAAATTAATTTTGATTTTTACCATAACATTTATATTCAAAAAATAAATTAATAATTAAATTAAATTAATGTTATTCATTATAATTCATTTAGAAGTGACTATTCCCCAAATAAATTGTCAAATAAGAATTGTTTTCATTACACGATTTCTTTGAGGAAATTACTCAGGATTATCTTTTGTGCAATAACTCTTTTTATCATCTCATAATCCTGAATCGATCTTAGTTGGGATTGCAAACCCTTAGCTTATCTAATTATACTAGTATTAGGTATTATATATTAGGTCGGGAGGACAATGGAAAAAAGTAACGTCAACACCATACTGGTAAGTATTTAATGGCTTTGATAGGCTTTTAATTCAGTTTTACATTAACATTAAAACAAGAGGGAGATTCTAATTTGTAGATTAAGCTTTGACGAGGGTTGTTAGCGCTCATTCTTGTTTCCCACCTTTCTCTGTTTATATTTTTATTTTATTTTTCGATTCTAGTTTTTTAGCTTGCCAGCTCAGCTTGTATTAGATAATTTTTCTTCTTCTTTGATGGTTAACAGAAGATGGTAGCTCTATTAAGTGAGCTGAAATGATTCTTTTATATAGATTCTGGAAATAATAATTTTCCTCTCTACAGAGTGAGAGCTTAACTTCGTTCTTGTGTTCATTACTACCTTCAGATTTTATCATGGTATCAGAGCCATGACCAGGTGTGATTTCTTCAACATTTTTTTGTTACGTCCTTAAATGTGTTATTGATTTCTGGTTGCGACATTGTTACACCTTGAATCTGAGCATTTGCTGTTGAAGTTCCTTCAAATATGTCTACTAAAGCTCAATCGCAAATTTCCACTGTAATTGATGTTAATAGTGATTGTACGTTCATAATTCTGATCATTCGACTCATAGTCTTGCTATGCAAAAATTGAATGGTGATAACAACAAGTGGCAAAGGGTCGTTGAGATTTCTTTGATTGCAAAAAATAAATTAGGTTTTCTTAAAGGCACTTATGCAAAGCCTATTAATGAACCTGTTCAGGAGATGTAGTGGGAAAGATGTAATAATTTGGTGATATCTTGTATTCTACACTCTGTAGAACTAGATATAGGTAATAGCATTTTAAGCTTTAGATCTGCAGCTGATATTTGGAATGAGTTGAAGGAGAGGTATGGGCAGTCCAATGGTCCAAGAAGATATCAGGCGCAGAAAAAGTTGATAGAAATTTCTCAAGGAAATCAGTCTGTGAGTAGTTATTACACACAGATGAAGACGAAATGGGATGAATATCTTGGGTTGGTTGAGTTACCAGTGTGTAGTTCTTGTGGCGCAGCTAATGTGATGAACAAATTCCTTGAGGATCAACAGCTTCTACAGTTCCTCATGGGACTTAATGAGGATTTTAAGACAACGAGAGGGAGTATATTAATGATGCAGCCCATGCCTACTATAAGTCAAGCCTATAGGTTGATCTTGCAAGAGGAGAAACAAAGAGATTGTGAAGTATCACTTCTTATTTTGTCAGACGGAGCTGCTTTTGCTGTTGGATATCAAAAACAGAATTCAAATGTGTATCAACCAAAGTATAATAACAGTGGTAATCAATGTCAAGTGTCTGATAATAAGAATGTGGTGTTTGGCATTACACCTAATGGTAAGCGATCTAAGTTCTTTTATGATTTTTGTAAGCTTTATGGACACTCCATAGCCAGATGCTTCAAGTTGCATCCTCCAGCTGGGAATGATGCTAAATTATGGGACAGGGGCAAGAGGTTGGTAGCTAATGTACAGCTAGATGTTCGTGATATTGAGGGGCCAACAGTTGTGAGTGATGAAGTTGATAATTCAAGAACTTCAACAGAACCTAGCATAGGGATGAGCCAAGAGATGTATGATCAACTGATGCTTTTGCTGAGCAAATTTGGTCCAGCTGGAGGTTAGTCTTTGGGAACTGGCAGTGGAGAATCTAATGGATCATCTACTTTCTTTACAGGTAATAGTCTGTGTTTCTTTAGTCATTGTGTTGAACCTGTTTGGATCATTGACAGTGGTGCAACATACCATATAGCCTCTAGCCTTGCCACAACCTTTTATCTTTCCAAAGGCATTTTACACCAAACATCATGCGTCCATACACCTCAATAGAATGGTACTATTGAAAGAAAGCACCGACATTTGTTGGATTATGCAAGTGCCTTATTCTTTCAAGACAATCTACCCATTGTTTATTGGGGTGAAGCTCTTCTTACTACTTGCTACGTTCTCAACATATTCCCTCTTTCTTCCCTGCACAATCGAACTCCTTTTGGACTCCTCCATAACGCAACACCTACATATGGCTACTTGAGATCTTTTAGTTGCTTATGTTATGCTTCTACACATTTTTCTTCTCGATCCAAATTTTCTCCTAGAGCTGTTCCCTGTGTTTTCCTTGGTTATCCCTTTAGCCAAAAGGCTTATAAATTGTTGAATATGGAGAAAAGGAAAATTTTCGCTAGTAGGGATGTCAAGTTTCATGAGCAGCATTTTCCATTTCATTCCTCTTTTTCTTCCTCCACCACTACTGTTTTTCCTATTCCACCTTATGACTACTCTCACATTTTCATACCTTCTTCTACGCCTTCCATCTCTTCTCTTTCTACTCCTCATCCTATTGACTCTATTTTTTTGCCTCTCCATCATCCCTCTTCTTCTCCTCCTTCTTCTTCTCCACCTTCCTCATCTTCTCCTTCTCCTTCCTATGTTCCTCCTGTCTTACAAAGGTCCACTAGGGTTACTAAACCACCTAGTTACTTAAACAATTGTGTGTGTAATGATAGTTCTTCCTCCTGTATGCTTCTACCTTGTCCACTTGTTGCTTTTACTGCTTTACTTTCTTCTCAACAACATAAACTTACCACTTTTTCCACTTACAACATTACAACATTGAACCTACGTCTTATTATGAGGCTGTCTATGATCCACATTAGGTTGATGAAATGAATAAGGAAATTATGGCTTTATAGGCAAACAATACGTGCTTGTTGACTGATTTACCACCAGGTAAGAGAGCAATTGGAAATAAACGGGTGTATAAGGTGAAGCTTCAATCTGATGGCACGTTGGAACGCTACAAGGCCATACTAGTTATTCAGGGAAATCATCAAAAACTTGGTGTTGATTACACTGAGACTTTTGCTCCTATGGTCAAAATGACCACTATCCGATGTATTCTTGCTTTGGCTGTCAGGAAGCAGTGGACAGTTTTTCAGTTTGATATTAATAATACATTTCTTCATGGTGATTTACATGAAGATGCCTCTTGGGGTTCCAAATCCTGAGAACAAAGTCTGTCGGTTGATGAAATCGCTTTATGGGCTCAAATAGGCTAGTCACCAATGGTACTCGAAATTGTATACTGCTCTTTTGCATCTTGGTTTTGTGTCCTCAAAACATGACTATAGTTTGTTCATTAAAAGGACCTCAGGACAGATTACAATTGTTGCTGTCTATGTAGATGATATTCTTGCTACTGGTTCTGATTTGACTGAAATTGCAGCTTTAAAGTCTTATCTTGATCAGCAGTTCACCATCAAGGATCTGGGTGTTCTACACTATTTTTTGGGGCTTGAAGTCTCGTATCTTGCTAATGGTCTTGTGCTTTCTTAGAGGAAATTTGCTTAGGATCTTTTACGTGATCAGAATATGTTTTCTTGTAAATCAGCTCCTGCTCCTCTCCCTTTGCATCTTAAGCTTGGTCCTACAAGTGGCACTCCTATTGTTGATCCCACCATCTATCGCACGATCATTGGGAAGCTAAATTTTCTGACGAACACTTGTTTGGATTTTTCCCACGTTGTTCAAACCCTTAGTTAGTATATGC
>JAJMLV010000008.1:68290545-68305925 GCA_027123465.1 Erythroxylum coca
ATGCAACTAGGGACTAGACATGGTGGATAAGAGATCTGAGTTGGACACACCAAAGAAGATATAAGAGTTTGCTTTTACTATTATTAACTTTAAGACAGACAGCCTTCGAAATTGGCTTACAGAATGGACGAGCAAGTATTTACAGTTGTGTTAATAGAACGAACTGTTATTTTTTCAGAAAAGAAAAATTAGAAAAATAATAGATGAATCAAACGCCTGTTAAAGATGAAAGCTTGCCCATACTGTCGTTTCAGATATTCTATTTAAATTGACGGTAAAGATACGGTTGAAGAGTTTGAATACTTCACATGTAACGGGGATTGTATCGAGTTAATCTTAAAAACGGCAACATTATTTAAAACCTGCTCATTGTAAGACAGTGGGAAGGTTGAAACTGAAGGCTTTAAATAATGAGTTATGTTGCCAATGTCAAAACTTTCAGAACGCGTTTCAGGTGACCCTATTAGACTTATGATAACCCAAACATGTAAAGCAGAACCTAAATTAATTGTCCAATTGATATGTTGCCAATGTCAAAACTTTCAGGTGACCCTATTAGACTTATGATAACCCAAACATGTAAAGCAGCACCTAAATTAATATTCCAATTGACTTGTACCCTTGTTTTTGTACGCCCGCTTGACCTGTGTCTGTGGTAGGGTACCTTGGGCCGGGGTGGGGCGACACTCACACTAGTCTACCATGCGAACGACAACTTGAAGCTTGTAGTCTCAGGTTGAAATGGTTAGTTAATTTTATTAGAGATGTTAAAGAACTTGCTTTGTTCATCATCTTAAACTTCAACACTTCACAAGACAAAATACTGAATGCATAATACAGTAAAGTATAATGTAATGTATCCCTTATGTACGTACCTATAACACCAAAGTCACCAGCTCGTGTTAAAATTTGGTATTCATTTTCAACTTATGCTATTATGTGTCCAAGTCAATCAAATTTTTATTATCTTGTTATCTATGGTGGGCTCCCTACCAAAGTCATTATATATAATTAAACTTCACAATCTATTAACTGATTTTTGACCTTAATAAGTGAGCCAATTTATGTTTTCCGAAGCTAAAATAATATTGGGAAAAGAACACAATATTATCCAGATAAATAGTATGGCAGTGAAAGCTTATGGTGCGGAGATTTTGCCATCATTGATTAGATCTGCAAGTGCATGCATGAGGAAGAATTCGGTAGGTGAACGTGTCTTTTCCCTAGAATCTTTGATTGTGATCACCCATCTCTCCAACGCCAACCGGTCATCAACTCTCATTATCTTTCTTTTGAACGCTAACTCGTCATTAATTTAATTCAACAACTTAAAAGACGAACCATGCTTGATTCGCTCGCTCCTTAAGTTCTTACGCTTCTAAACCATACAAATGGATCGTATTAAAACAATACATGGATGTACCGAAAAGCTATCTTTGTGTTGTATATACATATTCCAAGATATGAAACGATTACTATTCATGAAGAATAAAACATAAAGCGACCACCACAACCAACAATTGACGTCGTTATAGAGTCATTACCACGCCCAGCTGTCATGTCACCTTCGTTTATTAACTTACGCCACGTTTATCTTTATTTGCTAATCCTTTTTTTTTTTCTTGATATTAACCGAATAGTATAATTCATCACTTAATGCATTGGAAGAAAGAAAAGTATTGGAAACTAGTTCACCACCGCCACATGAAACGTTAATTCACGGGAACTCCAAAACCAGCTGAGGCTGCCATGCCAGCTATATTCTGGGCAAGAACCAAGTGAATATTTTTTTTTTTTAGTTTAACAGCAAATTACCGGCGCAGGCTTTTGTTTTGTTTTGCTTTTGTGTCAGCGAAATGCCAAATGTAGTTGGAGCGACGGCCTGGACACAACGGCAGCCGCCCTCCCCACGCAAAGATAGGGTGCAATTTGCCAAACATGCATCAACCCACCTCCACCTCCCACCCCTTCACTTACCCCCAAGAGTTGCCCACCACGTAACCCCCTCCACCGACGATTTCATTCAACGTGTCTTTCTCTTTCACCCACGTACGTCTTTTCTTCTCGTTTTGGTAACTTCTACCAAAGACCTACCTGGTTAACAAGATCAACTAATAATTTTTCTTTTTTTTTTTTGAAAAAGTCATTAATGATTACTTTTTCCTCACCCTCCCCACCACGTGTCCGTTCTTCACGTATCCGAGATCTCGGCGTGTCCGGTTTTCAAAAGCCAAGGACGATACTGGGGCTTGGCACCGTTTTCAACCGCAGCAACCTAAACACCTAACCAAACAAACATACTCTGGTTACGAAAAGTAACTATGGATTGGCCATGGATTAAGGTTGGTGTCGTGTGCTTGTTGCTTTTAGGCCGGCACGTGGCATTACATGTGGCCCCCACCCACCCCTCCTTCCTGCTTCTGTCAACCTCACTCACCGGATATACAGCACAACTGCTTGCCAGCCACAGTTTACACGTGGAGCCATCACTATGGCCTGGGTTTATTCACTGGTGGACCCACTAACCGTACAATCCTATCTGTCACGTCTACACGTTGCCCACTTGCTCCTCTCCACGTGTAGAATAGAATCTAGTTTCCATTTTAGAGAGTGATTTTGTTGGTTGCAAACACAAGTCAATTCCCTCCGCCTCCTCTCTCTAAAATATCTCTTTCCTTCCTTTTTGGTTTTTACATCTCATACCACTTGCCATGATAGATAATAATACTAAGAAACTTAAAATAATGAAAGGGCAACTATTTCGTATTTTCATAAATAACCATTAGTACTCGTCAAATCCATGAACAATTTAATTATACAATGAAAATTGAAAAGACACATCTTGGAAAAGGATTACGAAAACAGAGATTAATGATGGCTTTGGTGGAAACTTTAAAGTTGTTACTTTTGGTGACTCGAGAATTTTGAATTCGTATACGTGGCGTGGCGTGGTGTGAGGAGAGAGAGAGACAGCGACAGGATTTTTTGTACTTTGGACGAGTGGGTCCTCTATGAGGACGTCGTTGCTAAATTATACGTAATGGCAATTGATTGGGCCACACCACAAGGCTCCCGGTCCCGCTGCAAAGAAAAAAAAAAACAATGAGAAAAGAGGACGAATGCTTCCGTTCAACCTCGTATCCCACGATCAGGACACGTGTTACCATCTTCCATTTACGATATAAACAATTTTATACATAAATGTATGTATATGTGTAACAGGTTTACGAAGAACCACATGCGTGTCAGGACAGTAAAGTAATGAAAAGGGGGCGTGTTCAAATGCTACTGGGTCACGTAGCTTTTGTCCAAAAATGAAGGTACACGCGTACGATGCTGAGGCTAGGAAGAATCATCAAACGGTGACGATGCTCAGATGTAGAAATAGGAGCCTGTACGTCATGCCGCAAATAGTAACTGCCCGGTTTTCCTGCCCGACATGGAGACGGGCAGCCTGCCCGTTTTATGACGATGCACATCAAAAAATGAAACAAAGCAAAAACACTTTGCTTCCTGACAGCTTCCTATGTCGTACACTTGCAGAACATTACTGACTCTTCATCTCTCATGGCTTCTCTCTCCTTCTCTTGGTCTCTTGAGCCTCAAAAGGAGCCTTCTTTAGTGTGCACTCCTCACACTCGAGGCGGATGATTGTTCAAAGCTTCGGGCTTTTGGGTTGTCAAAAAAATTGGGTCGTTGATGGCTGACATATGCTGTGGATTGATTAGTGAGAGAGGGGGGTCATCAGAGTGTGAGGGGAGCTCACGAGCTGCAAGGCGGAGGAGGATGGAGATCAGAAGGTTCAAACTGGTAAGTGGGGTAGAGCACCCGCTAGAAACGGAGGATGGCCGTAAACGGCAGAAGCTGGAAGCTTATGCTGACTCTGCAGACACATTGTCTCGGGAGTGCGAGAACGCTGTCGAGAATTGTGCTTTGGAAGATAAGGAAGGCAAAAGACTGGTCCTCAAGGTGGATAATAATAATAATACTAATGCCAATAATAATGGATTATCTGCGAGCCAGTCTATCAAGCTCTCTTTAAGTCCATCTATTTTCACTAATTCCGTTGATAATAAAGAATTATACCCAAAGTTCGGTGTAGCTTCAGTTTGTGGAAGGAGACGAGACATGGAGGATGCAGTTGCGGTTCACCCTTCTTTCTGCCTTCGAGATATGGGAACTACGACTCAATTACACTATTTTGGTGTCTACGATGGCCACGGTTGTTCTCATGTACGGACTGATACTATACTACCGCCATTGCTACTAGCCTACTACTACTAGTAGTAATACTATTAAGATGTTTGATCAACTTTGATGTCTTTTTTATATCATATGAACAAAAGATGTAAACTTTTCTCATTTTAAGTTACGAATGTTGAAACTGCCATGTAAGCTGATGTTTGGAGTCGTGTTATTTAGGTGGCTATGAAGTGTAGAGAGAGGCTGCACGAACTCGTAAAGGAGGAACTCGAGAACGAAGAACAGTTGTCAACGGAGTGGAAAAACGCGATGGAGAAGAGCTTCTTGAGGATGGACAAGGAGGTGGTGGCGTGGAACGAGGCGGTGGTCGTGGCCAATTGCCGGTGTGAGATGCAATCCCCAGAGTGCGACGCTGTTGGATCTGCTGCCGTCGTTGCTATTGTCACGCCTGACAAGATCATAGTCGCCAATTGCGGTGATTCACGTGCCGTCTTGTGCCGGAGCGGCAAGGCAATCCCTCTCTCGTCCGATCACAAGGTTTGGTCTTTTATTCAGTATGGATGCAGTATGCACCTAAATGTGTGTATCGGCGTGTTCGATGAAAATAGGAGAGACTTGTTATTCGTAGTAGGTAGTCGCTTTTAATTGTTGCTTTTTTTGAGCATGTTAAAAGTGGCAGATGATATGATCTCCAGTGTGACTGATTGCTTCTCTTTTCGGTTTAATTTTCTACACGGCCAAACTGTACAATGCCGTCGAAGATGAGCGCTGATTTTTTATATACATACATTATTATCGTAGGCTGTTCCCAGTATCAGGGAGGCTCTTTACTTTCTTTTTTTTTTTCCCCTGGTGATGGTTTTAACAGCCGGACCGTCCAGACGAATTGAACCGGATCCAAGCCGCAGGAGGTCGAGTTATCTATTGGGACGGACCGCGGGTTCTCGGAGTCCTCGCGATGTCGAGAGCCATAGGTATAGATCATCATTACGTTAATAGAAAGCGTTTCTCTTGCGTTGTAAGCACAGGAGTGGATTGAAGCAATTTCGAGAATAGTGTCCTTTTTAAAAGCTTGTCTGTCTTAGCCACTAATGATACGTAATACAGGGGACAACTATTTGAAACCCTACGTGAGCTGCGAGCCAGAGGTGACAATAACGGAGCGAACGTTAGAAGACGATTGCTTGATTCTGGCCAGCGACGGGCTTTGGGACGTGGTGTCAAATGACACGGCATGCGGTGTGGCGCGTATGTGTTTGAAAGGAAAGGGGCAGGCGGTGGCCCGGCTGCCGGCGAACGAGCTTGGGGAGACGGCAAGCTGTGGTGTGGAGAGGTCTGACAGGGCGTGCTCCGACGCATCGACGTTGCTGACGAAACTAGCTCTCGCTAGGCACAGTACCGACAACGTGAGCGTGGTCGTGGTCGATCTTAGAGGGGACACGTAGCCATGGCTCTTATCATGTCCTTGTTTATTCTATCTTGTGTCGTTTTTTAATTTTTAAATTCGGGTTTTTTAGGGCGTTCCTTAGGAAGGAGGAAGGAACGGCTAGGAAAATAGCAGTTTTTTTTTTCCTCCTTTGCGGGTTCTCTCTTTTGACGGGTGGGACAAAGAAGATGGGAATAGGATGAGAGAGATGATGAAATAGCTTTGTTGTTGTGTGACTCTGAAAATCCTTTGTTGGCAACTCTGCTTTTTCTTTTCATTTCACGTTTCTATTTAATATCAAATTGAATGCCCATAAAAATTGTCCAATGAATTTACATTAAATTTGCACTCTTGAGTTGGCTAATATTGAATCAACCATATTACAATTGAAATTAGAAGAAAGTATTAGAAGGAAGTATGTGTACAGGTGACGTAAGAATCTGAGCGATTTCGGATTTTTCAAGTTTATCACCTCTAGGATTTTTGGATTTTTGGAGTGAAATTTTAGGAGATTAGGATTAGTCTAGTTAAATTGGAATACCTAATATAAAAAAAAAAATTAGAAGTATTGCAACAAGCTACGGTGCAAAGACGGGAAAGGACAGTGAAAGGTACGTAAAGTTTGTGGAAGGAATAAGAAAAGATGTACAAAAGTTCAGTAGGATGAGCAAATCAACAGGACGAACGATGACGTTCTTGACGTTGATTGCGAACCTAGTTGGTGTGAGCTGTTGTACTATAGAAACTTGTAAGGGTGGCTAAATCAATTTTATTTCAATGCTAAACATCACAATTCATAATTACACCTTACATGCTTATGGAAGAGCGATGAATCTTTCTTGCTCTTAAAGTAACAGATAGATACGGGATATAATATGAATTTTTTTGTACATTATTATTTTTGTAACACAATGGTTCTTAACTGTATGCATCAACATTTTTTTAATGTAACGCATTAAATATGCTGATTCATTTAGATTTTTGTTTTTATATGAAAAGTCAAGTTCCATTTACATGTATACATAATAACTTTATGTATGTTGAACTTTACTGTAAATAACAAATTAACTGTTCATTTCATCTCATCCAAATATTTATGTAGGAATAAAAAAGCGTATGGATAAGATAGAGTGATACAAAATAGGAATAGAGTAAGTGGTGGGGGAAAAAAAAGATGCTCCCCAAATACTATGTTGAAGATCTATTTCCTAACTTCTTGTAATTCTATCATAAGGGCTCTTTAGTAATTTCCCTTCTCTTCAATCAAATTCTTTTCCAAATTTGTCCGCATACCTTTTCTTTCCTTTTTTGAAAACCTATTATTTCTTTTTTCCTGTTAACAAAACCCAATGTTGACTGATTCCACCGATAAATTTCCTCTATTACCCTCACCTAAGCCCTTTTCCCCTACCATCCATGCCGAAACACAGCCCTCCCCCCAACCAGCAGATTCAGCTGAATCTGTAAACCTCCCCCAACACCTCAAACCCTCCACTTTCCTCCCCAAATACTACACTGCAACCTAAACAACCCCCTCCTAGACCTACCCCTTCCAATACCCCATGAAACAAAAGCTGGAAACAGGTTGTGGGTGAGTCATCTGATATTACCCTTCAATATAACCAACCTAAAGTTATTGATGGTAAGGCAATTGTGCATCTGGACATTGGGACTCTGCGAATTGGTGCTAGAATATAGGAATCCTCCCTGGTTGGTTTCTTCGTGAAAAGACGTCCTGCTTTCCCTATCATTCAAAAGTGGGCAGCTAGTCATTGGAAGAATAGGAGACTCACCGATATTTTTCTTATTGAAGACAATTTGGTATTATTCAAATTTACCTCTCATGGCATGTAGCTCAGCTACCCCTATTCTTACAAAAATGGCAACCAGGTATAGAACTTGAAAACATCAAGGTGCATAACTTTCCACTGTGGATTAATTTACATAGTATCCTATTAGAGTACTGGACTACCCAAGGTCTTATTTCTTTGGCTAGTTTCATTGGTAGATTTCTATGTATGGATGAAACTACTGCCAAGACGAAGAGGGTTGGCTATGCGTGAATTTGTGTCAGTGTGGACAGATCCAAGGTGTTATCGGGCTACATTCCCATTATATGGTTGGGTATTGACAATATCCTTCTAGAAGACATGATATATGTCTCTTATAGTTGGAAACCCTCGATTATTATGCAAGGGAAGGTGCGGAAGCCAACTAGAAAGGTTTTCTCTAAAGGCGATTATGCGGAACTAATAGGCCTTGAAGATGGTCCTACTTTGTCTAAATGTACCTCAGCTGGAACCAGATGACACGGTACAAGGGGTGGGAGAAAAAAATCATATCACCTACATCCAATATAAGAAGAACAGAATATGATCATGCAGTGGTTGTACAATTTGAGGTTCAGGAGGAAGAGAATGTGTCGGAACAGATACAAGTGGGTGATAAGGTGAGTGAGCTATAAAATGAGGCAATTCTAGCTAATGTTAACCACTCTAGGGATGAATTAGATTCTTTACTTGATGAGGATGCTACTTCTTACAGGAATTCCTCTAATGGAAAGGTGACGGAAGGAAGTGTGATTGAAAATTTACAAACAATGACTAGTTCAAGAAGTCAGAGAAGTGGAAGGAGGAGAGGGGCTAAAGGTAAAAATATATCATTATGTCAATCCTAATATGGAATGTTCAAGGTATAAACTGCCCGGAAAAGCTTAATGCTTTAAGGGATTTTGTAGGGAGGATTAAGCCTTTTATTGTAGTTATACTTGAAACTAAAATTAGGTACGAGAATATGAATAAGGTAAAGATTTTTGGTTCTTGTTGGTCCTTCTTATCCAGCCATCAATATCATCACTATGGCAGAATAATTATTGGGTTTAAAACTAATTTTGTCAAAATGGAGGAGGTTCTTTCTAAATATTAACTGATACATCTTAAAATCCACTTCATCTTGGAAGGAACTATTATCTACTCTTCCTTTGTTTATGGTTACAATACTGCATTTCAAAGAAGCTCTCTTTAGACCTCTCTAAAAGGCATTCACATATTTGGGCCCTGGATGATTGCAGGTGATTTTAAGACCACTATTTTCAGAACTAAAGCAGAAGGGAATTGTAGCATGAGAAGATACAATGAAGATCTTAAACTTTTTGTCAAACAGAATTGATCTCATAATGGAAGGTCATCTCTTCACTTGGTCTTATAAACAAAAGAATTCTTAGCTGATTAAAAAAAATTGGATAGGGCTCTTGTTAATGGAGAATGGCTACTCTAATTTTCTAATAGTAAGGCTCTATTCGTGGATCATCTCTTCTCTAATTACTCTCCTATTCTAGTTGATGGACTCTTCCGGAAGTCCTCTACCCCACATCCCTTTAGATTTAATATCTCGTTAAAGTGGATGGATTTGATGATGCAATCAGGAGGGGATTATCACTTAAGGTTTCGGGTTCCAAGCAATTCATATGTTGCCAAAACCTTAAAGCAATTAAAGCAGAGTTGAAGATACTGAAAGTTTCTCACTCCCTTAATACTCAAGCTGCTATTGATATTGCTAAGGAAAGACTAGCTGCTACTCAGAGTTTACTCTCTCATAATCCTAATGATTCAGACCTTCTTTTAAAGGAAAAGCTAGAACTTGACCTCTATTTAAGAGCAGTCCAACATCACTTTTCACTCATCCATCAAAGGGCTCGGATTAATTGGATCACGGAAGGGGATAGAGCTTCTAAATTCTTTTTCAATTCCCTATCTGATAGAAGGAATGTCAATAAAATATGCTCGATAATCAGTACAGAGGGAAGAAGTCTTAATGATCAATCAAGCATTATGGAGGAAGCTGTTAAATTCTATAAAGGTCTTTTGGGTTCAAATATGGATTATGATTCCTTTCTAGACCCCATTAAGAATTTTATCATTAACAAAGTCACACTTGAAGCTGCTAGGAAATTGGTGGAAGACATTATAGATGATGAGATCAATATCACGGTATTTGCTATGAATGGTATAAAAGCTTTCAGACCGAATGGACTCAAAGGATTTTTCTTCCAAAAGACATGGTCATTTATAAGACCCATGGTTAAAGAGGCTATTCATGAATTTTTTGCTAATGGATTTCTCCTAAAGGAGTTTAACAAAAACTTTTCTCTGTTTAATCCCCAAAACTCCTAGCCCTTCTACTTTTGGTGATTTCATACTAATTGAATGCACCATTTTTCTTTACAAAATCATTGCTAAGATCCTTACTAATACACTGAAGGGAGTATTCCACCTCATTATCAGTGAGAATCAGAATGATTTTATGAAAAATAGAGATATTGGGGATAACATTCTTATTGCACAGGAACTTTTTAAAGGATACTTTAGAAGGAACTCATTCCCTAATTGTGTTGTCAAAATATATTTCAACAAAGCTTTTGGTTGCATAGTTGGTCCTTCCTATTTAGAGTTCTTAAGGAGTTCAATTTTTCAGATCCTTTTATTAACTGGATTAAGGCTTGTGTTATAACTGCAACCTACAGCGTGCTTATTAGTGGCTCACCTTCCAGAATTTTCAAAGGTAAGAGAGGAATCAGACAAGGGGATCCCTTATCCCCATACTTATTTATCCTTTGTATGGAAGTGCTCTCGCTAATGATCAAGGCCAAAGTCTTTCATAATCCTAAATTCAAGTTTCACTCTAAGTGCAGGAAACTATCACCCACTCATCTATGTTTTGCAAATGACCTTATTCTCTTCTCCAAAGCTCATCCATATTTGGTGAAACTACTAATGGACACTCCCAAAGAATTCTCTAGGGTGTTAGGTCTTAAAGTGAATTTCTACAAAAGTCACTTTGTTCTCTCTACTTCAGCAGACTCTCTTTAGGGCACTATTTCCTCTTTGACTAGTGTGGATAAGAAAAATCTTCCTCTACAGTACATAGGTCTTCCTATTTTCACCGAAAGACTATCCTTCAATGATTGTCTTCCCCTTATTAAGAAAATTCAAAGGCGACTGGGCAAATAAACAAACAAATTTTTGTCTGATGGTGATAGGGTTCAACTTATTAAATCTATTCTATGTTCCTTTCATCTTTACTGGAGTACTCGCTCACTCTTGTTAAAAAAGCTAGTCAAAAATGTAAAGAATATGATGAGAGATTTTTTATGGGGGAATGAAAATGGAAGTTCTGGGGTTCCTAAGGTTAAATGGTCTGATCTGTGTAAACCAAAGGTGAAAGGTCGGTTTGGGATCATCTCTATAAGAGTTGCAAACAATATCTTCCTGATCAAAAGGCTTTGGAGAATGATGCAAGATAAGCATTCATTATGGATGAAATGGCTCCATAGCTGCTTTTTGAAAGGGAACAGCATATGGTCCCTTCCTATAAGGCCATCGCATTCTTGATTCCTTAATCAGAACTTAAGAAAAAGGGAAGAAGTAGCAAATGATATCTTCTGTAAAATTGGAAATGGCCAAACTGCTTTCCTATGGCACAATAATTGGACGAGCTATAGTCCCCCTTCCTCTAATCCTATTGTTGTTTCTGCTTTTTCAAATCGTGTCCATAAAGCTAAGGTAGCTAGTCATATAAATCATAATGAATGGATACAATTTCCTGATTCAATCAGTCATCTAAGACCTCCATACCCTCCAGATCCTAAGTTACAAGATTGTTTTCCGTGGAAAGAATCTTCTATTGAAACTTTTCTAGCAAAATCTACAGGTAATTGCTCTACACTCTAATCAAGATGATCCTTGGGCCAAAGTTATCTGGTGTAATATTCTCAGGCCAAGTTCTGCTTTCCTAATATGGCTGGTGGTAAGGAATAGGGTAGCAACAACGGACAGACTCCAATTTATCCAGAATATAGACCAAAATTGTTGTCTGTGTAGAAGAGGTTTTGAAACTAAGGGCCACCTATTCTTCCTATGCCCTTTTTTCAATTTCATCTGGAACAGGATCAGAAATTGCCTTTCTTGGCATGGGACATTTAATTCATTCATTGAGGTTGCTAAGATTCAGCAGAAGCGCAAGCTTCCTCTCCACTATGGAAGAGGAAGGTTCTATCTCTTGCCATATCTACCCAAAAGATATGAAAAGAAAGAAAAATCAGCGAAAGTTTTAGAACAAGGAACCTTCAACTAATTTAGTGTTACAAACTATCATGTAGAAAGAGAGAGAACAATATAATTGCTAGGAAATGGAACAAAACTACTAGACAAGGATCGAAAGTCAGATCTTACTTGAGGAAGTCAGACATTGGAAGTCGTAAAGAGAGCTAGTAGTGTACCCACGGTTCAAGATCTCCATCTTTACTACAAGTATAAGGGAAGATAGGTAATATAATCATCTTTGGATGAAGTTTCGAGACAATGACAGTAAAGATCCTTATCGGACGGTCACGATTTGTATCGCGGATTGATAGAAACATTAATCCAAATTTGGAACATTTCAGGAAGCGCAGAAGATGGGGGTGAATTTGATTACTAATTTGGAATGAGTCAATAGCGTATGTCTTTTTTGTGCGATACTTAGTCAATATATCTAAACGGGGTCGTATTGTCACTTACTTTTTGTAGTATCTCTACTGTGCTTCTTAACTACAGGAGAGCTCTTCCTTGGGTAGTCCTGTACTCTACTCTATTTTACTTTATTCGTTAATTTATTTTTAATTTCTAAAACAATCAAAGGTAAATATTTCTTAGTTCCATCAAATCAGGAAGTGGGTCTGACTAAGAGTTCCCAGGTTAAAAGAAAATTATCTATATTCAACTTAACTTCTTATCTGCAGAGGAACAAAATGTCGAATTATAGCCTCGTACATGCTGAAATCATATACGCTTCAACCATTCGGGAAGAAGTGTTATTTTATTTGACTTTGTTGCCAGAGAAAGATGATCGCTTTCCGAGTTGTCAAACGTTGTTAATCATAGTGTTTGCCCAAATACTATTGAGGCATGTGTCAACTACATGGATATTGGCCACAATTCGATTTGCAAGTCTCATCAATGCTCTAACCAATCCATTATGGGAAAGTAAATATCTCTTAATAGATTTAGTTAGAGATGATTACAGTTAAGAATAATCGGTGGATAATATTTTACTTTAATTCAAATCCAGTATCAGTTCGATGTCGCCGTTTAGTTGCCTTTTGGGTCAGACCTGCATAAGACAATATGAAAAGGTCGGGTGAGGAAGGTTAAGTAAAATGTGCATCAAATAAGGTCATTTTTTGCCATGTCCATATGAACCAACAAGTAGTTCCAAACAGGATCTCCCAGTCATGCCCTTGGACTCGGCGGTGATGCTGGAGATTTTTAAAGATCCACTCTTGCTCAGACATAGTGAAAAAATCATGGGGAAGAACGTGTGAGGGGAAAGTGTTCCACACTTGACGAGTTTTGACGCAATCTCGCATGACATGGATTGAGGATTCAACTAATCGGCAATGATAGCAAGAACCATCTGTGGTGATATGCCTGCGGACTCGATGTTGATTAGTGAGGACTCGATCGTGAGTAAGGAGCCAGAGGAACGAACGGATGCGTTGGGGGCCTTGCTAGTGCCAAATTTCCTTTCAAACCCCGTGAGGTGGGGCGTCTTCCTTGTCCATGAGCAGGGAGTATGCAGAGGCTATTGTGAATTCTCCAGTGTCGAAATAACCCTAGATTAGCTTATCGTGTCCCAAGTGTGGCTTTGGGGGAAACATACCGGCTATTGCCCTGTATATCGAGGTCGGAAGATATGATTGAATAGCGTCCCACTGCCAATTACCGTCTACATCCACCAATTGTTGGACACTAAGGGCGAGAGTGGAAACAGGAATTGGGGATGTAGTATGGTTAAGCAGGGGGCCTAAGCTCACAATCCATGGATCGATCCAAAAGCGAATCCTAATACCATCAACTACCATCCATTGCATGCCCTGGAGAACGAGTTGCCAAGTTGCCTTTAAACTTTTTCATATCATCGACCCACCTTTAGCTGCTAACTCGGTGGGGACATTGTTGGCATCAAAGTTGTATTTTACGTAGAGGATTTTAACCCATAAAGTATGAGGCTTGGTAATCAGCCTCCAACCTAATTTCGCTAAGAAAGTGTCATTGGTTGCATGGATTTTTCGAATGCCAAGACCTCCCATCTCTTTCGGTTTACAGACTTCCTCTTAATTGACGAGGTGGATTCTGTTTTTGCCATTGGACGCCCCCCACAAAAATTGGTGCATCAGTTTCTCTAGCTCATCACATAGGCTGCGAGGTAATCGAACCGTCTGTATAGTATAACTAAGAAGAGCTTCGATAACTGATTGGGTCAATGTGATGCGTCCAGCTAAAGCTAATAGGTTAGCTGACCAACCAAAGAGGCGTCGATGAACCTTATCAAGGATGTATTGATATGTTCGTTTGCTGACTCATTCGTGTAGTAAGGGAACACTGAGATATCGTCCTAGGTCAGTAGTCTGTTGGAAGTTCAGAGCTCTACTTAATGTCATTGTTGATGAGTGTGGAACAATTTTAAAGTAGTAACATTTGGATTTATCTTGGTTGACTCGTTGTCCGAAGGCATCAAGGAACGAGTTAAGGGTTTCCCGAATAACGACCACTTGGTCCATCGAGGCTTCGACAAAGAGGATGAGATCATCTGCAAAGAATAGATGAGTAAGAGGGGGTCCATGTTGGGCCCCAAATTGTTTTTCTTGATGTTATTAAGTATGAATTAAGTTGATTGTATTAATTGTTGCATAGTTTGATTTTAGTGGAAGTGTTAGTGGAAATTAAGATTAAATTGAGATTAGTGTGGAATAAGTGGTAATGAAAGAATAAAAGTGTATAAGGGTAAAATGTATGAGGGCGTTATAGGAAGTTCACTTAAGTTGGGAAGATTAAGACTAAGCAAGGAAGGGCATTTTAGTCCATGTGCTATCTTTTAGGCTTAAGGAAAGAGTTAGAAAGAAGAAAAGAAAGAAAGGAAAATAAAAAGAAGAGAGGAAGAAGAAGAGAGTGTCGTTGGTGGCTTAAGGGAGAAGAAGAGAAATTAGGGTTTTATAATCCTTGGAGATTTTGAAGGAATTGAAGCTCTAACAAGTAAGTATGATGTTTTCCTTTTTGTTTTGGGTTAGATGAAACCCTAATATGGTTTAGAATGAGTAGGAAACGATGGTTTAGGGTTTATGGGAAAAATAGGTGAAATCTCTTAGGGTTGTTGATTTGGTTGTGTTTTTGTTGATGATTTTGTGTTGAATGAGTTTAGAAATGAAGTATCAAGCATGATCTAAAGTTTAAGTGTGTTGTATGAGCAAAAGAGTAGGATTTAAGTGGGAAAAAGCAAGAAAGTCGGGTTCGGAGACGTTCTCCAGACCCGCACGTCGCGACGTGAACCAGGCTGTTCGTCGCGACGTGCACGAGGCTGTACGCCGCGACGTGAACAAGTCATTCATTGTGACGTGCACGAGGCTGTGTGCCGCGACGTGAACAAGTCGTTCGTCGCGACGTGCGAGGCAGATGTTTTTCGTCACGACTAGCGGAGGCTGTTTGCCGCGACGAGTCCTCGTTTTCCAGCAAAGATGGATTTTAGTGTTTTGGGCATATCTTTTTCTACAGAAGTCCTACTAAGGTGATTTTTGATGCGTTGTAAACTAGAGTCATAAATCTACAAGTTTTGTGAAGTAATGAAGTTCTGAATCAGTCTCTAAGGATATGAAATTTTATATGGAAGTTAAGAATGGAAATATTGTTTCAGCATGAGTTATTGAATGGGATTTTGG
>JAJMLV010000008.1:68358892-68372847 GCA_027123465.1 Erythroxylum coca
ACCAAACACTATAATAAGAATCCACCCAACTTTCCTATTAGAATTCTTATAAGTATCCAAACATGTGAATATCTTTATTTTCCATAGATTTATTTTCCAAAGAATCATATTCCAGATTCACTTTACTTTCCCGCCAACCAAACGGGGCCAAAGTGAATTCTACACAACAAAATGTATCAGTGTAGTAGACAATTTGTTTTCTTTATTAATATTTTGATTGCGTTGGCCATAGAGGTAATGTTAGACTTTAATTGAGGAACTTTTTTAAAACAGGCCATATTGTTCTATCTCGACAATTTTAGATTCTTGACAATAGGAAAGTTAACTAAAGGTGAGGCTGTCTTTTCAAGATTCTTTAGCATCTATGATATAAAGCCTTCATTCCTTATGGTTGTAAGGACTACTTCTTTTAAGGCTGCAGGTAAAGTAATTTATTTTCCATTTTATTCTCTTAGCATCTTTGTCCCATTTAGCATGACAAATTATTTAGTGTTCATCTAGAATTTAGATGTGCCAGAGAAGAACTCTCCTAGAATTTATACCTGACTTTTTATTAATGACATAAGTCGGCTTCAAAAAAACTTTAAAATAGAATTCTAATATACCAAAATGTTAAAGTATGTTAAATTGAAATATAAAGTGAAGAAAGCACTTAAGGGAATCACAAATTATAAAAGGAAATTCGGTTTAACAAAGGTTAATTTACAATGTAAAGAAAGCTAAGAAAAATAACAAAGTGTTTTAAAATAAATTTATTGCCTTATTTAGAGATTGATTTTTGTTGATTTATGACTATGTTGTTCTGGGGGTTGTCAGTCCTCCATTCTCATAGTACTGGTGAACTTATAGTCATCTCACCCTTAAGTAGGTTTTGCTACAAATGCCCACTTTCATATATTTTAGCTAATCGCCTACCACTTTCTTCTTAACTTCCATATCCTGGAATTCATCCTCAAATAACTTCTTAACTTCCAGCCTATTTACCCATGTTTTGTTAACTACCTCCCACTATTTTCTCAACTTCCATGTCCTATACTTCCATAAACTTCAGCACATTTCTTCCCTCGTCCCTAATTTTTCATCGTCTATGAATTCTTTAGCTAAACATTTATTAGGATTCCATTTCTAGGCAAACTTTATGGCCTTTTGGGCCATATGGTCTAATTTATTTTAAGTTATCAACAAATATATTTGAACAAAATTCTGTCTTCCAAATTATGATTTCTTATGATATATATAAAGTGCTCTAATTCCTTCTGTAAATTATTATTACTAGTACCTTAATCCTTACATTACTTGGTTGGTATAGTTAACTAGTAAAGATAATAAATGGTGAATCTTCGAAATCAACAAATAAAAGTCATCATCGAACAACATACAATGAGCATGCTTTTTCCAATTATGTCAAAACCTTTTAATGATTTCATAGATAAATGAGAATCATGTAAGAACATTTTATAGTAGCCCTCATTTTGAGGTTGGTAAGGACTTTATCTCTTAATAATCTCTATGTTTGACATGAATGATTTATGTTATACTTTGTAATGTAACAAGTTGGATGTAAATTTTTCTTATGGGTGAATAATGACTTAAGTGATAGGTCCAAATCAATTCTTAAATGTTAAATAATAAAAAGAAAAATATTAAAACTAAAAAACAAAAAGTTAAAAGAGTATATTGGTATATAAATTAATGGTAAGTGCTTGGAGGAGATGGATAGATTTAATAGAGAATTGACATAAGTCAAAGTATTATTAAAGTATACAATATTGAACTAGAAGTCTGCAAAGGTTGCTTTTTATTACAGAGTAGGTGATGTGATTTTTATATGTATATTGATAATATTATTTATTGAAAAGTTAAAGAATCTCAAATTTATAAACTTTAATGTTGCATCGTGATAATTTGTTAGCAATGACATTATTAATGACGCTTTAATGGTACACTAAGACATATAATTTACAATTATGAAATTGTGTCATTTATTTTAGTTATACTTCATATTGAGGACAACATATAAAGCCATTTGAAGTGAATTTTTTTACTTAAAAGTATCTATCAATAGACGTGCATTTGCAAAGATATCAAACTTAATGATGAACATTTAAATAATAACATAATTTACTGATATTTATTAATATCTATTTATAATATATTAATTTTATCAAAAGCATTATATAACAGTTGTCATTTACTTTGAAAAAAGGAAATTAACCAAAGAATATATATAACCAACTTTGCAACATCTCATAATTCATATTTGTAAATAGAAAGTATGTAACATCCTACAATACAGCTTTGCAAATTTAAAACATGTACATAACCAATTGATGAACTACAAAAATGCAATAGAATTAGTTTAACTTTGGCTTATATTCCGACAAAATATGATAAATTTCTCCTTTTTGCATCTAGTAGCACGCAAAGTATATTAAGTGTTGTTATATCCACCATTTTATTGAATTGCTCTAAGTTTAAATTTAGTTTCAATATGAGAATTTTATTTAATAGTGTAATCCCCAAAATCGAATTTAAGAGGGAATAAATTAGTGTTTTCACCTTTTGTATTATTTGAAAACTGGTAAACAAATTTTCTATTCTAATGAATTGATTATGGTAAATTACTATATGATAGGTATAAAGAAATCACAATAATAGTTAAATAGAGTAGGAAGCCCAAAATAAAGTGATGCCAAGTTTAAGGAAAGAAGAGACAAATTTTGATTTATAGTGGTTTGACCCAATAACTCTTGACCTATGTCCACAACCCAAACTTCACTTAGGAATTTACTATCTTTATCCTTTAATAGGTAAAGAGCGATACATACAATATTTTATTTGTTAAAGGTGATAAGCGAATTGGTTTATAGTTTTACCATTATTTTTAGAGTTTTTACTTATTTTTGATAATTTTATTATATTTGATACATATTATGTATAATAGTTTGTTTTTCAAGCCTTGTTTTAGATCTCTATGAAGAAGAAACAGTTTTGGCAAGCTAAAGCCAAGTTAGAGAAGTTTTTCCATGATTTTTTAGGAATATAAGTCTAATATAGGGTGCTAACATCACATCCTATTGAAGCTATATTGGACGTCGTACAACATTGGTCTAATGTAGATCCATGTTCTAGACCTATGTTGAATGTGATTTTTCATAAATAGAGAGTTTTTACGAAAGGAACATAGGACAATTGTAGTTCTATATAATCTTATCTTTTTTAGATTTCTTAAAGTTCTAGGGTTTTAAATAAAAAAGAGCGAGAGACATACAAAGTGGGAAAAGGATTAGACGATAACACATTATTAGAGACATTATTTAAAGCATCTTAAGACAAGGACAGTAGTAACTTTTAAGAGAGAAGAAGGGCTCTCCACCAAGATTTAAGTGAAGGCTTTAAGATTCAAGATCAATGTGAATCATTTTTCTTTCTTCATTACAATTTTTTCCTTAATGTAAACTAAATTATGATATACTAAGATAGATAAACCCCTTCACTATATGTTTATATAGATTATTTTTCATAATAAAAGATTAAAGTTCCCTTGTGAATTATTATATTTACTTCTTGTATTGAATTGGACTTGCTATTGTTTTGATTAAACATATTTCTTATTAAAGGATTAAGAATCATATATATGAATAGATTGTGACATGAATAATAAGAGTTAAATGGAATCATAGACATATGGCCATATAAATCTTTTGAGGTTGAGTCAAATCTAACAATAAAATTCATAGAAGAAGATTATGCATTCTTAGAGGTTTTGATTACAAAGAGATTTCAAACAATCAAATTTAAGGTTACAAGTTGTATCTATTGAGAAAGAATATGGTATAACATTAAATTTTCTATTAGTCCAAGAAATTAAGTTTAATAATTAAATCAAGATAAATTAAAGCATGGAGAGACTCTAGGGGATTTTACATTTGGGTTAATTTATCGATTAGTTGTTTAAGTCTTATTTATTACCTTACTTTTTTAGAAATTAATAATATATTAAATTGACCTAAAGGTCAAAGTTTTGGAGGTACAAAAAGTTTGAGCATTGACTATAATAAAGTTAAAGTTGTCTTTTAAGATTACTTCTTTAAAGTAAATCAATCTATAAAGAAATACAACTTATATCATTGACCTTAAATTACAAGGTTACATTATGGTTACATGGATAGCATATACTTCAATTGGACTATTAACAAGATTGCAGTTAATCTTTTCTAAGTGTAGGTACTTTATAAAGCATTTCAAAGATTTTAATTGAGAGCTAAAGGAAGTTGTTAATGTTCAACTAAGTGTTTGTGATAAAGAACTTCTTTTATTCATTTTAGTGTGTTCTCTTTGGATGCTTCCTAGTTGGTAGTTTCTTTGGAGAACAACTTTTTGTTTCTTTCGATCCATATAGAGTATATGAAGCAAATAAAGATTAATTTATAGTTTCCCGCTTGTTTTGAAATTTTAATTGAGAAGCCCATTTGATGGTATGTTGCCACTAGTTGCTTCTGCATCTAATTTCATACATATTAAAGATTAATATATAGGTTTCAACATCAAAAATAAAAATTGAAGAAAATATGATCTAGGCTTTCAGTGTACCTATTGCATAGAGTGCAATTCTGGTTATTAAAGTTCCTAAATAAATGCCTATCTTTAGTGTCCAAACGACTCTTAATTACTAGTCATAGGATATAAAAAGGTTTAAAAAGATTGTAAATGCCCCAGATTAGTTTTTAACCACCACATGATTTGCTTGTTTTTTAATGAAAATTTCATTACAAGATCTATTATTAAAGTCAAAAATTTTCTATTTAGTCCAGATAACTTTGTCATGCTTATCAAGACCTAGATTACAAGCAGGTAGGTTGTTCATAATGATTAAATGACTTAAATACTGGTGATTAAGAGTGGCTTATTGCCTACCATTTATGAGAATGTTAAGCTTGGAGTTTATTAGGAATCAATTCTTCATAGTTGGAGTAGTAAGAACCAAGTGTAGTGTTCCAATTAGATTCCATCAATTATAATATAGCCAAGTGCTTACTCCATTGCCAAGGTAAAATTTGATACGTTTTATAAGTTCCTCTCTTAGTTATTGCCTTAATTGTTATTAATGGTTCCCCATTAATTAGTATATCATATGAAGTTGTTATTACATATTGGTGTATCCAACAAATGAAATTTAGTGGGAATCTATAGGTTTTAAGAGCTTCAAAGAGAAAATTCCTTTATATTAAATCAAAAGCACTGATAAAATCAATTTTGAGTGCAAAACTCTTAATCTTATAGTCTCAATGATAATTTCAAAATAAGCCTTGGGCTGTAAGTATATTTTCATAAATAGTCCTTCCCTTTGATAAAGGTTCCTTGACTTGTGTTAGTTATTAAAGGCGATATAACTTTGAGTCTAAAGAAAATCAAGTTGGAACTAAATTTATAAATAAAATTGCAATAGGAAATAAGTATATAATCTTGTAGCCTAGAAGGGTTATGAGTTTTAGGAACTAGAGTTATAAAGGTCTTATTAAATTCTCTAAGTAGCTTACTAGTTGATAAAAGCTCTGTTAAATCTTTATTGACTATATCTCCTACTAAGTCCTATGACTTTTGGAAGAAGTATGCATTAAACCCATAAGGGATTAGGGCTTTACTTAGCCCCAAAATAAGGAGTGACTCCGTTACCTCATGCCTGTGAAAGGGAGTAATGAATGTATAAACATGTTGCTCAATTAGTCCATCTCTAATAACATCTTCAATAAGCCTTCTTGGTACATCTAAACTTCTAGTTCCAAGACAACCAAAGAAATATTGGGTAATAAGACCATGAAGTTCTTTTTAGGAATATTTAGCAAATCCCTCTTGTCTTTTAAGACATAAATTTTATTATTATTCTCACTGCTTATAATCTAGTTAAAGCAAAAAGTGGAATTCTCATCCTCCTCCTTTATTTCACTGAGACCTTCTCTTTCTTCCATAATGAGTTAAGGTTCGTTGGCTTAGCTAAAAGTAGTTCTTGGCATTCATTTAGATCTTCCCTAACAGTTGAGAGAGCTCTTTTTATATCATTAGCACTTAGTGCTTGGATGAGTTTAAGCTCTTGTTTAATAGCTTTGAGTTAAATGAAAAAATCTATAGGCCTCAAAACTTCGTACCTCTTTCCCTTACCTTTCATAATCACATTATTAAAGTCTACGTGGTTCACCATATAGTTGTTAAACCTAAAAGAAATATTCTATTAATTAAAATTTTATTAAAAGAGACCTTAATTGGGAAATGGTCAGGTTTCATTAGAGATAGGAATTCACAATAGTTCAATAACTTGTGCAATTAATGTCTTACTAAATAAGGATATAAATGCACATATCATCAATTTTTTAGAGATATATGATATCTTCAAGATTAATAAATTTTCTAAGGATGCTACTCAATTAAGATTATTCCCTTTCACATTAAGGACAGAGCTAAATTATGGCTGAAATCTTTGCCTTATAGATATTTACCACTTGGACTAATCTTGTTGAAAGGTTTTTAGCTAATTATTTTCTTCTAACACAAACAATAAAACTCAATAATGACATCTTCTCCTTAAAATAACTAGAGATTGAGACATTATATGAAACTTGGGAGAGAAGGAAGGATTTATTTAATAAGTGCCTATACCACAGGCTTAATTTAGGATTACAAATATAAACATTTCATAATAGGTTGAATTATCATCCATGCATCTATTAGTGGGATTAGCTTTTTTTATATAAGGGTTGATTAAGAATATAGTGATGAATAATTACTAGTGGGGAATCAGAAGCCAAACCTAAACCTAGATGGTATTCATAATGTTAACATAGCAATAAAATTAAAGGAAAAATTGGAAACTCTAAGTCAAAAGATCAATAATATGATTTTGTCGCCTCAACTATCACAAGTGACGAGATGTAACTTTTGTAGTGGTGGATCATAAATTTTATGCACTTAAAAACATAGTTGAACTAAGGGAGGTTCTTATTAGCATTTTGATGATATCAATAAAAAATTAATACTAATGAGTTTATTATTTTGATGAAAAACAATATAAGAACAAAATGAAGTCATAAACTCAAGAAGATAGCTTGTGAAGTTAATAAAGAGATGTTAAAGTTTACAACCATCAAAATTAATATCAAACCAACAACAAAAGAAGATCAAAGCTTATCAAGGTCATTTTTTATTTTTTAATATTAATTGTAATCTCATTTTTTAATTTGATGATCCAAAAGACTCATTATATATAAACATTTCATTTAACTTCATTGTATAAGTTTTTTCATTCATCAAGGGGAATTAAAGCTTTTGTTTTTTTTATATAAAAGCCTATTAATCTTTAAACAAGCTTTAGGAACATTTTAGAAAGCGATAAATTCATATTTACATTAATCAAATTGATTTTAAACATTTAAAAGTGTTAAAATCATGTTTTTGGGATAATAAGGCCACCTATATAGGTTAGTGATGGACCAATTTAGGATAAAGTTGTTAAATTTGATGTAACAAGAGTGTGTAGCAACATGGGTTGATGTATTGGTCAACTGATGTGACCAATACGTGTATTGGTCGACCCATGTTCCTATGACAAGTGAATATAGAGCTTTTAATGTTATACTAGTCGACCAGTTCATCGTATAAGCTATTGTACAACTAGTTCTCAACTCTGATAGCAAGGAAGGTCTTAAAACACTACAAATAGATGTTTTATCATTGGTTTTAGAATCAAGAAGGTACTGTTTGTTTTATACACACATTAAAGTGATTTTCAATCATTTAAACATCATTATATCATATTTGTATGAGTCAGTCATTTTGGCGTTATCAAGTAAATAAGTGAGATACTGTTGAGTTGTAATACTTTATCAGGGTGTTGAATATTGTACTTAGGAGTGTTCTTAGTAGGATTAGATTTCCTCTTTGATTTGGAAGAAGATTGTAAGAAGGGTTCCTTTTTACTGAGAAAGATTATATGAAAGTTAGTCCTCATCTTGAAAGAATAAGTATAGTGGAATTCCAAGACGAGTCATGGGTGTGGATGTAGGCAAGGGTTGATTGTCAAAACATTATAAATCGATTTCCATTCTCTCTTCTTTATCCTTTTTAAATTAATTTTCAATTGTTTAATTTATTTACATTAAACATTTCCCTCATCCTTATTTATATTAATTGTTATTAACTGAGTAATTGTTTAAAAAAATTGTTGAATTTTATAAAAACCCAGTTCATCCTTCCTTTCAAGTTCCATTAGGGATTAACATATAGGATAGTCAACCAAATATGTTGACTTTTTGGGGAAATGGCCTCAACATAATTCATATAGTAATACCTATAATTTGGTTAGAGAAAGCATCCCAACTAATATAATCGTCAAAGATAGCAAAGGTAAGGCCTTTTACATAAATTTTAACAATAATAGTAAGAAAGAAAGTCAAGGATCAAGGAGATCATGGAAAAATTAATTATTGCATTCAAGGCTTAATTCTAAAGTATTGAATCGTCTCACTTATTGAGCTTGTCTCTAAAAGGAAATTGGGTATTTTGCCTAGCAAAACTGAGCTAAACTTAAGGGACCAAGTAAATATGATGATTTTAAAGAGTAAAATGGAGTTAAAAGTTAAAGAGAAAGAGAAGAAAAATAAGAATGAGGATAAGGAGAAAGAGAAAGAGAGAAACGGAATCAAAGAAGAAAGTGGTCAAAAAGTACAAATCAAAATTTACATCCTTGAGTGGACATGAGAGTGATAAAATTTCTAGGTTTTAGATATTTTAAACAATTACATATTAATATTCCTTTTTTATTGAAACTCTTTCACATATGTCAAAATATGCCAAATTCTTAAAGGATCTCCTTTTTAACAAAAAGAGACTTAAGGAGTTGTCAATGCTTACTTTAAGAGAGGAGTGCTTTGAAACATCTTGCAAAAAGGTTACCGTATAAAATCAAGGATCTAAGGAGTTTTACTATTCTTTATAATAATAGTAATTTGTCAATTAAAAGGGTATTCATAGACTTAAGAGTTAGTATTAAATTGATATATGATATGTTAAGATGTTAGGATTAAATGAACCTAAACTAACTAGGATAAGCATTCCATTAGTGGATAGGTCAATTTAAGTATCCTAGAGGCATTACAGAAGATGATTTAGTTAAGGTTGACAATTTCATCTTATTAATTTTATGATTATGGATATGGTGGATGATGTAAAAGTTCCCTTGATCTTGACATGCCCTTTTCTAGCTATTGCTAAAGTTATCATACATTTTTATGATAGGAAATTAATCCTAAGGATAGAAGATATCTAAGTAGAATTTAAGATGTCTAAAGTTATAAGACATCCCCTTACAAAAGATTATACTTATTTTTATATAGATATGATTGATATTGAAATTTCATATATTATATGCGAATAATCACATAAAATGAATCAGAGACTTGTATTATGCAAGGTAAAGAAGAGAAGATGGATGTCCCTATTTTATTGGAGTGTATAGAATATTTAGTGTAATGCCCCACTACCGTAGGATACATACCGGTACACCCTGAGGGCATTCTAGTACATAACCTATAATAAAGGTGCGCTATGTTCAATCATAACATTCCCTTAACATGGCATCATCATTCTATATTCTTTTATAGGGCATCATAATGAAAAACACCATATTTTAAAATCAAAATTCCTCCTTTCATTTCATATAAACCAAATATTTACATTGTAGCTTTCAAACATCCCATGATCCAAACCTATTACATAAATAAGCTACATGAAAGAGGAAATTACACAAAAAGTCTATCTAATCTTTCCAATCCTAGCTGACTGAACTTTGAGCCATTTCTTTTTCTTCCCAAAAGTATAAGTCTACACTGCTTGTAGCGTCTCTCAGTAGCTAAAGTTGTCTCTCGGTCTTAAAAAGTTAATGTTGCAATTTTGGTGAGTTTTGCGAACTTAATGAGGTAACCATCATCAATGGTTCACTCAATTCATGCAACACATCATACATATAATATATATTTCACACCTTTGCATAAATGATCACATATCACATTCTCACTTAAGAGTAGGCAATTTTGGCATTTCAATCAATCAAACATATTAAAATGCATATCAAATGCTCATGTGACTCTTTTCCAATTATTATGTTGTTGTGACCGAGTGCCTAAACAATCTCATATCCATTATGGATACAAGGCTCATTATACTGTCCCTTATCTGTTAGGAATATAGGGCTCATTTTACATAGTGAGCCTTTGGCTCTTAATCACATTTGGAGCTTTAAGCTCATTTTCGATGGCTACTCATGTCATAACTCTCATTATATGATCATGCATTCATGTATAGAATGCATTTGTCATAATTAACGTTCCAGTTGCTCCTCTATATCACACAATAAACATATATCACAATTTGCACAGTTATAAGTGTTTAGTAATGTACATGTACGCATATGCAATATGTACAATGCATGTTCATAACAATCCTGGGTATTTATCAATTATTCTTGTCATGTAAACATTCGTATTACCAAACTCAAATAAGAACCATGTATACTTATAGTCTATAACTCAATAAAAATCATTAGAATCCTAATTCATAGCTCATTTGATCACATCCAGATTTTTCCTGGAACACATCTTCAAGTTTACAGTGCATAATCAATTGTACAATGAAAATGAAGTAATTTGGGAACACTTTATATTTGAGAATTGTCTTACTATCTCTTAAGTTTCTAAAGACAAAAAAAAATCATTCAATTTGGTTTAGTATTGTGAAAGTTATACTCCAAATATTTTTGAATTTTTTTATTCTAAAGCAGTACCCTATACTCAACTTCCACATCGAAATTGAGGTTCTTAAGGTCCGATTTATAATTTTATTTCTTCATATTCCTATGTCTCTAGGTTACTCCAAATAAAAAATTATTCCATTTGGATAACTACAGGACAAGATATTTCCAAAATATCAAAATAAGTTCAGTGCAGAGAAAAGTTCATCGTGGTGAAACCAGAAGTTCACCACGATGGACTCCTCCTGAGAGGAATTCTTGCAAAAATCTCACAAGTTCGTCGTGGTGAAACTGAGAGTTGGCCACAACAAACTTTACGTGAGAGGAGTCCTAATCAAATCCTTCAAGTTCGCCATAGAGAAGCAAGAAGTTTTCCCTGGCAAACTTTCACAAAAACATACCCAATTTTTCAACTTCATGAAAGATTTTAAGACTCTTAAGAGACAGAATTTAAATTTGATGTCTTCATGAAAATTGTAGCCATATGTTCTAGTTTAATCCAAATGAAGAATCGTCTCATTTGGATAAATACAGAAAAAATTATGGGTAAAACAAAGAAGCAAACTCAGTGGAACATTTTCCAGTCAATCATCTTCCAATTTTCCAGATTTTACACCCAACATAACTTGTACAAAGATCACCCTTTTCTACTTCATTTACTCCTTATTGTCAATTCCATTTCATCTCAATATCATTCACTAACAAAGCATGATCTAAATTTCATCATTAACCTAAAAAAAGGATATGTTCATGTACCTATTCATCAACAATCAACTACATCTCATCATCCATAAATTTCGATTCTTTTTTTCATAACATATCTCTTTCCTAAGTTCATTATTTCAAGTTGATAACCACTTTATGTATACCTCAAGTTTAGCTCAACATCATTCATACTCAATTCAAAATTACATGCTTGATCATAAACAACCAAAATAAAACACAAACTTATACATTCACCCACCAATTTTCTGCACTCATTTCTCACCCCATTATGAAGATCATTCAACCTTAAAACATCTCTATAACAATTCAAAACTTATTACTCATCAAGCATATACAAAGGCAAGACAGTTACTAAAACTTTGCATCACACATAAAACACCATTTCATGTCATTTAACCTCTAACTATCATCATAAATGTTCATTTAACATTGCACATAATGATTAAAGCCCTACTAACTTGGTTTAGCTCCAAAATCTTCAAGGATACCAAAAATCCCTAGCTTCCTATATAACCCACGATTATCATCTTCCAAAGGTGGTAAGGATAGGTTTATGGTGAGAATGAAAGAGAGAACAAGGTGAAAGAGAAGCAAGTAAGAGATGAGAGAGGTAGGTTTAGTGTTGGTAGAGGTTGGCAACAAAGTGACATGAAGAAGAAGAGAACCCATAAAAATGGAGAAGAAGAAAACAAGACCAAAAACACTAAGTGGTCTTCCAAATTGAAGAATCGTAAGAGACAAAAAGAGGGTCTTTCAATTAAAAAAGTAATGACTTAAGACATAGTTTGGCAAGTGACACTTGTCACTTGCCACATGTCCAATTCTTGTAACCTTAAACTAGGTTTTTTCATTTAACTAGTCCAATCAAATCCAATTTCTATTCTATCTGTCTCCTAATTTTCAATGACACTTGTTAATAAATCCTAAAGTCATTCATCAAGTTTCCATTTCCATTGGACAGTAAATTCTACTACCATTTATTAATAGTTTTGCCACCTGGCAATTTTCCTAGTCCAAAATACCTAACTATTTCTAGAAATTTCTCCAAAAATTCTAAATAAGCAAACACACTCTCCAAATCAATTTTCAACTCATAAAAACTACATTTCTCAATAAAATTCACATTGAGAAACAATTATGCCCAGAATATCAATGAATGCATGTACAATCATTTTCATATGCTAAAATTCACTATTCACGTGTATGTGCATGTCATATTAAATATGAACATGAAATGCTTTTTCTAATCCTTCAATAATCTTTCATAAATTGTATTCTAACCTCAACATAGGTAACGAGATGTTACAATTCTCCCCTCCTAATAAAAATTTTGTCCTCAAAATTCTTACCTGATTGTTCGAACAGGTAGGGATATTGCCCCCTCATATGCTCTTCCGTTTCTCAAGTCACTTCCTCAGTTGAGTAATTCTTCCACAGGACTTTCACCAATGGAATGACTCAGTTCCTCAACTGTTTGATCTATGATCCCACTATCTTGATCAGCTCCTCAAGATAGCTTAAGTTACTAGTAACCTCAATCTCTTGAGCCGATATCACAAGTGTTCGATTCGATCGGTATCTTTGAAACATACTCATATGAAACACATTAAGCAATTAAGACATTTCACTTGGTAACGCCAAAGATCCTATCCTCTCAATGGTCTCGTAAGGACCAATGTACCTAAGGCTCCACTTACCCTTTTTACTGAATCTCAATACTCCTTGATTCGGACCTTTGGTCGTACCATGGAGATGAAATCAAAAAATAATCCAAGGATTGCAATATAGGATGCAACCTTGGGTCGTCTCACTTAATCGGAACCTAAAATGAATGGACCTAAGTTAACCTATGCGTCATGAAATGTAAACTAATTTGGTAAGGAGGGGGTTTTGATATGTGAAAACATTGACTGTACTAAATTGAATTGTAAGAAAAATAAGTAAAATGTATTTTTGGATTTTTTGGAATGAAAAATGGAAAGATTAAGATAAAAGATCAACGAGTGATAGAATACTCTTGAAAATGAGCTTTGGTTATCATAGTTTGAAATTAATTTGATGGGAGTGGACATCACTAAGTTTCAAATGGGTAACCTTAAAGAACTCTTTAAGTCCAAGATCTTAATTAATGGGACTCTATTTCTTAAAACCTTGTTAAATGCTCTTAGTGTGTTCAGTGGATAAGTCCATGCAACAAGTCACATTGGAATCTAGAATCAACCCAATATCATGTAAACTATCTAGAAGGGGGGTTGAATAGATCTTTAAAGCTTTTCACAAAGTTCTACAAAAAAAATCAGAAGTTAATTCCACACAAAAACAAATTAAACAAATTTAAATGTAGAGAATAAGGAAGAAGAGAAAACATTGTTTTTATAGAGGTTCGGTGCTAAGACCTACGTCCTCTACCTAAGCTCTCACTTAGGATTTT
>JAJMLV010000008.1:68434528-68444977 GCA_027123465.1 Erythroxylum coca
CGGTCGGACCGGTCCGGTCCGACTGATCTGACCGGTCCAATAATTATTTATTTTTTTATTTTTTTTAAATTTTTTAAATATTATATATAATTAAATATAATTATTACGTTACACCGGTTCGACCGGTGGTTGAACCGATCGAACCGGTGACCAGTAAGGCCACCGGTTCGATGACCGGTCCGGGTTTCAGAACATAGATGCATACTATTCAATACAAAAGTGATAAGAATGACTCTAGTAGCTAAAGACAAGAATCTATTATGCCAAGCACGGATTTGAGCTTTCAAATTTTCTATCAAAGGTGTAAAATCTGAATACTTAAGCTTACCAGTGATAATAGGGACTCCCAAATATAAAAAAGGGATTCTCTGCCTTGCAAAGCCCACCATTTTACTTATCCATTTAGGATTTTGAATATCAGAAAACTCGTACACCCCACTCTTCTACTCATTTATCTTCATCCCTGACCAACCCGAAAAAGTGGACACCATGTTCATCATTATCATAATAACTTGAGGTTTAGCCTTGTAAAACAAGATAACATCGTCAGTATAAAGTAAGTGGGACACCTTCAACTCTCGACATTTATAATGATACTAGAACAAACCATTACTAGCCATAAGTTTAGAAACAAGCCTTAAAAAACCCTCCATAGCTAGAGTGAATAGGTAAGGGGAGAGGGGATCCCCTTACGTAATCCCTCTCGTATTGAAAAAAGACCTTGTTGGAATGTCATTCATTAATATACTCATCTATGTAGTTTGGATACATTGTAAAATCCAATTCCAAAACCTTTTCGGTAAACCGATTGCTTCTAAACATAACTTCAAGTGTTCCCAGCTAATAGTATCATAGGCTTTGAATAAATCCAGTTTTTAAGGCACAACTTTTAATAGGCTTCCCAATATGATACTCCCCTTATAACTCTTGCAAATCAGTATATTGTCACCAATGCTTCTTGACAACAAAAAAGCATCCTGAGCCTTATTGACCACCTCTGCCAAATCCACTTTCAATATCTCATCTAGTAAAGTAATAATAATGTATAGATTGTTGAGTAACAAGAAATTGGGTGATAATCCGTAATCATCGACGACTTCTCCATCCTCGTAACTGGACAACTAACTGTATGGTTAATCTCCTTTAACAAAGAACTAAAAGAAGAGAACTCCAATATAAACTCCATTAAGAGAGGTCCCGTAATGTCCCAAGTTTGTTGGAAAAAAACCCATCAAAAACCCATCAGGACTTGGCATTTTAGAACTATGGAACCAAAACACCACCTCTTTCACTTGAAGTGTTGTATATGGTGCAATGAGCATCTCTTGCATTGACTGATATTGATAATACTCTAGCACATTTCCCACCCTAAGCCCACTTTGTTGGATTATTGTACCCTATATGAAGTTGGCAAAGTAACTATGAATATGGTCAGAAAACTCTTGCTGATCAAAAATCATATTACCTATCTCATCCTTCAATTCCATGATGCATGGTCTAATTTTTTCCTTAAGAACAAATTCCCTTGTTGCTTATTATCCCATGTGAACCATCTGCCTAATCCTTTAAGGTCCATTAAATCAACTTGTTGAAGCAACTGAGAAAGCTCCCTCCCTGTTCTAGGATAAAAACCTACACTGCACTTAACTTCATTTGAATTTAAACAACAATTGAAGTCTCCTAGAACTAACCATGGAAGTTGCATACCTGAGTGAATTGCCGACAAGTCCTCCCACAACTTAGCCCTTTGAAAAGCAAAATTAGAAGCATAGATAATTGTAACTTCAAAATGAAACCTTCCTATTAGCCAACAATGTAAAATAATGTACTGGTCACTCATTTGGACAACATGAACCTCAACCAGATCATTATTAAACTAACATAAAATTCTGCCATTATAACGATAATCATGGTTAGAAAAAAAACTTCCATTTACACCCAAAAAAGTCAAACCTTTTTGAACTGAACCATTCTTTATTTTAGTCTCTAAGAGCTCCACCAAAGTCAGTTTTTGCTCTGCTACGACTTCCTGTACCATCAACTTCTTAATGGGGTCATTTAACCCCCTTATATTCCATACTAATATAGACATATATGGAGCTCGTTAGAAAAGACATTCAGGGGATATAACCCCTTTATGCTTCTCCTTCCTACTCTTTTTCCGACCCTTACCCTTACCAACAATTACTACAGTAGGTGGAGAATGAGCCACTTCTTCAAAATCTAACTCTAGTTCCTTACCTACAATAGTAATTGGTTTCGAAGCTTCTACTATAACATACTCTATAGAATCAGAATCTCCCTGAGTATAAGCTGATATTAAACCATTCAGTCGACTCTCTGCTCTTAAGGATTCAGATTTAGTGGGAGGACAAGTATTAGAAGGCCCTCCTATAATACCTCTGCCCTTGCATTTACAACAGTACTTTCCTTTGAATAGCTTCAAGATTGACCATCAATGATGGAGATAAATCAACATTTTTAACCATAACTTGCATTGTCTGCACATAATCCACTAACCTCTTCCCTTATACCCTGATCTCCCCCTTAGAATTTAACTTATCTCTCGGGGTCACCTAGCCCACCTTACCATCAATTTTACCACCCCCAACTGCCTCATTGCGTTGTTCAGTATTAGATGGACCCTTATGTCCCAAGGAAGGGGACTTTTCTGACAACAATTCCTCCTACATCCCTGATTGAAAAACTCTACCTGTAACTACCAATTTCTTTTTAGATAACAAAGGTGTCCATGAATTTGAAATAGTAATCTCATCCTTTACCAAATCCCCAGTTTCTCCAAGTCTCAAAATAAGCAGAGTTTCAGGTAATGGAGCCATCTTAGGAATCTCTATACAGATTTTCGCATAACCAATCCGCTCCATTGAAGTTGTTTGTGAATCCATGCAGAGGAGTTTACCCAAAGCACTAGTCAAATGATTCAAACTTTCAACTGCCCAATATTTCATAGGTAAACCATGAAATTGCACCCACAAAAGGATAACTTCAATCGAGCCCCTGTCCAAGCTCAAACTTGATTTCCATTATTGCAAAAATAGGGTTTGATCCCTAATGTGCCATGACCCCTGTTAGATAATCTCAGATAGATTAGAGTTCACTGAGAATTTGAACATCACCGAACCATTCTCTCTTAGCATAACCTTTTAAGGCACTTTTTCCCCCAATGAGCCTTAACCCAAGCATTAATTGTAGGGAAAGCCAACCGCTTAGACCAAAAGAAACCCACTAGAGTATTTGACCTAGCCCTAGCTCTCGCTTGAAACATCTCAATCGGAGGAGAGAAGATGTCATCTTGAATGACGTCTGGGTAATATTTTAGATCCCATTTATTATGAAGAGCCTTGAGCTTACTATTCCAAACCCCCCATCATCGGTGAATGAACATTATTTTGACCCTCTAAAACTTTTAACCCAACTGATAAAACCTTGGAATCGCCCTTGAGTCGCTCACTAAAGAGGGGAGGGAATTCCTTTGAGAATTGTGATTCTTGCCTCTTCCCAATTTTCTCTTAGACCGATTGAAGGTGACCCTCCAGTAAGACTCTAGCATCCTTGACCCTTGAAACCCCTAGGAAAATACCACAAGGACCACAATAGGAAGCTGCTCTATCGAAAAGGAAAGAAAAAGGGTAGAAGAGAGATTTCGCAAAAAAAGGTCAAATAAAATCGTAGAGCTTCTCACGTTTGCCTTTATTTGTTTTATAGACGCATCGGGGAAAAAAAAAGGTCCAACCTTGCGTCAACCATGTATGTATTGATTGGTAGATTACAGGAATCCAGTTGATCAAGTCAATTTTCAAAAAATCTCTCCCCTTGTCTGATCGCGACAAATAAGGAATCTTCATCCATTATTTTAAGTCTAGTTTGGTAAGAATAGCCAAAGCGGCTGTACCAACTCGCCGGCGGACTCCGATAATTTAGTGGCAACTTTGGAAACACGTAATATACGAGATTCTCTAAAAACCATCCAATAACAAGCAAAAGCAGACAACAATATATTCTAAAAATCCTTGCTTTTTCAAATTCTGTTATTAGAAACTAAATCATATCAGATTAACAGTGGAAAACATGATCTGTTCCCTAAATTAATTTCGTCGTCGAATGGAAATAAGCAAGGAATTAATTTGTCATTTGGTGACCAGAATTGTATTCCATTTCTGTACAAGGTAATAACAGTCCCAGCCGGCCTTGATTGATTTCATTACAAAAATGGAAAAGATGTTTCAAATAAAAGGTTCATGACAATACAAAGTTCATACACGATCCAAGATCCTGTCTTCCAACTCCAAGCCTCTCTCTTTATCTTCCCCGGCTTACAGGTACAGCTTTCTGTTGAACGTCTTGAGCTTCATTATCTTTTTTCTTGTGCACCGAGATTGATGTCCGGATTTTACGGACTGGGTTTCTGCCTCTTTATTCTGTTTCTGTTGTTCTCAGAAAAATAATGGTTAATGGCTATTGGATTGGTGAAAAGGTCTTGTTTTTCTGCCACTTAAAATCTGAAAACTGGAATTTTCTCTCTGCTTGTGGAAATATCGACTTGTATTAGGGATATGTGCGAAAAGCTCGGGGCTTTGTTCGTTATCTTAGAGTAGAGCTAGTATTGATGGATCAGCTTGTTGATTTAAAGTTTTGCTGTTCTTGGGTATGTATTGCGGATTGTGCTAGGGATGTAGGGATGATTATTCAATTCTATGCATGTTGGAAAGCTGCTAGAGTTGGCACCAATTTTGATCAAGCTACTCAAGAGTCTCTGTGTCTTCTTTCTAGTCGCTTATATTTATTATTCTACGTTATTATGGACGTCATCATATGGCGGCAACAATAGCTGAACTTTTGCTCATTGCGTTTTTCTTGTTTTATGTGGTGGAAAGTGGGGTGGTGCTCAAGTCTGTTAAAGAAAGTTCTACATAGTTTGAGGGAGGATGATGGTTGTGAGCAGAGTGTTTTAGGTGCCACTGATCCTATCTTTGGGAATACAGATGAGTTTTGAAAAATTAGAAGCAAGGTTTTCATCTATTATAATGTGCATTGCGAAATGGAAATCCTAGTCTTGGTTGAAATTTAGAGTAATATAAGATATTTAGGGAGGAGAAATGTAATGTTTTGCTTCAGTGAAGTCTGTGGACAAGAAGAAAGCCAAAAGTTCAATATTCCTAGCCCAGATATGACAAGTAACAACATCATAAATGTTAAGGACCTTTATGCATGAGAAAATCATCCATTATCTAGCAACACAAGTTAGCTAAAGCTTTTATTGGAAGGATAAGTAAGGATTTTGGAATTGGTTTGGTGGCTTATTACGCAGAAGCAAAGACATCATAACATAATGGAGTTGTTTTATCAATTTTCCTTATGGTGGAAGTTTGAAAGACGTGAAACTTCTGGGTATTATGAATCTATTCCGAATGAACAACCTTGAACATTCTTTGGGAAAGATAATGTGTTTCAGTGAAAGATAATGTGTTTCAGTTTGATGTGAATAAAAATTTGGTTTAATTGCTTTAATTTAAAAGTTGTAAACCTCTCCATAGCTAGAAATCATTAGTCTTTGTTGGTTTCCCTTTAACCTTTTGTAAAAGTTGAGATTTCAGTGTTGACTATTGTGGTTTACATCTAGAATTCACACATGTGCACACGTTTTAACTTTCGTTGTTTGCATTTAGCTTTATCCCCGTATCTTCATCCACGTGTTCATGTCATTTGATTCTTCTTGCTTACATATGCTTTATCCCTATGACTCGATTTAATTGTTAATGCATTTTTCAGGAAGATGGAATCTGATGAAGTTCCAGTTTTGATATCAGAGCATCTGAATAATATTGAGATGGTGACAACATCTGAAGGAAATACTGTACTTCCTATTGCATCACATTGCAATTATATTTGTGCCTTCTCCAGACTTGAACATTCTTCCCTGGAATCACAAGAACGGAAGAAAATAGCATTTAAACTTTTTGGATTAATAGTCTTTTACTTAATAGCAATGGCAATAGAAATTGTTGGTGGTCTGAAAGCCAACAGCCTTGCAGTTCTTACAGATGCAGCACATTTGCTTACAGATATTGCTGGACTTCTTGTCTCTCTCTTAGCAGTTTGGGCTTCAGGTTGGGAGGCTACGCCACACCATTCCTTTGGATTTAGTCGACTGGAAGTTTTGGGTGCCCTTCTATCAATGGGATCCATATGGCTGATCTCTGGAATCTTAACTAAACAAGCAGTTGACAGAATTCTTAACCGAAGTGCAAGGGTGAAAGGAGGACTCATGTTTGTGGTTTCAGCATTTGGATTTATCATTAACTTAATCATGGTCATATGGATAGGTCATGAGCACTCTCATCATGCCTGTCATCATCATCATCATCATGTTCACAATCTTGAGGGTGGAGATGAAGAAGAGAATGCTCAGCTTGTGTCTACTCCTCTCCCGAATAAAAATTTCAACATAAATATACAAGGAGCTTATCTACATGCTGTGGCAGATCTATTTCAGTCTGTGGGTGTAATGATAGCTGGAGCAATTATATGGGCAAAGCCAAATTGGTTTGCAGTTGATCTCATCTGCACTGTTTTCTTTTCTGCTTTTGTTCTGTGTACCACCTTACCCATGCTTAGAGATATCTATAGCATACTAATGAACATGACACCAAAGGAGATCAACATTGGAAGTCTGGAGAAGGGGATAAAGTGTATTAAAGGAGTTGGAGACATTCACGACCTACACGTTTGGGCCATAACAGTGGGGAAGTTAGTATTATCCTGTCATGTAGTAGCTGAGCCTGGAGCCAACGCGTCTGATATACTCAGTAGGATAAGGGACTACTGTGAAAAGGTATTCAGGATTCATCATGTAACTATACAAATTGAGCAATAACTTGTACACATTCTGATGCAACTTGGCTGATGAGCAGAATGAGAGACGTGGTCACTCGACAGGAAACCAGATGATCTATTATGTTTCCACATCTGATCAGTTGGGCTAGATTAATCGTAGCACTTTTCCTATGAGGCTTTTGACATAAAGAATACAACACTGAACACTCGTCTTAAATGAATTATTTCCTGCTAGCCAAACTGTAGAAGATCATGAAGCTGAATGACAAATAATCTCAAGCAGGCAGGCAGGCAGGCATATTAAAATTCTCGCTGTTCCTATCTTTTTGCTGTTGGAATTGCTCTGTCCTCTTGGTGGACAGGTCAAAACTGCTTCATTTGGAGTCATGCATATATGACAGCCACTGATGACATTGTTCTGGATGTGAAATTGAAGCCTTGATCTTATACGAGCAAAACTACTACCCAAAGTGAAAGCTTCATTTGTAGTTGGCAAATAGCGTTGTATTTTGATGACAGGTTGACGTGCCAATGACTAAGAGAAAAGAGTAACTATGAAGCATGGTCTGTTTAACCACGTTTTGAAATGCTCTCTTAAAGACAACAAAGCTAGAAGCACGTGGAACGTTTATTTCCTTTTTAAGAAATTAAGGTTTAACACCGGAGGCTCTCTTTAGGCTACCAAAATTTTGACATTTATAAATTTATCTTTAAAACTAATTTAAAATAAACCTTATAAATAAAATCTAGTGATATGTGCTATTTCAGGGTTTCAAAGAAATCACATTCGAAACCTGATTTTTAAAATTAATATAAATTATACGTGTAAAAATGAGTTGCTTGTTACTGTAATTTTTAGCTCAGGTGTTGTTTCAAGTAAATTTTTAAATTTACAAAGTAATCCCTGAATTTTTGTATATTGCAAAATAGCCTTTCAAATATATTCTACTGTATAATATATAATTTTACATCATTCGTTTCTTTAAAAATTATAATAATAGAAATTTAAAATAAAAATCTATTTATTTTTATTAATATTACTTTTCATATATTTCACATATCAATAATAACAACAATTAATATGAAAAAGATTATTTAATCATCATACAAACATAAAATTAAAAACAATACAAAGTATTTAAAAAGTTACAATTTTATTATATAATAAATAATAATCATATCAAAACATCAAATAAAAAGAATAACAAATATTAATAACTCTTTCTAACTATTACAATTTACAACATTAATAGTTCGTGCCAAAGAATTAACTAGAAGTAAAATCTGAAACAAAAATATTTCCAAATATATTGTGTACATAGATTTTAATATATGCATTAAATATAAATAAAATTAAAAGAAAATGAGAAATAAAAATCTGGAACTTTATTAAATCTACTCAAATTACGTTGACTTAATTCTCATTTGGTACAAAATCTTCATCATTGAGAGGAGCTTCATCATTACCATTATTCAAGTTCATTGCACCAAATGACATATCAATACTTTTCTATCCAAGATTATCTTCCAAGTCACTTTCATCTATCAAATTTGTCTCCTTAGAAACTCAATCCTCCAAAAGCTCGATATGACAAGGGAAATTGGATATATTGAACTACTTGTTCTATCAAGAGTCTTAGTAAACAATAAAATAAGCAATCTTTTTTCAATGTTTCTAAAGAATAACTAAGAAAATTTTCGAAAGCACGATAAGAGAGAAACTCTTGTATCTCTCTAAACCATTCGCCCTCACTAATCAGCCCTAACCCTAGATTTGCACCTTTCTGTTTTCTTCCCCTCAGATTTCTTTTAAAATCTTTGCTTCTTCGGCAACCTTTTCACATGTTTGCCTTGCCATTCACCATGCTACCTGCAAAATCAACCACAAATTGAAAACAACAAACAACATCAGACACCTTTTAAACTACATTATAGAGATAGACTATCCCCCTTTACCCTCAAATTTGTCCCCCTTCCACTATACTAATCAACCTATCCCACCCCTAGCCATAGACCAACCATCTATCCCACTACCTAAAACCTCATCTCTAGATGGCAGTGTGTATCAACAGCAACAAGTAGCTAGAAAGACATGGAAGCAAGATATGGGTGATAACTTATATTCATCTTTCATCTTTGTTCTACAGTCCACCAGTTGAGATTGAAGGCAAGCTTATGGTCGCTCTTGGTCTTGAAATTCTACAAGAAGGAGCAAGGGCATCGAATGTTGCGCTGATTATTTTTCTTATGGATAAATGTCCTGCTTTTCCTATGATCCAAGCATGGACCAAGAGAAATTGGAAAGGCAGAGGATTATTAGAGGTAATGCTAATTAAGGAGGATAGTTTAATCTTTACCTTTTCCTTTAAATCTAAAGCTCAAAAGGTATTACAAGAAGGCCCTTGGCACATCTCTCAACTTTCTTTATTTCTTTAGAATTGGCAACCCGGAATGGAATTAGAGAAAAACAAATTGTAAAATATTCTTGTATGGGTGAATATACATAATATTCCTTTGAAATATTGGACGACTAAAGTTTTGAGCATGTTAGTTAGTTATTTGGGAAAACCAATATGTATGGATGAAAACACTATGTTAAGGAAACATATTAGATTTGCTACATTATGGGTGAGTATAGATATGTCTAAGGAAATGAAAGATAACATTCCAATTCTAAGGCTAGTTGATGGGCATTCTCTCAAAGAAAACAAAGTGCTTGTTACATTCCAATGAAAACCTTCCCTTAAAACACAAGGAAAAGAATGGAAACCAACGGGGAAAGTATTCATTAGAGGAGACTATTAGGAGGTGATGGGAATAGATCAAGTTAATGCAGAAGATTACAAAGAGTCGATGAAACTTGGAAAATTGTTGGGTATTTATAAAGGCCAAACGAGTATGGAAAAGGTCAAAAGTGTACCACTTAATAAAGATGAAAGGTCCAAATTGATAACTGTCAAGCCTCAATTCAACCTGTGGAAATTGAGCAACAAACATTGAGTCTCACAAGTAATCTTTTAGAGCACCGAAGGGGAAAGGAAAGACAAGAATGTAGGAATAATCCTTGCCATTTAGACCAGGGCATATAGCAAAATGAGGATCCTCAACAACTACTATCAGATCAGGAGAGAGGAGTTACTCAAGAGGAACAACTTGAACAAGTATTATCTAGGAAGAGCAATAGGAGAAGTAGGAAAGGTTCCAAAGGAAAAAGCAACCTCATAAGACTATGATAGTATGGAATGTTAAAGGAATAAACAACCCTTCTAAGCTTAATGCTATGAGGGATTTTGTTCTGAATAAAAAGCCTTTGATAGCTTGTCTATTGGAAATCAAAATTAGAGTAGATAAATCTGAATAAATTAAGTTATTTGGGGTGTAAATGGAAGTTTCTTACAAACCACCTGTTGGCCTCTGAATTTTTTTCTTGCTGAGTTAAACATGATTTAAATAAATTATAAGGTCTTGAGAGATTAATTTTTGGATTTAATTATTATAACAATGTTAGTAGGATTTTATTACATTGGTTAATTAAATTAAAGTAGTGAGAGTGTATAAAGGACAATTTTGGCATGTCACTTAAGTATAAAAGCC
>JAJMLV010000008.1:68453119-68466288 GCA_027123465.1 Erythroxylum coca
AATAATAGATAGAGCTAAAGGGGTCGAAGCCTAGTCTTGAGTGGATTCAACCATTTCAACCCGCTTAGCATCCATTGTTATCGGAGGGTGGTGTTGATGGGCCTCCATCGGAGGTTCAATGATGTCCATGGCATCATTGGCCAAATTAATGGCCTGTGCCGGGTCCGGTGGTTTGGAGGGAGGTGGTGGATGGTGGGTGAAAGTCGAAGTGAAATTTGTGGCGTAGGTATTTAAATCTTCCTCCATGTTATTAACGACTTCTTTATCATGCATGGTTGTGATAAGGGTAGGGTCCTGAATAATCAGGTCAGAGTGTGTAAGAATGAGAATAGCGGTATGTTGGCTTTTTGGATTGGGTTGGGTGGGTGGCTTTGGCTGTGGATTAGGGGAGGGGGTCTACTGGGTTCGAAGGGCTGGAGTGGCCTTGGTGGGTTGAGGGTCAAGCCTGGGAGAGAGGCTCCGCAGGCTTGCTGGATGAAGCTCCTTGTGGGCGAGAAGCCTGACTTGAGGCTTGAGATTTAAGGGACGGTCGAGGAGTTCTCCCAAAGGTTCGAGGAAGAGGCTGTTCGTGTTGGCTCGCGTGGAAGGACAAAGGCGCTAGCTGAGAGCTGAAGGGGAGGGCTGGGTTGGCTAAGAGTTGGAACCTAGAGCCCCGAGAAGTGTCTACAGAGGTGAGTTTTTTGCTGTCGTGTCTTGTGACTGTTGGAGAGGTGGATGGATGGTGACTCCTACGTTGGAGTTGGAGCTAAGGTTCGTACAACCCCTGTGGAGTGTCCGTAAGGGGCGGTTCAGAGTGATTTTCCAAAGGGAGATCCGGTGAGGTGTCTGTCGAGTAGGAACGGAGTTCAGGGGAGGAGGATTAGGTCGGAAGGGGCAACTGGTGGTACTATGCCCGATGCGCCCACAAGAGAAACAAATTTATGGGAGACTTTCATAGGCGACTTTAATCCTCTCTCCGTCTAGTTCGACAATGGTTCGAAGAGGCTGGCTAATATCAATGTCTACTGCCACTCAAGCAAATCTGCCCCTCTGGGATTGCTGTGTGTTGGTATCGATCTTGACGGTGCGTCCGACGAGATTGCCCAATGCGGTGAGAATGGAGGGGTGGTAGCGCGCCACCGAAAGCTCGGGAAATCGCACCTAGGCGATTACATGAGAGACTTGGCCAGATGAAGGGTGGAAAGAGGGATTCCACGGTTGTCAGAAAGCGCGTGTCCGAGGAGTGCCCACAGACCTTGTGTGAGGGCGTAAACATAATCCTCAGCTTCCAGGAAGTTTATCATGAAGAAATCATTGTCTATGTCCACAATCTTCATCGGCCCAGTTAACTTCCAAAGAGAGGTGAGTTGGTTCTTTAACATTGTATAACCAATTCTGCATCCCATGAGTTTCACCATAATAGCTTGTTCCCACTGTTTGTTGAGTCTGCCTTTGAAGCAGTTTGAGAGTTCAACGCCGGCTCCGAAGTCACCAAGTACTATGCTAATATCTCCTTCGATTTCCACTAGGTCTTCAGGAGGTCAGTCTATTTTGTACTGATCCTGATTCAAATGACCGGTGACTGTTGCTCGATAATTTAGGATAACGGGTTGTGGTGAGGGTAGTGTGGGAGGGGGATCTTCATTACATTCACGAATTAAAACTTTTCTGTATGGCCAGAGTGATCAGTACGAAGATCCACTTGTTCTTGATTATTTGTCTGCATTGTTCTTTCGCTCTTTAATTGAACTTTGAAAAAGTCTTCGTTCGTTCCTAGTACCACCTTTAGGTACATTTCTAGAGTTGGAATAAGAAGAGATGATCGGCAAATGTAACGAGTCGTATGAGTTATGACGTACAGCTCCATGGAATAAAATTATAAACTATGTTAAGACTCATGACATTCATACACTTGTAGGTTTTGAAGTATAATTAGATAACTTCTGTCATCTTGATCAATTATTGAGGTCAACTTTGTATCACTAATTCATAGCTTGATCTTTCCAAACTTAAATATCAATGATTTAAGCATGTAAATTTTAATTAAATTAATAATCAATTTTTATAAATACAACTAATTAATTTTTATTTAGATCTCTTTAATAAAAATACCAACTCAAACCTCCTAAAAAAATCGTAATTTCTTTTTTAATCCTATTTTAAATTCTTTAATTTTATTTAATTTTTATAATTAAATCTTTATCTGATTTCTAAAACTTGTCGCTTTACATTCCCCGCAATCCTTAAATCCACACTCTCTTAACATGAGCTATACTCGTCCCGGATGGATCATAATATTCACTCTTCAGACTCGCATTTGCATGTTAGGCAATCAACAAAAAAATAATCAGATACATATTCAAGTTCACCCTTGATATAACAAAAGGGTTACTGCAAAACAATCAGCAACAGTGCTCTCCTAGATGGATCCTCTCCATGGCATCACCATCAAGAGTACAGCATTCTAACTTAAGCTAAGAAAGGGCATTTCAACAGTCTGTAAAGTAATCATTGTCCAACATTAAAGAGCGGGCAGGTTTTTACTCCTTTAACCATCATTTGCTTGACGCTCCTTACTTTTTCTCTTCGGTATCTTCCTTCTTAGCATCTTGCTCTTCAGTCTTGTTCAACTCCTGGTCTGCAGCTGTAGTATAACACATCAGACAGCATGATTGAGGTTTGCAGCAGCTAAGGAGTTGCTAAGTCTTAAAACAACAGATACGATAATTGTAAAACAAGTGAGAATTAAGTTCCTATGAGAATTGTACCTTCATCTTCACTGTCCTCAAACTCCCCGGGATCATCACCCATACCTCCCATGTTACCAAAATTCTGCACAAGAAAAATAACATTAAAAACAAACGTATCACCCAATGAGTTAAAACCAATTTACTCATATGAGAGTGCCCACCGAGAAATCCATCCCTCCCAGATCCAAGTCTCCAAGACCTAAACAAACAAGAAAAGAACATCATAATACAATGATAAGAGCATGGGTACTTATCAAGTTGAAAGTCTTTTTTGTGAAACAAGAAAAGTGAACAGAACAACGAGCATAAATACCCTGGTCGTCATCTTCATCCACCCATTTGTCCCAATCTACTTTAACGTAATGAGGTGCTTTGCCATCTCCTCGCAATAGCTTCTTCCACCAACCTTTCTCTGCCTTCTCCAAGATACAGAATATGTTCCTCACCCCAATGTTAATTTTGCTCTCCTGAAGAGAACACGCAGACTCGATAAATTAACTAGCAAACATAAAATTTCTAATTAAAACAAAGAAGAATTAAAAGAAGATTCTTCGAATTAAAGACAAGTCAAGAAAACAGAATAAATAGTACATCCACCGTCAAACTGTGAGGTGTATATATTTACCCAAAAACTGAAAATTTGTGAGAATTATACGACCGAGTACTCCAAGGCTAGAACCATTTGCAAGTACAACAAACAATAGCGGAAATTGAGGGCATTCACTAATGAACATCTTAAAGTTCTAATCAAGTCACAGCAAATTCCAAGATATCCACCAACTAAAGGAACATCCACAGACCTCCACATTGACCTTGTCATGGAGATCCAGCTTCAATTCGTAATGGTTGCTATCTGCTCCAGCATTCGCGGAGAAAGTGAACACTCCCTCTGGGTCAAGATTAACCTTCGCATTTTTAGAATCGGGCAACGACACTGTAATGAAAACTTTGTCCACCCTCTGAGCCCATTTGACCTCTGGATGACGACTGAACAACAAAATGTACAAACCACAATTCAGAAGTAGAAAACGAAGTTGTTAAATGTTCAATTACACAACAAATATTCACGTGTTAATGTCACAACAGCAAAATAGGAATCATAAAACACAGTACCACACTTAATAAACAGATAAACCCTAACTACGCCAGGAACATCTACAACGGAGTCAATCATTAGAGAAATAGACCAAATAGTAAAAATAAATCACAGGAACGGATCTAACCACTAGTCGAACAGAATTAGGAAGACAAAAGGGCAGTGGCAAGACCGAAAATGAACGAAACCACAGGGGCAAAGATCGGAATAGAAATGTCATCCACCCAGAGAGAGAGAGAGAGAGGGGAGAAATCTGAAACGGGTGGTGGCGCTTACCTCATCTTAATCTGAAAAGGGAAAGTGAGAAGATTGAAACCCTAAAGAAGCAGAGGACAACAGTCTCGAAGCTTTAGAGGACGGCAGTAACTATCAAGTAACCCGTAATGTTTGTGATTTTGTGTACGCGAGAGATTTTATGTTTAGGGAAAGTAACGTCACTTCTAGAAATTTCTAAGTGGGTGTTTGGCTAATGGATTCCGTAATGTTTGTGATTTGGTGAGATCTTTTTCTTTGCTGAGGGAAGGAATAAAAACCTATTACACGACAAGTAGTGGGAAATACATTCCTGATAAATCTTTTAAAAGGAGTACATAACATTTGACGGATGGACGAGCAAAGAAAGTAGGTCTTAGTGCAAAATTCTCAGCATAACTTGCTAATCAATCCGCACAGCGATTACTCTCACAATAGATGTGACGATGGACCACCGCTCAATTGCGCGTAAACAGTTCATGAATCTCCTGAACTAAGGTATTATGGACTGTGGACCGGCTACTTGAGGAAGAGATGAGCTGTAAAGCCACTACTGAATCTGCTTCTAATTTAATTCGTTGAAATCCGAGAGATTTTATATTTAGGGAAAGCAACGTCACTTCTAGAAATTTCTAACTAGGTGGTTGGTTAATAGATTTGAGAAGGAGTTAACCCTAAAGTGCAGGAGAATTGATAAGGTGCTCTCTTGGCTTAAGTGAGGTCATAGGTTCGAACCATCTTCATGTATATAACCGTTTGAAACTTGGAGTCAGAGCTTTGCCTCCCGCAAGAGACCTACCTGGCTTGAGCGGGGATTAGTCTGAGTGTGAATGGCTTAAAAGTGTCTTTCTATAGTTGAGATCCTCCTAGAATACCTCGTGGGAAACCAAAAAAAGATTTGAGAAGGAAGTAAAGTTAGTAGTTAATTGTTGATTATTATTATAAAGCTAATAGCTTGATATCTTAGAGAATTCTCCATTCTTTCCTTTTAGTAGATAAATGAAATTTATTCTTGACTTTTAAAAAATATTTTAATATTATTTAATTAATAATTAATAATTTTATTTTAATTAATTATAATGAATTATATTTTAATTAATTACAATATAATTATTTAATTAAAATATTGTATAATTCATTCATTAATTAAAATATTATTATAATTAATTAATTAAAATATAAGTAATTAAAATATAATTATTTATTAATTAAAATATTGTAATTAAAATATTATTAATTAGTTACAATATAATTAATTAAAATATAATTCATTAATTAATTAATAATTATATTGTAATTAATTAATTAATTATAATATAATATAATTAATCATAATATAATTAATTATAATACATTTTTATTTCTTAGTATTCTTACAAACCAATCATTATCAATGGTAATGATAATCATTCATTCTTCTTAACTAACCATCATAGTTATAATGATAATATCCATTTTCATTCTTTACTATATTAATTCTCATTCCTGTTATCATTCTCCTGTACGAACCAACCATCTCCTAAGTTTCAGAATACAAACCTTTTTCCATTGCTCAATAATGTAGAAACAATAACTCTACTTAATTTGTCCCTCACTTTCGTACGTAACAAAACATAGGGAGAAAATCCAAGAGACTTCTATCAATCAGTTTTTGGCTCACAATTTTTTGTTACCAGTCAATTTTTTTATTACAAGGAAGGAGAATAAAGCAAATTATATGAGCATTCGAGGGAGGCTAACTATAACATCCCGTTTTCATATCAAGGGTTAGAACCTAAAAATTTAGTACATGTGAGATCAAAGAGAGATTAAGAAAAATACATTTCATACTCATGCATAATGTAGCAGACAAACACATGAATTTGAATTTATGCACAATAAAATGACTGTACATACACTCATTTGACATTTTTTGGGTATAATTGAATTATAAATGTGTTATATTGAGAATTATGATTTTTATATGCTGGAAATTAATTTAGAGAGTGTATTTTATTGATTCAGAATTTTCGGTGAAGTTTGTAAATTTTTCGAGAATTCAAGGTATTTTTGGACTAGAAAAAATGTCAAGTCATAGAACAATTGATGAATTGTGATAGAAATAAATGTCAAATGGCAGTGAAATTTTTTTATATGAATTAGGATTTAATGATTTATGTCATTAAAAATTAGGAGACAATTGGAGTAGAAATTAGAGGCAAATGGACTAGTCAAATAAAAAAACCAATTAGAGACCACAAAAAGAGGACAAGTGGCAAGTAACAAGTGTCACAACACTTGTCACTCACCACTCATGATTTTATTAATCCAAATTAAAGACCATTTAATGGTCTTTCACTTGTCAAAAACGATACATGCCCCTTCTCTTCATCTCTTTCCTTTGCTCTTTTCTTTACTCACTGATATTCACTGTCACCCATCAATGTTGAAGCTTTCTCTCACCTCCATTTGTTACTATCATTTTTGTTACTTCTTCATATTTGTCAGTAAAGACCTAGCCCTACTACCCTTGATTGATGATGTACGTGTAAGAGAAGGAAGCTAGGGTTAAGTGTGATTTGAAGACATTGAAGCTAAACAAGTAAGTATAAGCGTTAACTCTTCTTGATTTGTTAAATAGAAGCATATATGATGATAGAAGGTGATATTGGAGTAAAACATGTGTGCAAAAAATTGATGATGATTGGGTACATGTATATGTTCTGTTTTAAGTTAATGATCAAATATAGATCGTGATTTGTTGTGATTGAAATTGAACTGAAATGGAAGTAGGAATGAAGAGGAAATATTGAGGAAATAAGCTAGAAGTGATAGACTAAGTAAAAGAGAGGAACTAAGATGAAATGATGATGATGAGTGCTAGAAAATGTACAGATACAATGTTTTCACTAAGCATGCATTTGTATTTTTGCCTTATCTTGGTCTATAAACATATAAATGTGATCATTTTAAATTTATATTAAACTAAAGACATGTGGATATAATTTTCATGAAGAAATCAAAATTTAATTCTGGCTTAAAGAGTTTCAAATTGTAGCTCGAAATTGAGTTGTGGGTTCTGTCGTGGTTTGGAACAGTCTGTAGTGTTTTTAGCATAACTTTCAGAATATCGAACAAAATTGCATGAAATTAGATTCATTTGAAATTTAAGACATAAAGAAATAACTTTTTAGAAGAGTGTTTGGCCTAATTCTTTTATATTCCTTATCAAACAGACCATGAAAGATGGACCCGAAGGTCTGTTTTGAGAATGAAGAGATAAGAGAGGTTAAATTTTGATCTGAAACTTCGGTGAATTTACTGTACTGATGTAGTCATATTTTGACAAAATAGTCTCATGAAAGTTGTATATCTTTCTTTTATCTTTACATTGATATAAAGGTTTCAAAATTTATAGTTTAGATCAAAAGTTATGAAGTTTTAAAGTTGAGATATCGGTGAAAAAGAAGAAATGGTTGCACGACGGTGACTTTTAAGATTATAGGCTGAAAGCACCGTCGTGTTTTTTGAGGGTTATCCAAAAAGCACCGTCGTGCTTTAAGATGGATAGAGAAAGTTGCTATCATGTCAGACGAAGAAGTTATAGCCAAAAAACTATCGGATGTTCATCAGCCTCTCAAAGTTTCAAAGTTGCAGGATAACAACTTTGAAGCTTTGAGAGGTTGATGAACATCCTATAGTTTTTTAGCTATAACTTCTTCGTACGACCTCCAAATGACATGATTTTTTAAATAATTAGATTTATACCAAATTCCTATATCTCTCCATAAAATTTATAGCTTTTAGTTTTGACTTGAAAAAGATTGGTTGAGCGAAAGTGAGAGAATCTGTTGGAATGGTATGAACTGATGTTGTTTTACTAAACATACTTCGGTATTTTGATTATATATGAATATATAAGATTCCAAATGAGATGATTGTTGATTTGTACTAAAATAGAGAAATAGGGCTACCAATCATATGAAAAAATAGAATTATGATTCAGTCCCTAAGATATTGAATTTCTGGATGGAATTTGTGCATAGTACATTATTTTTTAATATGAACAATCCGATAATTTTTTAGGCATATCTTCCAAATTATTGAACCAAATTGAGTGATTTTGGTATCAATGGAAAGATAATACATATAGGAACACTTTTCTAGAAGAGAGTAGGACCAAATTACATCAGTTTCACTTTCTGATTGAATGTGAATAGTAGACTTTAAAGTGTGATTTGGAAAAATTCTGAAGTGAGTCAATGAGAAAGAAATGGAGATTTTAACGGTTTTTGTTCTTAGTCCAAATGTACATTTTAATGCCTCAATTCTCTAATGGAATCAATTAATTCCAATTCACTAAGTAGGATCTATCAAACATAATTTAAGTCATATGCAATTCTCAATCATATCACAATTTTTTTAACACCTATCATATATGTACTTTCATGAACATGTAACATTCCAACTAGGGTATAATTTAGGACCTTACAAAAAACATCTCTATTTTACCACCAGATGAGTTGGATTTGTGCAATTATCTCACGTTCATTATTAAAGAACGCAAACAATGTTACATTGCTCTGAAATCCCAACATATTAATGCGGATAAGTATATACACTACCCACCTTAGAGCACTTGCAAATTAAAGAAAAATTTTGACAAGTTGGAAATATTTTACATTGATTTGTTATCTAGTCTTTATTGAATTAACTAAGGATTTTATACTATATTTAAATTTGACAAACTAGACAATTTTACTTTATGTAGTCCTAATGTGGTATAGTACAGATTAATAGGTGTCCAATTCAAACAAAGCATCTCTGACTTTAATTTAGCCTTAGGATTAATAAATGAAGAATATGCTAATTCAACTCAGTACAAAGAATCTGTCATGGACTATAATGAGTCTAATTCTTTCCAATCATGGAAATCAATGTCTTCTGGCCCATTTGTTTTTCATCCAAGTAAATCTAAAGGTAGTTATCTTAATAAGATGGAATTGATTTATATGCAACATTTCTTGGCTTTTAATTATTCAGGATGGAAGGCTACATTGTGTACTTGAACCAAAGTAGAGTCATTCTTTATTTGGTGTATAGTAAACCAATTTCAAGTCAATTTAGGTGCTTGGTTGGTAATGTAACTCAGCATTGTTCTCTCTTCTAACAAGAATTTATGTCTTGGTTCCCCTAGCACTCATTTGTTTATTAATCTAAATTTTCTTAATATGACTGACACTAATATGCATATTGCTTGTGAGATAGAACCTTTGGATAAGGATTGTTTAAGTAGGATGGGGGTGCTCGCACAACAAAGGAGAACAATTTTTTTTTATATCATGTGATTGCTCCATAAAGATTCATCATCAATGCAATATGAAAATGGTGACGTTCCACCACCTTTGTATCTTCTGGCTCCACCAATCCAAAATAAGTATCCTTTTCAACTAAAAAGATTGGAACGCAAAATTTCTAAAATTGAGAAGAATTTGGATGGTCTACTCTAATTCATAGGGGTGGTACCTCCATGTCCACTAACACCATAGTACATCTCCTTTAAAATGCTCACAACTCAAGGGAGTCTTCTACTCTATGCTTTATTTTTGTTTATTATTTTTATGATATGTGAGTATCTTATGCATACAATGGGGACAATGTATGATTTAGGTATTGGAGATCAAGTGTTTATATTATGATGAACTTTGTGACTTTGCTTGGAACCATGATACTATGATTCATAAATTGATTATTCCTCATAATTTTTTTATTGTTGTTTATAATCCTTAAGTTAGGGTACATTTTTTGTTTAAGAAATAATTCATGAGAGAAACAAGCATGATTGGTGTTTTCATTAAATTATTTTATGTATCTCATTGGTTTTATAGGATAAAAGTACACAAGACTTGATCCATTTTTGACACCTACATAAGCTTTGAGCCTAAGAGCATTCATCACATTTGTGATCGTACATATCTTTTTGTTGTGTGTTATCAAACATAGCTTCTTTTCATGCTAGAACTTGCTTTTGAATATATGTTAAGACCACATTTTTGATGAATTTGTGTATAAAGAAGATAAGTGCACTTAGGATAACCATTTTTTACTTAAATAAGCCTACCTTACTATTTTATCTCTAGAAAACCAATTTGAACCTTACCCCGTTCTTTTCTTTCATAATAACCTTATTACATGGCACTTTTACCCCTCTCATTGTTGATATCCTTAGTAATTTTGAACTCCTAAATGAAAGGAATTGTATCAAGCTTATTTGTGTATGATTTTTAACTATTTCTATGAAAACTAAATTAGTTGAATCAAGTTGCATTATTTTAATTTTTCATTTTTTTTTAGATTGGGGAGAAGTAAAAATAAAAAAGTCTACTCTTTGATGTTCTTTTTGGAACAAAAAAGAAAAAGAAAAAAAAAGGATTAAAAGGGATGTTATTTGAATCAAATGAGTTTAGGATTGATTCAAGTTAAAACAAGTATGGATAAGTTTGTTGGATTCCCTTCAATTTACTTAACCTAAAACTTTTTTTTGTCATACCTTACCTAAGTTAGGTTATAACCTTTATCAAGTCCTTTTGATTTATGCATTAAGTTCATTTTTTTTAAGCGATGGAGATATGATTTATAAGTAAGATTACAAAAATAACCCATTATTCTTTTATTTGAGAGGTTAATAAACCCTAAACAATTTGAATGTATAGAGTGAAATCCATTTGAGGGTGTCAAGTCTTGGTTTATTTGATTTTGATGGAATTGACGAGATGCTACATTTTAATTTTAACAATGTGTCCTATGTGTGCTTATTCTTTCAGTTGTTATTTTATCCTAAACCTTTAATGTGAATTAGCTTTTTGATATTTTTGGATAACACGAAAGAAGATGAGAGGTTTTTATGAGGATGATTAATATATGCTTGAGGAAAAGCATCATTCTAATGTAGGGGAATTTGATAAGATGTTATTTTGATATATTAATTGGAATTATCTCTTTTTTTGATATATTTTAATGCTTGAATATGAAAATTAATGTTTGTTTTGTTTTAGGCGATCAAAAGTGGAGATTACATCAAATTGGGGCATTATTGGTGAAATTCATGACTTTTGGAAAAGGTGGACAGATTATTGCAGTGGATAAGGCAAGATCACGTTTAATGCCAAATTCACTTAAAGAGTTGGAGTTTAATTAGCAAATTTTTTGCATCTTTATTATAAGAGGATTTGGATTTGTTTTAGATAGGATTAAACTAGGGTTTGAGTAGAAAAACAATAGGAGGGATGTCTTACACCTCAACCTTCCTCTTTTCATTTTCTTTTAGTTTTCTCTTAATCATTCATCTTTCTTCTATTTTGGTGTTGAAACCTAAGTCATGTCTGGCTAAACTCAAATATTACGAATCAAGTGGTTTCAAAACTCTATTTGTAACCTTGTGAGGTTTTGTTCTAAATTTATATTCATTTTTTAATTCAATTATTTCTTGTTTTATGTTCTTGTACTTCATTAATAATTAATATTGATTGATCTGACAAATTAATTTGATGTTAATTATTCTATAACTATCCATCAGTAATTGTCATGAAGGTAACTTGGTAAAAGTAGCAAATAAGTTATTAATGAATTTGCATATTTAACTTATGGTAAGCGAAAAAATTAAGTTGAATAGTTGCATCTATCTCAATTATTTAATTTAAGGTTTAGTCTTTTTTACTAAGCTTATTGCTATCATTTAATTTACATGGAATGTTATCATACTCAATCAATTGATAGTAAGTTTTCGTTGGGATGCTGGGTTTGAACCAATTAATTTATGAACATTTGAGAATTATCATGGTTCCTAATATGTTTCAAACTAAATGCTTGAATTATCACAATTATTCTTTTTAGACCAATAATTAATGTTATAATTAAATGAAATATTTCCCTTGAATCAGAGTTAAGGAATCCTAAATTTTCACTTTTATATTCAGTTAATTTATTTTGATTTTTTATTAATTTTAGTTAATTAGTTAATTAATCAAAGACTCCCACTTTATTTTATTAATTACAATTAAGAAACTAGTGTTTAATTCTCTTGAGATTAACTTTTTGAAAATTAAAGTCTTCACCAATTATTAAATCTATCTCAACTTTCACTTTTGGAGGTGATTGCTTCCTTGCTTAGTCTCTTTCCTTAAATGACGCATTGTCTTCTCAATTTCTAGATTATATTGCAATTAACCTATCTGAGAAGAACAAGTCATACAAGACGAGAGATTAGCAGTAAACTATACAATAATGCAAAGAAACTAAGAAACTAAAATAATTCTCCGACAATGATGCCCTATTTTTTATCAGGTTGTTAAAGACCTCAAAATTAAATATCATCCTATAACTTCTTATAGGAGTCACAGAACCTGGTCGAATCCAAAGAGAACTAAACACTAGTTTCAAAGAGAACTAAATACTAGTTTCCTAATTTCAACTAACAAAACAAAGTGGAGGTTTTGATTAATTAACTAAGTAACTAAAACTAAAAAGAAATCAATATGAATCAATTAAAAATAAAAGTGAAAAATTCAATATTACTTAACTTTGATTCAAGTGAAAGATCTCATTGAATTGTAACATTGATCATTGGTCTATAAAGATAATAGTCAAATTTAAACATTTTGCAATAGCCCAGACCACTCACCTACAGATATTGTCCACTTTGGGTTGCCCCTAAGGCCAAACCCCTCACGGTTTTGCTCTTCCTACCCTTAGAAAAAAAGATCTTAGGGAGAGGTATCCATATTCTTATAAGGTATACTTCGTTCTCCTCTCCAACCGATGTGAGATCTCACACTCTCCACCTCCCTTAGGGCCTAGCTCTCTTTAGGACCTAGCCTAGCTGGCACAACAGTTCAGGTACCGGCTCTGATGCCATTTATAACGGCCCAGAATATCAGCCCACAAATATTGTCTGCTTTGGGTTGCCCCTAGGGTCAAACCCCTTACAGTTTTTCTCTTTTCACCCTTGGGAAAACACGTCTTAGGGGGGAGGTATCTATACCCTTATAAGGCATACTTCCTTCTCCTCTCAACTGATGTAGGAACTCACACTCTCTTCCCTCTTAGGGTCCAGC
>JAJMLV010000008.1:68466835-68485492 GCA_027123465.1 Erythroxylum coca
TGTATGGATTGGCATGTTGATTTGGATTTGTTGCTTCCGCTGCAAGTAATGATTTCTTAAAAGTTTTGAAATCTACTATTTTTCCAAACAAAGCATGTTTTCTTTTTCCGATCCAACATTCTCATCCTTGGAAAAAATGTGTCGGTAAGGGAGAGGTATCTATACCATTATAAGGCATACTTTGTTCTCCCCTCTAACCAATATGGGATTTCACACTCTCTACCCCCGTTAGGGCCCAGTCTAGCTGATATAATGGTTAAGGTACCAACTTTGATACCATTTATAACAACCCAGATTATTTGCCCACAGATATTGTCCACTTTGGTTTGCCCCTCAGGCCAAACCCCTCACAGTTTTGTTTCATTTGTAATAGCTCACACTACCTGCCCACAGATATTGTCCTTTTTGGATTGCCCCTAAGGCCAAACCCCTCAAAGTTTTACTCTCCCACCCTTTGGGAAAACAAGTATTCGGGGGAGAGGTATCTATACCCTTATAAGGCATACTTTGTTTTCCTCTCCAATCGATGTGGGATCTCACACTCTCCACCTCCCTTAGGGCCCAACCTAGCTGGCATAATGGTTCGAGTACTAGCTCTGATAATATTTGTAATAGCCCAGATCACCCGTCCACTTTGAATTGCCCCTAAGACCAAACCCCTCACGGTTTTGATCTTCCCATCTTTGGGAAAACGCATCTTATAGGGAGAGGTATCTATAGCCTTATAAGGCATACTTCGCTCTCCTCTCCAACCAATGTGAGATCTCACACTCTCCACCCTCTTAGGGCCTAGCCTTATTTAGGGCCCAGCCCAGCTGGCACAACGGTTCGAGTATCGACTCTGATACCATTTGTAACAGTCCAGACCATCCGTCTATAGATATTGTCCACTTTGGATTGCCTCTTGGGCCAAACCCCTCATAGTTTTGCTTTTGCTACCCTCAAAAAAACGCATCTATAAGGGAGAGGTATCCATACCCTTATAAGGCATATTTTGTTCTCCTCTCCAACCGATATAGGATCTAACGGTTTCCACCTCCTTAGGGCCCAGCCTTCTTTATAGCCCAGCCTAGCAGGCACAACGGTTTGGGTACCGGCTCTGATACCATTTGTAACAGTCCAGACTACCTGCCCACAGATATTATCCACTTTGGGTTGCCCCCCTCACGATTTTGCTCCATTTATAAGAGCCTAGACTATTCGCCCATAGATATTGTCCTCTTTGGGTTGCCCCTAGGGCCAAACTTCTTACGATTTTGCTTTTCCCATCTTTGGAAAAATGCATCTTATAGAGGAGAGGTATCCATACCCTTATAAGGCATACTTCGTTCTCTTCTCTAATCGATGTGGAATCTCATACTCTCCGCTCCCTTAAGGCCCATCCCTTTTTATCACCGAGCCTAGCTGTTACAACGATTCGGGTACTAGCTTTGATATCATTTGTAATAACCAAGACCACCCTCCTACAGTATTGTCCGCTCGAGGATTCCCCTAGGATCAAACCTCTCACGGTTTTTCTCTTCCCATCCTTGGAAAAACGAGTCTGTAAGGGAGAGGTATTCATACCCTTATAAAGCATATTTCGTTCTCCTTTCCAACCGATGTGGAATCTCACACTCTCCACTCCTTTAGAGCCCAGCCCTTTTTAAGGCCTAACCTAACTGACACAACAGTTCAGGTACCGATTCAAATACCATTTGTAATAACCCAGATCACCTTCCTATAGATATTGTTCTCTTTGGGTTTCCCCTAGGGTCAAACTCCTCACGGTTTTGCTCTTCCCATCCTTGAGAAAACGAGTCTGTAGGAGAGAAGTATCTATACCCTTATAAGACATACTTCGCTCTCCTCTCCAACTGATGTGAGATCTCACTCTCTCCACCCCTTGAGGGCCCAACCTAGCTGGCATAACGATTTGGGTATCTGCTTTGATACTATTTGTAACAACACAAACCACCCACCCATCGATATTGTTCACTTTGGATTGCCCCTTGGGCCAAACACCTCACGATTTCGCTCTTTCCAGATAATATCTTTGGGCGGGTGGTCTAGGTTGTTACACATTTAGTCCAAAGCATATTAAGATTGCCATGATTGCCATAATAAGTTTCAAATTTTCATAAATTAATTGGTTCAAACCCATCATCCAAACTAAAAATTACTATCAATTATTGGGTATGATAGCATTCAATATCAATTTAATGATAACAATAAGCTTAGTGAAAAAAACTAAACCCCAAATTAAATAATGTTTAACTTAGCTTTTTTGTTTATCATAAGTTAAACATGCAAATTCATAAATAACTTATTTATTACTTTTAGCAATCCTTCATGACAACTGCAGATAGATAGCTATAGAATAATCAACATCAAATTATTGTTAGATTAATTAATATTAATTGTTAATGAAGTATAAGAACATAAAACAAGAAATACTTAAATTAAAAATGAATATAAGTTTAGAACAAAACATCGCAAGGTTACAACCAGAGTTTTGAATCTCCTTGATTTAGAATATTTGAGTTTAATCACACGTGGCTTAAGTTTCAACTCCAAAAATAGAAGAAAGATGAAAGATTAAGAAAAAACTAAAAAGAAAACAAAAAGAGGAAGATTGGATGGTGTAAGATGTCCCTCCTATTGTTATATTAGTCAAACCTAATCTAATCCTAATTTGCAAAGATTTCTATCTAAAACAAATCTAAATTCTTATATAATAGGGATGTAAAGAGGAATCTAGCATGATCTCGCTTTGGGTGTGATCTCGCTTTATCCACCGTAGTAATTTGTCTACTTTTTTTCAAAATTTGTGATTTTCACCAATAATGCCCCAATTTAATCCAATCTTCACTTTTCATCTCCTAAAATAAAAAACCATGAATTTTCATATTTAAACACCAAAATATATCCAAAACAAAAAAGATAACTCTAATTAATATATCAAAATAACATCTAAATATTCCACCAAATAAAATTCTAAGTTTTTGTTTGCCTTCTTTTAATTTCACTTGTATTTGATATGTATGTTAAATTTTATATATACAATATAATTGTAACTATTTTAATTTCAAGTTTTACTTTTAATTAGCTATTGTTGTAAGTTGTAATGAGAGCCATGCATATTTATTATTATTATTATTATTTTATATTTTGATATAATTATTATTTATTATATGATGAAATTGTAATACTTTAAGGACTTTATATTGTCATTAATTTTATATTTGTATAACAATTAAAATTTTTTCATATTATTTGTGATTATTTATATATGAAATACATTTAAAATATTAATAAAAATAAATAGATAGATATTTTTAAAATTTTATTATTATGAATTTTAGAGATTATATATTATACATGAGACTATTTTACAATTTTTAAAAAATTCAAAAACTAATTTATAAATTTAAAAAGTTACACTAATCTTAATATAAATTTAATATTGTGCTGAAACTAAATTTGGTACCAATTCGGTATTCATAATGTTGCCCTGCCTAAACAGAGGCGAACTTAGAATTTACATTGTGGCATGCAGAGAAGAATCTCGGGATATGCAACAAGTTATCAGGAGGAAAGGAACAGAGTTGTCGTCAAGGAAACAAAAAGGAATAATAAAACCTGCGCATTTATGGTTCGTTCACACAAATTTTGTCAGTTGATACTCCACGTTGCCATTCTACATCACAGTTTTGAGTCAGGCCTATATTTAAAGGTAGTTTAAGAAGTCATAAACGTTGGGAAGAACACATCTCGAATTCTAGCAACACTGTGCCTTTTTATATAATATATATAAATTGCACAAACTCAATCAAGCTAAAAAAAAGGGGGTAATTTTAACAAAAGAGCTAGCAATACTTTTTCCACTTGCTATGTGTTGCATCAAGTAGAACAGCAACCTCTCTTTGTACCAGAGGTATCAGAAACATTGATGGTGGTTCCTTGTCCAGGAACTGTGGAAGCTTCCTGTGCAGCCAACGCTTTCTTGCTAATAATATGGTATATTTCTGTCAATATGGTCTGGAATGCCTTCTCTATATTGGTAGCATCCAGTGCCGATGTCTCCAGGAATGATAGACCTTCCCTCTCTGCCAAACTATGACCATCCTCCTCTTGAACAGCTCTCAGATGATTTAAGTCAGACTTGTTCCCAGCCATCATAATCACAATGTTGGAATCAGCATGGTCCCTTAACTCACGAAGCCACCTCTGGACATTCTCAAAAGTTTGCCTCTTTGTTATATCATACACAAGAAGAGCACCAACAGCCCCTCTATAATAAGCACTTGTGATTGCTCGGTACCGCTCCTGACCTGCTGTATCCCAAATCTGAGCCTTCACCGTCTTTCCTTCAACCTATACCAAAGTAATTGTAGAACATGATCAAGCCACAAGAAACGTACTACTCACACATGCTTGTCCTATTAATTCGACAACGAATGACACATCTTTTAGTTGTTAATTACTTGCTGTCAAATTTTCTCACCATAATGACACAGCCTTTAGCTGTTAATTACTTGCTGTCAAATTTTCTCACCATACCTATTCTTTCTTTTCCTTTTCCCCCCTAACATTCAACCAACAAGATCTACAGATCAAAGCTTTCATAGTCCACATGTATACGAAACAATATCAATTGATAGCACCAGACAAGACCAACCCTGTAATTAGCTCTGGAAGATAAGATCCCAGAGACAAAATTCCAGCTACTAGATCAAACACACATGTTCAACACAGGAATTGTGAAATTGCCCTTAGAATCAGAGATATCACTTCACATAACCTCAATCGGCCAAGACGAGCATCACTGAAAGGACATCCAAAACGAGGACATACGCATAACAAGGAAAATTATAAATTTTAATTTTTGATCCATCATTTAGTGAATAGATCGCCGCAAAAACAGAAAGAAGCAAGAGGGTATGGGAAAAGTAAAGACCTGCAGAGTTCTTGTGGCGAACTCGACACCGATAGTGGACTTGGATTCCAAGCAGAACTCGTTCCTCGTGAACCTGGAAAGAATGTTAGATTTGCCTACTCCAGAGTCACCGATCAACACGATCTTGAATAGGTAATCGTACTCATGATCCACTCTATTAGCCATCCTATCTCCGTCTGTCTCACTACCTCGTCTCCAATCTCTGAAGCCCACCAATCACAGAAGATCTTGAGAGACTACAAGTCAAAGCTACAAAAAAGCCAAAAACTTTACACCCCAAAACTAAAAGGGGGCGAGTAGATCAATAAAAGACTGGATCATTTATCGTATTTTCCTCTTGTTTTCCACTTCCCCTATATGGGAAGTTGAGATTTGAGAAATCGAAGGGATAGTAACAGGAAATGGGTAGCTTCTTTTTTCTTTTTTTACTTTACTTTTTGGGAGCTTGGGAGGAGGGAAAAAGAAAGAAACAATGGAGGTCAGGTTTCGAGATAGGACATGAATAAATATACATAGGATGGATGGAGTGAAGATTCTGCGCTGTAGAGGGAAAGATCGTGCGAACGGTGTCGTTACCATGGTGGGAGTGTATATGGCAACCGACAGTGACAGGCTATCAGGTAGGCCGCCCGTAAATGTTTAGTGATTTCCACGCCTCTGCCTCCAACGTTGATATTGGGGACCTGTCTTTTCCTTTTCCTATGTTTATAATTTTAATTATTTGTTTGTTTAACTCCTCCACACCATAACTAAACATAGATTATTTATTTTTGTTTGATTAAAAATATAAAGGTATAAGTACAACCAAAAAGTTAAATAGAATTCTTAAATACAATATTTATTTAATAATAATAAGATTAAAGACACACAACTACGAATAACAATATAAATTATGCTATATTATCGTCATTATCATTATCACCTTAATTTAAAATCTTGCAATAAAGTAGAATATAAGGACATCTGATAGTACACAACCTTATCCTTACATAATAGGGAAACTGTTTTCGATAGATCCACAAACAGATGTGATAATAAAAAAAATGATACAAAGAATTATCCAAAAATGATGAGTACAAAAGATGGAGGCTTGAATGGGAAGAAAAACCTGATCAGATAAAAAGGCAAAAATAACTAGTTTGAGAGTTGAGATTATACTGCTGTATATAATTACAAATTGTAAATTATGCACTATAGGCCTATATTAGGATTCTATATTAGTAGTTAGGTGAAATGATTTGGGATAAGATCTTATTTGAAAATGAACAGTGGAGATTCACAGGAGCATGTTACTATGGTAGCGAAATATCTAGTACAGCAGTGTTTCCTCTAAGTTGAATACTTTTAAGGTTACAACACCAGAAACTGAATCATAAACATGATCATTCCAGCAGAAAGAGCCACCTATTTTTATGTTCTTAAACCTAAAAAGAAATCAAGTTAGAAACGTTAATCTGTGCTTGATAGAGATTCTCTTTCTTGTATCTACATCCTTTATGCTTTGTGCTGGAGATGTTATTATTTTTAGTTGTCCACAAGGTATTCTAAGAGGGTACTAATTATGAAAAGGTATCTTTAAGTCATCTACTTTCAAATTAATCTCCTCTTGAGTTGGATAGGTCCTTTGTGGAAGGCAAAATTTTGACTCCAAATTTTAAACGGCTATATACATGAGGACGGTTTAAATCTGCGACTTTATTTAAGTAATTCTTTACCAACTCACTGTAACTTAAAATTGATAGTGATGTTATTATTATTATTATTTTCTTTCTTTGATTCGGTGATTCAGTTAAGTCACTGAACTGAATAATATGTTTTTCCTTTGTCGTCCCATTATGAGCCACTCATTTCCAACGATACCACAATATAATATAGTATGCTGTTGCTGTTACCATAACATGAACGCGCATGACGTGCTTTGAGGGTTGAGGTAATGCACTGCCCACTGCGAAATGCGAATCTGTCATCTTTGACCTTTTCTTTTGCTATTTTTAATATGGTTGTAGTGCTCGTTACATTGTGAAGGTTCTTATTCCTTCTTTTACTTTTGAAGCTGATCAATTTCGTAATGATTATGTTCCAAGCACATCCCTTCCAACATACTCGAGCTGAGATTAAGACTAATGATTTGTGACGCATTCTAGTGGCGTTTGAGTTATATTGTAAATTACTCTACGAGAATATTGTGGGCAATAATCCCTCTCTTTATCAAAAGAAAAAATTGTCCCACACTACCAGATGATTAAAACCAAAGTATTATAATAATCATATAAATTTTTTACTTCTCTTTTAGAAGAAGAAATCGACCATGCTATTAGATAAGGATGGGAAAAAGGTTCCAGCCAAGTCTGACCTAGTCAAAATGATATCGTTCTACTAAAAATGATGTCGTTTTATTTTTTATGAAACGTAATAACAATTTGGCCCTAACAGTAGGGTCTTAGGTTGAGGCAGGGTCCAAGCAAGTTCGAATCTACTCCCCTTCCGCCCCTGCCCTGAAGAGAGAATGTGACATTGGTGATAATGTTGATGGTCTGAGTGGCAATAATGTTGCTTCATTATCACTAGCTAAGAAGAACAATTTCAAAACTACTGGAGCGATTAGAGAAACATGAAAAAAGGATAGTAAAAATAGAGTCCATTAGTTTATGTAATTATAGTCAATCGATTAATTGCAATTAATATATGATATTATTAAATTACTCAATGTATATATTCTTTATTTTATATATTTTATGTATTATATTTAATATTAAAAATAATTTTAAATAATTATTATGCAAGAGAATCCATGATAGTATCATAATTATGAGAATTAATTTGTATTTAAGTATTATTATTAAATTATTCTTAGTTATAGTTTTATTAAGATGAGATATTAGTGAAATGGTAAAAGTAATATACATTATGTTTGTGGAAATAAGAAGCAGAGAAAGAATGACGAAAGACTTCGTATATTTATGTATTTATACACATTGGATGACTCAATCCTAAGAAACAAGATCAAGGAAATAGTTGTACAACATTAATACACACGATTCTAGTAGAAAACTAACAATAAACATGTGTTGATGTTTGACTTTAAGGATTATGTTAATAACCCCCTCAAACTCAAGGTGGTATTGAAGATCCTAACTTGAGTTTGGAGGGAAGATCTTGAAAATGTCTAGGCGGATGAGATTTGGTAAAAGGATCCACAATCTACAATTAGGATGAAATGGGAACAATTTTTATAGTTCCTTTAAACATATGATAATGCCCAAGATGATAATCAATCTGGATATGTTTTGTCCATTCAAGGAAGATATCGTTATGGGCAATCTGCATGGCACTGTGATTGTCATCAAAGATAGGAAATGCTAAAGAAAAAGAGACACCTATGTCTTGAAGTAACCATCATAACCAAGTCAGATATGGCTCAATATTCCGCTTCAATTCTTAAGCGAGAGATAATCATTATTTTTTGCTACGCTAAGAAATAAGATATGTGACAAGAAAGAAGCCATAGCCAGTAGTGCATCAGTGATCAGTTGGGTCTTCAACCCAATTAGCATCAGAGTATGCAAGTAAGTCTACTGAAAATGAATGACTAAAGTGAAGCCCATGAAACAAGGTTCCATGAATGTACGAAAGTATATGGAGGACAATCGAAAAGTGAGTGGTATGAGGTGTAGGTATGAATGGACTCACAATTTGAAAATATGAACAATGTCTGGACGAGTGATAGTAAGTTATATAAGATTACCAACTAGCTATCGATAAAGTGTACCATCATTTAGAGGTGTTTCATTAGTAGCAAAAATATGATCATTGGAATCAAGTGGAGTGTTAGCAGTCTAAATGTCAGTAAGGTCAGCATAAGAGATAAGATTAATAGCATGTTTTATTTAGGATAAACAGTAACATGAAATGCTAGAGGATAATTTAGGTAAGGGAATTGTAACTTGATGGCTGTAACATGAATTCTATGTTACTTGAACTGGAATGGAACATGTGTGGAATTGATGATATAATAAAGTTTAGAACATGATGCTTTTTTGATAGATTTTGGTATGGATTTTGTTGCATGAAAGAAAATGACTTGTGAGTTGTTAAATGAGTAATTTTAAGTTGAAACTAGATATGAAATTGATGAGGAGTTGGCATATAATTGAGGTATACTTGAAGCACGATTTAGGGATTGTCATGTTGGTGTTTTGAAATTTGGAAGAAGATGTTTGGATTTAGAATTCGCATGAAAATAAGTAGTCCACAATTGTGACACTCATCCTACAATTTTGGGCAGATGTATTAGCTTCTGTCACAATCGTGGGAATGTACCCCACAATCGTGGGTAAGGACTTAACATGGTAATCTTTGTTTTATGTAATTGTTGAACCATAGTAGGATAATATACATTAAATTGGTGTAATTGAAGTTGATTAAGATTTGTAATGAACCTAGTTTGAGAATAGATTGATTGGTCTAAAGGTTAAATAGGTTTTGGATTTTCAATTGAGGTAATAAGTTATGGAAGGTGTTATTTTAATTACAAGTATCTAATTTGGAATTTATAAGTTATTAAAGAAATGAAGTATACTTATGAACATAAATGTGATTTAAATGATATAAGCGATGTGTTAGTTATGAATGTTTGTGAATTGGGAACTTAGGTGAGTACGTGTAAAATGTAATTACTTAATGTCTCATTAGTATATTGATTTAAATGCTTAAATTCACAAGGCATAATGAGTTTGTTTAAGTGTGAATAAATATATTCAGTTTGACCATAAGAAGATAAATTCATACTTATGCATTATTTCATTGTCAAATGATTTTGAAATGTAGAATGTTTCTTTTTAAAACTACCAAGTCTTAGTTGTGGGTAAATAGGCATGCCTAGAAGGGCCTGCAACTACTTCTGTAACTTAACACTAAGGTGTCCCCTGATTATTGACACTACAGTGTCCCCTGATTATTGACACTATGGTGTCTCCTAATTATCAATACTATAGTGTCCCCTAATTTTGAGACATAAGTCTCTTCTATTATATGATACCAATCATGGTATCTTTTGTTCCGGTTCTATTACTCGTTTATGTAAAAAAGACTAGCAGGCTAATCTATTTGTGTTCAGATATATGATCCGCTCTGATGTAAGCTAAATTATGTTATGATACAAATAAGTTTAATCTATTACAAGTTATGTTCTAATTTGACACAATGATATCCTGTTTTGAGATTTTGAGTCTGTTCTGAAACAAGATAAGTTCTAATTTGATACAAGACATATCCTGATCTGATACAAGTTATATTCAAATCTAATCTGAAAGTATTATATCCTATTATGATACTTGTACATTTTGTTCTGATATTTAAAGTTTTTGTTCTGTATTGATGAATCATATTATGTTTTGAGACACATAATGTTTAGATTACTCTTTAATATGAACAATTAGAGATTGCTTTTGATATGATTTGATTATGTACATGTGAATGCTACATGACTGTTAGAGACAGTCACCAGTTTATATCTTATTTTGTTGTTCCTCACTAAGCTATATGCTTAACACAGTGGTTTTGCCTTCGTGTAGGTTTTGATATGAAGGTTTAAAGACTGGGACCAAGACAAATGTAGTAGCCAAGAAGAATATGTTTTGTTTTGGAAATGTTTAGTTTGTTTTTGGGTTGTACTCATTATGATGAGACCCTTTTGTATTTTGTGTATATAGTTTGTAATAACTATAATACAGGTTTGATCTGAATGTTTAAAGCATGTATTATGATATTTATACAATGTGTATAAGGTTAATTATTGTCAAGAACAAATGAAATGTAGTATATGTTTGCATGAGTTTCTTGAAAAACTTGGAATGCTATGGATTTTTTAGTTTTGTTTTGTGTGGAACCTATATATCCTCTTAGAGAGTAAGTGGGTGTTATAAAAGCAATGACCCACGATTGTGGCATGTCAGGCCAGTATCAAGATAGAAGCCCAAGGAATGGCCCAGGATCGTGGCCTGTATGCCAAGATCATGACAAAAGGCTCTTATATGAGCTATAATCGTGGCCTGCATCAGACTGACGCATAGACACTAACAAATGTCAAGTTTCGAGAGATTTTTGGACCTTTTAGACCCTGAAAGAACCCTAAGGTTACCCAAAATGTAAGAGGATATAAAAATAACAAAAAGAGGCAAAGAAATGAGCTTTTTACATCATCCACCTTTAGAAACCCTAGAGAGACCATCGAGGGATAGAGGAAGAGAAGAAGGAAGAGAGAAGAGGAGAAGAAGTTGACTCGAAGTACTTCCTAGATCAGGAGGTTTACTGAAGTCGCTACCTCCCATCATCCATTTTAGATTGTATTTCTTGTTCCCATCAATTTTATTATTTTATAGAATTGGATTGAATAGTTGTGATAGGATTTAGAATGTCGAGGATGCTTTAAACTCACCTTTGGAATTTTATTTTTGAATTAATGGGAATCTAATTGTTTATATGCTTATTGGATATTGTTCTGGTTTGATTCTTCTATTAAATAATTCAATAATAAAGTGAGAGGGTGAATCGAATAAAAAATGATTAAATTGGACTAACGAGGGTTAGGTGATTTAACAAAAACCATAATTAAATTACATCGATAATTTGTAAAGAGAGAGATCTTGTATAGGTTTCTGATAATGTATTAGAGAAACTTTAGAACTAATTAGGATTTTAAATAGATTATGAATTGAGAGATTGCAACCTCCGTAATCTGATTAAGGTTTATGATTTATGGTTAATGTTTATAACTCGAGAGAGAGTAATTAACCCTAGGATAGTCTAGAACCAATAATTTAATAATTCATAATTATTTAGGTTAGCATTAAGGATAGGTAAAATTCCCTTTATGTCAATTGGTAATTTCCTTCAATTAATTCTTAGGGGTGTTGTAAATTGTTTAATAATTATTATTTTCATGTTTGATTCTTGGTTTGATTGATTGAATTAAATTATCATATTCGTTTCGCTACACCTTGAATTTTTCTTATTTGTTTCTAGCTTTAGATTTTAGGATTAGATTAGTTCCCTGCTTGTGGAATCAACACCTTTGGTACTACACTAATGAATCATGTGCTTGTGAATTATCAAGGGTTAATAGTTAAAACTTAGACACAACCAAAATCCAATCAAGTTTTTGATGTCGTTGCCAGTTATGTTTGATGTTGGTTTAGGGTAAGAATTGATCATTTTGGTGTAGGAATTGGGGGTGGCCACCTTTATGATTGAGCTAGGGACTAAGAGAGGAGAAGAGAAGTGGAGTTGTAGATCAAGAACCCATGATCGTGGGAATGAGTCTATTTCCTATGACTATAGGAAATCTCTTTAGAATGTTTCTGCCACATTAACCCATGATCGTGGGAAGCACAGGGATAATTCCGACAATGGTGGGAACTGGAGGTAGAATGAACATGCGAGTTTCGCTTGTTTTTAGGGTTTTTTTGACTTATCTTGTGATATATAAAACAAATCCCTATGGCCAAAAGAGGGTCATGGGAAACTTACCTCCTTGAGTGAAAAGACAGATTGTGAGCCTAGAGAGAGGTAGAGAAGATTTTCATTCCCAATTGGGCAAAGAGCACGCTAATTCTAGATTTTCTAGATTTGGGAAAAGAAGAGGAGGAGATTGCTTCATTTAGTTCCTATTTCATTTTTTCTCTTCTACATCTTTATTATGGATTATTTGGTTGTTGGGGATGTTAATGACATTATAAGTGGATAAAATATTTTTTAGGGTTTATTGTTTAAACTAGTTGTGAACCTTTAGTTGTTAATTTAATAATATAAATGTTTGTGATATTTATTGAGCTTAAACCTTGCAACAAATCGAGATTGTGGGCTTGGTAATCTGTGTTAAATGTACAACGAGGGTTGACATTTGATATACCTATAGATAATAAGTTATTGATTTATTAGGAAGAGATTTCAATAGATTGATATAATGCCTTACGATAGCTTCATATCTAGTTGAATATTTAGGAAAGGCTTTACATATCGAGAGATCCCAAATTTAATCCTAATTTATTTAACTAGTGACATTTAGTTACACCTTGAGAGAGGGTAGTCAAAATTTTAGGAAACCTTGGGCCAAGCATATAACATCCTGTTACCCATGTTAAGGCCCTAACAGTGTATATATGAGTTTAGTAAGAAGTTGAAAAGTGCATTTCATGTTCATGCATAATTTGGCATACACATACATTTGAATATTGAATTTTTGCACATTAATATGACTGTACATGCTTTCATTAACTTTTTGGGGTATAATTGCCTTATAAATGTGATTATATTGAGAATTATGGTTTTTATGTATTGAAAATTGATTTTGAGAGTATATGTATTGATTTAGTATTTTTGGTAAAATTTGGGAAATTTGTAAAAATTTTGGATATTTTTGGACTCGAAAAAATGCCAAGTAGAAAGACAATTGATAAATGGTAGTAGAATTAACTGTCAAATGATGGTGAAAATTTTGATAAATGACTTTGGGACTTAATGACTTATATCATTAAAAATTGGGAGACAATTGGAGTAGAAATTGAAGACAAATGGACTAGTTAAATAAGTGAAAACAAGTGAGACCATAGGAAGTGGACATGTGGCAAGTGACAAGTGTTAGTTGCCAAGCCATGCTTCCAACACTTATGATACTCTCTTCTAAGTGAAAGACCAACTTCATTTTTAATTATCTTTCACTTTATTCATTTTCTCTCACCGTTTGTTACTTTCGTTCTTCATCTTCTTCTCTTTTTTTTCTCCATTCACAATATTTTCTTTCCAACCCTACTCTTCATTTTGAGTTGCCATCATCTTTCACTTTCCACTTCCACCATGTTATCTCTATCATCTTACCACTAGAAAACCTAACCTACTCCACCTCCATGTTGATGACCGTGAGATGTATGGATAGCTAGGTTTCTTTGAAAATTTTGAAGAAATTTTGAGTAAATCAATTAAGTATCATGTTAATCCTTATGAGTTGTTGGTATATGAATCAAATATAGTGATTAACTGACATTACATGATCATGGAGAAAATGGTCATTTTTCCTGAACACCGTGAATATAAGATGAAATATTGATGTGTTGTTTTGACGTACTTGATGATCAATATGTCTTAAGATGGTGTTGAAATGATTTTTGAGTTTGAAAGATCAATAAAAATGTGTATGAAAAAATGCAACAGAAAAATGAAGAAATGCAAAAAAATGGATAAAATGATGAATGTGTGTGAATGATGTTATGCTTTTGATGTTTGTGCTTAATCATGGATTTTGATTTGTTTTGAGAGCGTTGATCTGAAATGAGAGTCAAAATAAATAGAAAGTAATGGATATAAGTTATAAATATTAGATTTAGCAAAGGAGAGGAAGAAGAGAAGAAGAAACTCTGCAGTTTCGGATGAATGAGGAGTGCTTGAATTTCTTAACTAGAATAATTTCACTAAACAGTCAATAGTATTTTGGCCATATCTTGATCTGTAGATTTTCAAATGGAATGATTTTTAATCTAGATGAAACTAGAGACATACGACTATAATTTGTGAGAAGAAGTTGAATTTGGATTCTATCATTAAGGGTTTTGAAATTTATCTTGAAGTTCAATTTTGTCTTAGGCTGCAGCACTACCCGTGGTAGAAATCATATCCTGTTGTTATCAAATAAAATATATTGATGTAAGCCAAATCAAACAATATTTTCTTTAAAAAAGTTATAGCTTATTCTCTTAGATTTCAACTGGTATAAACTTTTTTGCATATCTATTGACGTCCAAATGCTTCTCTATTTCATGCAAAATATACATTTACACATATCATAAATTTGCACAATTATACACATACTCGTTTATGCACATATGGATTATGTATCAATGAGCTCGGTATCGACAATAGATATGGGACAATTTTGGCACTCAGTCACAACAACATAATAATCAAAAGCGATTCTCACAAGCATTCCATATACAGTCAATACGAGTGTTTGACTTACTAACATATATTGTAGACATGTATTCGAATGAGAGTAGTTATGTGATGTAAATGATATGTCATGCTATATGCTAAATGAAAAGATGTGAATTATGTGTTTACATGTGTTGATCTATTGTATGAATTGAGTGAACTATCAAGGATGGTTACCTCATTGAGTTTGCAGAACTTACCAAAATTGCAACATTGATTTTTCAGAACCGAGAGAGGATATTAGCGATAGAGAGACTCTACAAGAAGCATAAATGCTATACTTTTAGGAAGAAGAAATAACTCAAAAGTCGGTCAGCCGAGACTAAAGAATTAGATCAAAATTTTTGTATAATTCCTCTTTCTTGTAGCGTGTTTTTCATTAGGTTTTGGATGATGTACATATTTGGATGGTTTGTAAGGCTACAATGTACATATTTAGTTTTTATGAAATGAAAGGAGGAATTCAGTCGGTTTAAAATATTGTGATATTTATGTTTTTATATGATGATGCCATGATTAAGTTGGTGATGTGAGTGCTCTAACATGCCACCCTTGTGGGGTACATATTCAGATATCACTCAGGATGTCAGGTACGGGTCTCATGAGAGTGGGGTTTTAGATTTTGGTATCAGAGCATGGTTTGACATCTATAGGGATAGAATAAGCATATAGACATAAAATCTCATAAGAAATGCGAGTAGTAATTGAAGTTATTGTTTTTATAGGTCATCCAATGTAGGTGATCAATAAGGACAATTAGTTGACCTAGGATCGACACAAGCCAGTAGAGTGTCTTCTATACCTCATCCTGAGCGAATGCCTCCTAGAATTCCTAAGAAAAGGGAAAGCAAGTATGACAAGTTGCAAAAGCAGGGAGCTGTGGACTTCTATAGAAGTACAGACATTATAGAGGCCAAGGGATGGCTATAAAGAACTGAGATGATCTTTGACCAGATAGACTGTGAGTCAGACTAGAAGTTTGACTTTGTAGTTTCTTTTTTGCAAGGCCCAGCATATCAATGGTGGAAAGCTGTTCCAGATAGTAACACTAGGCCTTGTAACATGAAGTGGGAAGATTTTTTGAGGGTCTTTAGGGAGAATTATATGCCCAAGATCTATTTGGAGGGAAAGACGAAGGAATTTCTGGATTTGAAGCAAGGCAGAATGTCTGTGGCAAATTATGAGATTAGGTTTAATGAGTGCGGTATGCTACTACCTTGATTCCTATTGAGGAAGACAAGTGCAAGAGATTTGAAGACGAGTTGAATATTGAAATTCAGATAAAGCTAGCAATCACCAATTTGAGCAGTTTTCTTAAGCTCAGAGCAGCCTCGATCCGAATAGAGCAATTATTGAGAGATGATTAGGGAGAACATAGACAAGAGTCTATAATGAAGAGGCCTAGTGAATCTCAGGGTAGTTTTGGCAAAAGGTTTAGTAAATGCCAGAATAGATCCTTTCGATGATCCAAATAGAGTAATTATTAAGAGATGATTAGGGAGAACATGGACAAGAGTCTAGAATGAAGAGGCCTAGTGAATCTTAGGGTAATTTTGATAGAAGGTTTAGTAAATGCCAGAATAGATCCTTTTCATTACCAGCTAGATCAAGACAGTCGGGGTTCAGACAAAGGGGTATCCTTGTACAGTTTAGTAGTGGAAGAGGAACAATAGCGAGTCAGCTACCTAATTGTGAACATTGTGGGAAAAAGCACAGTGGTGAGTGTTGGAGATTGTCTAGAGCTTTCCTTAAATACGACTCTTTTGATCATCAGATTATGGATTGTCCTGTTATTGCTAGAGACCAATCTAGTGAGAGAGGGAGATTTGTGAGTGAAGCTATAGTCCATCAGAGCTGAGCTAGTGCGTCTGAACAGAGAGGTTGTGGGAGAGGTAGAATGGGCTCTAGGAGTCCTTCTGTCAGGACTAAGGTGCAGAGCAATCAATCACAATCTAACGCCCGAGTGTATGCAATGACAAGATGAGAGGCTCAGGATTCCCCGAATGTCGTTGCAAGTGTGTTACTTATTTTTGATTTTGAAGCATTTGCATTGCTAGATCCTAGATCTACACATTCTTTTATCGCATCGCATCTGCATCTAGGTTGCATTGTAATAGAGAGTTATTGGAACATGGATTAGAGGTGAATACTTTGATTGGCAGTATTATAGTAAGAGAAGAAGTCTACAAGAGATGTTTGATTAGAATTGATTAGGCAGAATTTGAGGTAGACTTTATTATATTACAGTTAAGAGAGATTGACATTATTCTAGGCATAGATTGGCTCATTGTTTATAAGGGTTATCATGAACTGCTACACTAAAGAATTGATATTAAAATCTCCTAATCAGCTGAGAGCAGTTTTTTGGGGTGTTAGTCAAATAGTGCTAGCCAGGATGATCTCACTTATGAGTTCTTTGAGGTTGATCCAAGGGGGATGTGAGGCCTATTTGGCCCACGTCATCGATACTCGAGCTGAACAGAGTGTGCAAGACATTCCTGTTGTTAAGGAATTCCTGGAAGTGATTCCCACTGAGCTATCTATTTTACCTCCAGATCGGGAAGTAGAATTCATAATCAACTTAGTTCTGGGTGCTGCTCCTATATCTATTCCTCAATATAGAATGGAACTTATGGAACTAAAGGAGTTGAGGACATACAGGAGTTGCTAGAAAAGGGTTTCATTCAACCCAATGTTTCACCTTAGGGAGCTATAGTATTATTTGTGATAAAGAAAGATGGTACTCTGAGACTATGCATCTATTATAGGCAATTAAATTAGATAACAGTGAAGAATAAGTACCCGTTGCCTAGAATTGATGAGTTGTTTGATTAGTTGTAGTGAGCTTAGGTGTTCACTAAGTTAGACTTGAGATCAAGGTACTATTAGTTAAAGATAACGAAAGTTGATGTACCAAAAAGTGCATTTAGGAGCTGGTATGGGCATTTTGAGTTTTTAGTGATGCCGTTTGGGTTAACTAATGCCTAGCTACATTTATGGCTTTAATGAATATAGTGTTTCAGCCCTACCTAAATCAATTTGTTATTGTGTTTATTGACGACATCTTAGTATATTCAAAGAATGGAGAAGAGCATGTTGAGCATCTGAGAGTGATTTTATAGATTATGAGGGAGAAATAGTTGTATGCCAAATTCAGTAAGGGTCAAAATTTTGACTAGATCAAGTAGTATTTCTGGGTCATATAGTATCTAGACTAGGCATAAAAGTGGATCTTAATAAGGTTGAGGTAGTGATGAAGTGAGAAGCTCCGCAGAATGTATCAGAAATATGGAGTTTCCTTGGATTGGTTGGATATTACCAGAGGTTTGTCAAGGGGTTCTCATTGATCTCAGCACCTCTGAAAAAACTTCTAAGGAAGAATGTATCATTGGAATGGAATGATGATTGTGAGAAAAGCTTTGAAAAGTTGAAACATCGATTGACTATAACATCGGGTTAACTATTCCATCGAGAATTAGAGGATACATAGTTTATAGTAATGACACGACCCGCCTTTTTGGACCGTGTTGGCACTAGGGAATGGGTAGGCTTAAAGCCCCCAAAGCCCGTAGTAAGCCTAACTTTTCTATATTTTACTAAAAATTCGGCATGACCCATTCATTTATCTGATAAATCCTTGTACTTGTTAATGGGTGCAATTCTCACATACAACATCTACTTATCATCAACCAACATCGTTCTCAATAACATAACATATCCATACATGTTTTATATAC
>JAJMLV010000008.1:68515939-68526171 GCA_027123465.1 Erythroxylum coca
CCCTGGCACACTCTCCCACCAATGCAGAGCATCTCCCTGAAGCAAATTTGCAGCATACACAACCCTCTCATCATCCTCACACTCCATCTGATCTAGCACCCTCTCAGCCTTTCTCAACCAAGTCTCGGCTTCTTCTGGATCTGTGGTCCCGTAGAAGTCCACTGCTCCATACTTCCTCAATTTGTCAAACCGTCTCCCTTTCTTAGCTGGGGCTGAAGCAGAAGGCTATGGCATCTGACCCATAGCCTGGACAATTGCCTGAGTGAAAGCTTGAAACATCCTCAGATCCAACTAAGGAACTTGCTCCTGCAGAACTGGTAACTCCTGTGTCTGTGATGGAATGGGCTCACTATCTAGCCCTACAGAAGTCTCATCATTTCCTGGGGCTACCGACTCATCAGTACTCTCCTCTCTTGTCAGAGAGTCAGGTGCAACAGATCATTGCAGAACTCCTCGTGTCCTTCTACGAGGTGGCATCTTACTCCTTCAAATATAAACACTAAGGATTAGCTATATGTCAACCTTATTTCCTATATGTATCAAAAGATATTCAAAAGATTAAACATTCTAATCTCATTCACAAACATAACATTCATTGTGTCATTACGATTTATAACTCATGTATAAACATTACATTTCATAATCCATATATTACATTTCAAAAACATAAGAAAGTTTACTACTCTATATACAAAATATCCAATATGAGATGGGATGTTAAACCAAAATATCCTAGCTAGACTCTTCAGTGTCAGCTGATCAAATCTTTGAGCCATTATTGTTTCCCAAATTAACAGTATTAGACTTCTATTAGTTTGCATTAAAACCTAGGTCTCCCTTGCACATTAAAATCAATGTTGCAATTTTGATGAGGTTGTAAACTTAGTAAGTGAACCATTATCGATACGCTCACTCAAGTCAGAACACAAATATCACAAGTAAATAACCAAATTCAATGAGTACATCATATCATTCCATTGTATATACCATATCACCTTTCTTGACATTTCAATAAGAACAACATATACACAAATACTGCATATCAGATATTAAAACAATTCAGTAATTCATCGAAATTTTTTACATGATACATGTAAAGTTATACATGCAAATGCACATGTGGCACCACTTTCATTTTTACTTTGTTGTGACCAATCGCTTATCTATTGTGGATGCAGGCTCATTTCATATCCTATCCCATATCTATTGTGGATATTGGTCTCATTAATAACTGAGCCTGTGGCTCTTTGTGCACATTCCTGTGCTTAAATCTCTTTTTCATATTGGTCACTCTATTCATAACTCCTTTATCTGATCATGCATATTAATGTGATGGAATGTATCAATTCACACATTATGCTATCAATACCTTTTATTCAATGTGCTCAGTCATTAAATTCTTCCGATCTGAGTCCTGCATTCAACATTTAGTTGAGAATACATTTCCCCATTTACATACAATTTGTAAACACTTTAGCAGCTCATAAACTAGTCTTTTATGCATTAAAAATAAAAAAATATCATTCACTATCATATATATAATCCTAGTTCTTTTCCATTTCAGGAACACTACACTAACAACTTTCTTTACCATAAATTCACCTTCATTATACTTTAAATCCCAACCTAAAATCACCCATTGAATAGCCTCTAACCTATGGTTTCATAAATTAATACAAAACCAATTCATCCATCAAATTCCAGCACCACTCATCATCAACCCTACATGAATCTCATCTTAATTTAATCATCATGAATGTTATGCTAACATACATCATAATAGATCAATAAATCACTTACTTGTTCAGATCAATGATCAAGCTAACCTAGCCTTCCAAGCATACAAACAAAACTCTAAGAACAAGGTGAAAGAAGAAAGGGATTTCAGCAATAAGATGAAGATAGCAAAATTTTGGAGTGACAAAGTGCAAAATTTTAGCAAAATCTCAAGGTTGTAAAGGAGGTGTATGGGTGTCAATGATGACAGAAGGAGGAAGAAAATAGCATGTAGTAAGAGCAAAAGAAAGGTGGTCTTTCATGTGTGAGTTGTTGGTGTATAGGTGTATGGTGAGTGTTGAGACACTGGTCATAACACTTGTCAATTAAAGACCAAAGCCATATGTCTTATTCTTAAACTACTAAATGTCACTCCATAACTAGCCCATTTGTCTTATAGTTTCCTAAGCCACTTTCCACCCAATTACCTAAGCCATCTATCACTTAATTATCTAAGCTATTTGTCACTCATTATCCATTGCCATGTGTCACTATTTCATAGGCCGACTCAACCTATATGTCCATGTATTAATTTGTCTTGCCATTTAACATTTTTCCTAGTCTAAGTGCATATATCACATCATCACTCTCCCACTTATAACAATTAATTCCAATTTACTAATTATAGTCCATCAAACTAAAATTCAAGACATGTTCAATACACAATCTCGCAATCACATCATAATTATTTAAAATGTTTCATACCAGAATAAGTCAATTGAGTGCATATAATATCTTTGCAATGTTTTCTAAAGAATAATTCATGTGTTTATGAAAATATTGTGCACGTACATGCCTAGTTCGATGTGTTACAAGATGAGGATCCCAATATACACATAGCCAATTTTTTGGAGATTTGTAACACCTTTAAGATCAATGGTGTCATTAATGATGCAATTAGATTTAGATTATTTTTATGCTCTTTGAGGAACTAAGTTAAGTAGTGGTTGAATTCTATACTGAGGGATCTATCACCATATAGAACCAAATGATAAACAAATTCCTTTTGTAGTATTTTCCACTAACCAAGACTACTAAACTAAGGAATGACATCTCTTCTTATGCTTAGATTGATTCAAAGACCCTATATGATATGTGGGAGAGATTCAAGATGATGTTAAGGAATTGCCTATATCATAGTTTACCACCATGGTTACCAATTCAGGCTTTTTATAATGAGCTTAATAAAATAACTAGATAGAGGGTTCATGCAACATCAAGGGGCACTTTAAACAATAAAAAACTACAAGCAACTTAGAATCTCATTAAGGATATGTAAGTGAACAACTATCAGTGGTGCTCTTCGCGAGCAAAACCTAATAAACTAATTGAGTTTATGATGTACATGCAATTACAAATTTCGCATGCTAGGTTAAAGCTTTTGACAAAAAGATTGATTGGTTAACATTAAACTCCCAATCAATCCAGGTGATACAATGTAATGTGTATGGGCTAGGGCATACAAGTAAAGAATGTTAAGTAACAAAGACTATGGTAAAGTCTGAGTATATGGACTACATGAGAATTTTATAATCCTTATAATAACCCATATAATCACATGTAAAGGAATCACTCATATTTCTCTTAAGGGAAGCAAAGACAATAAAGGAACAACCTTCTACTAGGATTTTAGCAGCACCCACCTTAGGAAAGAAGCCAAACTTAGAAGATATTATGAATAAATTTCTGTATACTTCAGATATGAGATTTCAAACTATTGAAACTCTTTAAGGAATAAAAAAACTCCTATCCATAACTTAGAGAACTAGACTGGACAGTTTGCAAAACTAGTTCCAAAAGATAATAAGGGAGTTTGCCTAGTAGTACGGAAATAAATCATAAAGAATATGCAAAGGCAGACACTTATAGGAAAAAAAGGATTCACAAGCTAAAAATAAGGCCTAGAGTGAAGATGAAAGTGATAAGAGGAGTCAAGAAAAAGCTAACAATGAAGAGCATCCTCTAAAAGTCAAGGAATTCCAATCCTCCTTCCCATATCTTGCTAAGTTGAAGAAAGATCGTACAGAAAAGTTGTTAGGTAAATTTTTTGAAATTTTTAGATAATTCCATATTAACTTATCTTTTGTTTAGTCTCTTTAACAAATTACAAAGTATCTAAGTTATTGAATGAATTGTTATCTAACAAGCGGAAGTTAAAGAAGCTGGCTACAATGGCATTAAGTGAGGAATGCTCAACTATTTTATTAAACAAGTTGTCCAAGAAGGCTAAAGACCCATGATTTTTACTGTCACTTACTTATTTGGCTGACATGGGGGCTAATATTAACTTAACTCCTTATAAATTATTTTTAAAAACTTATATTAGGTTAATCAAAATCCACTAGGATGAGCATTCAATTAGTAAATAGATCACTTAAGTATCTTAGTGGTATTATTGAGGATGTTATTGCTAAAGTTAATAAATTTATGTTTTAAGTTAATTTTGTTATCTTAGACATGAATAAGGATATGGAGGTACCTTTGATTCTAGGTCAAACTGCTAGATCTATTATTGATGTTAGGGATGGTCTTAAGGTTAGGGAAGAAAATAGGATGATACTTGTTATCTTGTTGATACGATTAATGTTGCAGTTTCAGATGTTATATAGGATTTTGTTTCTAAAGATCCAATGGAATTGTGCCTTATTCAAAGTGAAGAGGATGAGGGTAGCCCCATAAAGAATGAGTAAGTAGCCTATTTAGAAGCTAATGAATATATAATGAGGAAGAAGGAGTTTAAAGATATTGATAAAAGAAAGAAGGAATTTTCTCCATTAAAGAACCACTACATTTGGAGTTGAAGAAGTTACCTAATTATTTGGATTATGCATTTTTTGAGAACATTTCAAAGCTTCCATTGATTATTGTTTCAAATTTAAAGGCATATCAAAAAGACAAGTTTCTAAATATGCTTAAGGAGTATAAAAGGGCCATTGCTTAGAATATTTATGACATTAGAGGAATTATCCCCTCCTTTTGCACTCATAAGATTCTTATAGAGGATGATTTCAAGTTAGTTGTGCAGCCCTAAAGGAGGTTGAATCCTAAGATGAAGGAAGTATTAAAACCAAAGGTCATTAAACTCCTAAATGTCGAAGTGGTTACCCCATTTATGATAGTTCTTAAGTAAGTCCTATGTAGGTTGTTCCAAAGAAAGGCAGAATTATGGTAGTAACTAGTAAGAAAATTGAATTGATTCATGTGAGAACCATCACTTGGGTGGAGAGTTTGCATCAATTATATGAAGCTAAATGATGCTCCTTAGAAAGATTAATATCCTTTGCCTTTCGTGGACCAAATGTTCAAAGTGGCTAGCCAGACATATGTGTTATTGCTTTTTGAATGGACTTTTAGGATACTTCTAAATTCCTTTTTCTCTGGAAGATTAAAAAAAAGAGCATTCACGTGTCCCTATGGTACATTCGATTATAAAAATATGCTTTTTAGGTTATGTAATATGTCCAATGCAATTCAGAGGTGCACGCTGGTTATTTTTTATGAACTAGTTGAGGACTTCATGGAGGTGTTTATAGGTGATTTTTCTATTTTGGTGATGATTTTAATTTAGTCCTATATTATTTAGAAAGAGTGCTTCAAAGATATGAGGAAACTAATTTGGTATTGAATTAGGAAAAGTGGACTTTTATGGAACAAAAGGGCTTAGTTTTAGGCCATAAAATTTCAAAAAGTGGTATTAAGGTAGATAAAGCCAAAATAGAAACTATGGAGAAACTGTCATTCCTACTTCAGTTAGAGTTCTTAGAAGCTTTTTTTGACATACAGGCTTTTATAAAAGATTCATTAAAGACTTCTATAACATTTCTAGGCATTTGACCAAATTATTAAGACATGATGCACCATTTAACTTCACTCAAGAATTCTTATATGCTTTTAACATTCTTAAGGAAAAGTTAACTAATGCCTCGATTATGTTTGCACCATATTGAAATTTTTGTTTTGAACTAACTTATGATGTAAGTTACTTTATAGTAGGTGTAGCACTTAGGCTAAAAAGAAGGATAAGCATTTTCATTGAATTTACTACACTAGCAACACTTTGATAGACCCTCAAGAGAATTATACTATCATGGAGAAAGAATTATTGCAATGGTTTTTGCAATTGATAAATTCTGATCTTACATAATCTTGTCCAAAATTGATGTTTATACTAACCATTCTACATTAAGATACTTTCTAAATAAACCAAAATCTAAATCTAAATTGATTAGTTGGATTTTAATATTGCAAGAAGTTTATCTAGAGATTAAGGATAAGAAAGGTGTTGAAACCTGGTAATAGAGCATCTATCTCGCCTAAAAAATCCAATTTTAAAGGTGTTAAATGATAAGGATATAGATTATTAATTTTTAGAAAAGCGTTTATACAATTTGGAGGAGATAAGGGATCCTGAATTATAGATGTTCTAAATTACTTAACGACTAAGATCTTACCAAAGGATCTTTCTTATTAGCAGAAGAAGAAATTTTTTAATGTTTGAAGGATTGTTTTTGGGAGAGTCCTACTTGTTCCATATTTGTGCAAAACAAATTATAAGAAGATGTATACCTTATTCCAAAGAGTGGAAGATTCTAAGGCATTGTCATGCTTCACCAACTGGAGGGTACAATAGTGCAAATAAGATGGTTCAGAAAGTTTTTTAGTTAAGTTTTCATTAGCCCTTAACTCTTTAGAATGCCCAAAGATATATATCTTTGTGTGATAGTTGCAAGCAATGAAGTAATTTTTCTTGTCATGATGAGATGCCTTAAGATTTCATTCTTGTGTGTAAAGTATTTGATATTTTAGGTATTTATTTTATAAGTCTTACTTAGTTTTTTATGTGATAAATACATCCTTGCTGTTGTTGATTACATCTCTAAATGGGTTAAAACTCAAGCTTTACTTATAAATGATTCTAAGGTTGTAGTAAAATTCTTGAAAAAAAAGGTTTACACTTAGGTACACCTAAACCAATTATTAGTGATAAAGGAACACATTTTAGTAATGTTCAATTTGAAAAGATATTTAAAAAGTATCGAATCACATATAAAATTGCAGCCTCATATCACCATCAAACTAGTGGCCAAGTTTAAATAGGTAATAGGGATTTAAATGAATTCTTGAAAATAACGTAGAACACTATACAAAGGAATGGTCAGTTAAGTTAGAAAATGCTCTATGGGCCTATAGAACGATATATAAGACACCAATTAACACTCCACCATATAAGATTGTTTATAAGAAAGCATATCAATTGCATATGGAGTTAGAACATAAGAGATGATGGGCTATTAGACTCATAAATTTTGTTTTTAAACTTGTAGGTGATCCTGGTTTTTTAATGTATGTAAGTTTTAATTGATTAACCTCGATAATCTGCAAACGAATGGGTCATTCGTGTAATATCTAAGGTGTCAATTCCACAAGGAGGGATAATCTAAACCTAAAATCTAAAGCCAAAGTAAATCACATAAATTCAAATGTAATAAAACTAAAACAAGAATGCAATTCAATCAAACAAACCAATTCAATAATCAATCACAAAAATATTAACAAATTAGCAATTGCAACGAACACTCAAGAATCGACCTAAGGAACTACCAATTTATAGAAAGGGAATTTTACTAATCTTTAATGCTAACCTAATTGATTATAAATTACTGGATTATTGGTTCTAGATGATCCTAGGGTTGATTACTCTCTCGAGAGTTATAACCATTAACCTAATTTATAAACCCTAATCAGATTATTGAAGTTGCAATTTCCCAATTAACAACCTATCCAAAACCCTAATTAGATCTAAAGTTGTCAAATAAACTATTGGAAACTATTGCAAGATCTCTTTTCACACAATTTACTGATATGTTTTAACTCTCGTTCTATTAAATCACCTAACTCTCATTAGCCCAATTTAATAATTTTTCACTTGATTCACCCTCTCAATTTACCACTTAATTATGCAATTGTATAAATTAAAGCACAATAAATCCATTCAAACACAAACAATCAAATTTTATTAAATCAAAGATAAAACCTCGAAGGGGAGTTTAGAAATAACATCAACATCTAAAATCCTATCATCAACTATTATTCCAATTCTATACAATAATAAAATTGAAAATAACTAGAAATACGAATTTGAATAGACAATGAGAGGCAGCGATGTTAGGAAACTCCTGATCTGGTTAAGTACGTAAATTGGCTTCTTGACTATTTCTCTATTCCTTTTTCTCTTTCTCTATCTCTCGACAATTCTCTCTAGGGTTTCTCTTAAAAGTGGCTAATGCAAAAAAATATCTCTTCTCCTTTATCTTATTCTTTAAATACCTTTCGTGTTTTAAGCAATTCTAGGGTTTTTCGGGGTCAAAAAGGTTCAAAAATCCCTCAAAACTTGATATTTTTGAGTGTCTATGCATCTCCCTGACGCAACCCACAATCGTGGCCTTGCATGCCACTCTCAAAGGCCATCTCTAAGCCTTCTATCACGAACATGGCAAGCAAGCTACTATTATGGGCCATGTCTTAGACTTCTGTCACGATCATGACGTATGGCCCACGATCGTGGGCCAACTCTGATGCTTCTATCATGATCATGGCCAGTTGTGCCATGATCTTGGGTAGTTGTTTCGGTCCGAATGTCTCCAAAACTTATTTGTTCTTTGATGTTGACCCTGAAACACTAACAAACACATCAAGGTGCATAAAAAACGTAATAATTAAGCTCAAAGACTTGTCTAACCCATAAAACACTTAAAACGTAACTAATTAGCAAACTAACACAATTCTAACCTAAACATATACTAAACAATTGAATTAACAATTAAATACATATCAAACTAACCCCTAAAACATGATGCATTTCACATTTATCAACATCCCCACACTTAAACATTTGCTTGCCTTTAAGCAGAAAAACAATAACCACACAATACAGTAATGAGATAATGGCTTCAACTTCATGAAATAAATTTAATTTAAAACACAATCATTCAAATCATATCAAATCATTAACAAACAAAATCCGTGACTAAGGGCTTTGAACTAAATATGCATATTAATCCAGATCTAAGTGTTAATTTATTTACCCTTTTCAATTGCACACAAACATTAATAATTCTTTGGTGATTCAAACTTTGTAACTACTCCTAAGTAAATTTTCATGAAAAGCCAAGCTATTACAAGTTCAGTAGGTTTTTATTAGAAAACACTTTTTTTAATTTATTTAAACAAAGGCCTAGTCTTTTACTCAGAGGTAAACATTGGTGATGAACGTCGATCGGGTTACTCAACTGAGTCATTTTTTTTATTAAGCTACTGAATTGAAATGTCATTATAGCCTTTTGATGTGGAGGCACACATTTGTGATGCATGTCAATCTAGTTACCCAGCTACATCACGTTCTCAAATGCCTTCGGGTTACGAATATAGCTAGTGGCCAATTGAGAACGTGATGTAACTAAGTAACCAGATCGACATGCATCACAAATGTGTGCCTTTGCATCAAAAGGCTATAATGACATTTCAACTAAGTAGCTTAATTAAAAAAAAAGACTCAATTGAGTAATCCAATCGACATTCATCAAAACTCACTACAATTGCAATGTTGAATTTCAAGTTTGAGAGAGGATACTAGTGATAGAGAAACTTTAGAAGATAAAATGAAAATGAGTAATTGGGTTTTTAAATATTTTGACGTTTACGCCTTAAATGATGATGAAATGATTAAGTTTAATCATATAAGCATATAATTCACAACTTTCCATTTAACAAATTGCACCATATATCATATATTTCACATATTCCAATCTCATTTAATTACATATCCACATCACAATTAAATCAATCAATCACATGTAATAAGTGTATATGCAATGTTCATGAGACCCACTTTCAATTATTACGTTATTGTGACTGAGTGCCTAAACTGTCCCGTATCCATTATGGATACTGGGCTCATTAACACTATCCCTTTCACGTTGCGGATACAGGGATCATTGTACATATCGAGCCTTTGGCTCTATACTACATTATGGAGCTCTAAGCTCATATTCAGTGGCTACTCATGTCACAACTATCTTTATCTGATCATGCATTCGTGTACGAAATGCATCACAATAATATTCAATCATTCATTATTTCAATCATTCCCATTCTCAATCTCATTCCCATTCAAACGCATTTACAGTCCATTCCCATTTATCATATTCAATCAATCATTCACAATTTAAATCACAATTATCGTCGAACCTTAGTCCAACATTTAACAAACATGTTGAGTAAACACATAGTCAGTCCAAATTCATATTCAAGGAGCACTTCAATATCACATTCATCAATCAATAACTCAGACCTTCATGTTCAGAATCTGTACATTCAAAATTACATTCAAATCACAAACACTCCCAATATAGTCCCAAGTATCAAACTCCTCGAACATTCAATTATTTGGAATCACC
>JAJMLV010000008.1:68602638-68616796 GCA_027123465.1 Erythroxylum coca
CATTTTATAGAATTAAATATATCTTGATTTTCGGGAAATCAAAAGTCACGAAAAAGTTTCGTGATTATTCCGCTGTGGTCGGATCAGATCCGAACCCGATTCCAACACTTTTGAAATTAGTACATGGTATATTTGGCATGACAGTGTCACCAGATCGTGGATTATACTATTTCTCTTATGATTAGCATATGGTCTCTAAAAGAGTCGTGGATAAGGTCGTGTTTCTCTATATAATTTCTTTAAAACCACATAGTCTCTATAGACTGTGTCCCTTGTTATACTTGATCCATCGGGATACAAGCTGACATATAGATGTGCATCAAATCATATTTTTAAAAGAATTATGATTTTCTTCATGTTTTTACTTGAAATAACTTCTAATTATTTAATAAGTTTATTCTACACTTAACTATCATAATTACATGAAAAAGAAATAAAAATTAAGTCAAAAGATAATTTAATATGAAAATCAAGCAAAATACTTAATAAATTATTTTTTCTTGTACATCACATACCCTAGTCATTTCATGTCAAATCTATCTTTATGTTTTTTTAGTGCAATATATTTTGATCTTGTTAATATTTGCTCGAATTTTTTATTGGTGTAATTCACTTTGTTCGTGAATTTTATTGTTTATTGATCCATAGATTTTTCCTTTATTACGGTTATTCTTTAGGGTTTGGTTTCAGTTTTAAAAGTTGTTGCATACTTGCATTTTTGTTTGTCATATTAGCTTTACGTATGTTTATTAAAGTCAATCTAACATGTTCCTATCAAATAGCTTTATGTTAGTTTCTATGATGATTGTTACGTTGTTTTTCCATATAAATACAATGTTTCTTTTATCTTTATGCTTACCATTCTAAAGTCTAAAGTGTTTTTTATTTTCTTTCTATTTAGTAATACACTATCAGTCAATTATTTTACTACCTTTACCAAATTTTCTATTACAACTATTTATGTGGTGATAGTAGTTTAGCTCAGTTTTACCTGGTTTTGATTCTTGCCTAAGTATGCTTATGGTCGCTAAGTGTTTTGATCTCAATCTTTGCTTATAGTTATTTCCTTTGATTTTTACCCTTAAGCATCCTATCTAGAAATATATATTGTTTCTAGCCAATTAACAAATTTATGGACTGAATTCTAATTTTTTTTTATTTCCTTTTTTAGTTAAAGTTCTCTTCCTAATTGCTTTCATCAATTTCCTAATGTTTGATCTTTATGTTGTATGAAGGCTGCTTATTTGGTTAAGGTTTTTTTCCTCACTCCCTCTTTTGGAGTTAATAATTAAGGTCATGGTTTTTAAAAACTCCCTAATAAAATTGGACATAAGTCACATATTTTGAAAGACCTAAATTTAAGGGTTTTTTTTAGATTAGAGATGTGGACTCAAGTTCTTAAGAACCCATTCAAAACTTAGGTTAAAAAATGAACTAAGATTGACCATGCTGCAAGCTTCCCATTGCACATTGAATGCTTAAAATTTGTTTAAATATATGGATGCATGACTAGTTGAAGAATGGTAGAAAAGGAAGAGAAATCACTTAAAGAGATTGGACCTAATTAAGACTGATAAAAGAAAAAAAATAAAATGTTAAAAAGTGGCTAATAGGTTTTTAACTCAAATTTGGTATATTAGATAATTAAGTAAAATCAGTCAATTTCTAAACTTTAGGGATGCTCAAAATTATGAAGTCAAAGTTTAGATGCATTAGTTAAGGCCCAAAAAGTTTTAGGAATCTCCCATTTTCTTTAGTATCAAACTCATTATAACTTTCATTAATTGAATCAATAGATAATGGTGGAGAACTAATCTGATTGGACTCAAAATAAAGTAGACATTAATTTCATACTCTATGTCTAATCGGAATATTGTATGATAAAATTATTGAATTATACGGAAAAATTATACATAGAAAGGTCAGTTAAAACCACTTTTATATTCCTAAATATTTGAGTGCTCATAATGTATTATTAAACATCAATCTTGATTTATGATTATAAATTGTTTAATTGAAAAATTAAAGATAAATTAAAAGTATTTTTAATTTATCTAATTCTAACTATGAATTAGAATTAGAATTTATAATCATTGTCAATATATTTGAAAACTTAATGGATCTTACATAAAGAACGAGTTGAACAGAGCAAAGATATTTTAATCAAGTTGGACTTTATTGTAAAGTTTGAGAATTTTATGATTAAATAAGGATCAATATGAGATATTGGATCTTATTTGGGCATAATTGGTATTTAATTAGAATTATTTGTAATTCTAATTAAAGTTTAATTAAAATTATAATTTAATTTCAATTTATTTACTAAAATGTCTAAAACCTATTATAAGTAGACTTAAGAATAGAGCTAGCACTTCTTACATAACCTTCTCTGTAAGAGTTACAGTATTCTCTCAACCTGTTTTGTGAATATCATTAGAGGTCAAACACTTGTGTAGCCATAGTGGTTAAGATGAATCTATTTTGAAAACGGTTCATGGGATATGATAATAAAAGAATCAAACTTTGGAATAAAGTATAAATTATGATTCATGCATTGTTATGATTTATGTGTTAATTGTTTTATAAAATTAAAGTAATCTTGATTTTTGAAAAATCAAAATATAAAAAAATCGTAATTATTCTGCTATAGTTAGGATTGGATCCTATCCCAATTTCTCAACATTTTTCTATTCCAACTATTTATGTGTTGTTAGTAGTTTAGCTCAGTTTTACTTGGTTTTTATTGTTGCCTAATTAAGTTTGCTTATGGCCTCCAGGTTTTCTGTATCTCAATCTTTGCTTATAGTTATTTCTTGTGATTTTTACCCTTGAGCATCCTATCTAGGCATGTATTTATTGTTTCTAGCCAACTTATAAATTTAAGGACTGAATTCTATTTATTTTTATTTCCTTTTTTTAGTTAAAATTCTCTTCCTAATTACTGTTATCAATTTGCTAATGTTTGATCTTTGTGTTGCATAAAGGGCTGCTTCTTTGGTTAAGTTTTTTTCCCCCTCTTTTGGAGTTAGTAATATTTAGAAACTCCTTAATATAATTAGACGTAAGTTACATACTTTCAAAGACCCAAATTTGATATTTGTTTTTTTTTTAGATTAGAGATATGGACCAGGTTTTTAAGAACCCATTCAAAACTTAGGTTGAAAATTGAACTAAAATCTACCATGCTGCATGCTTTGTTCCCATTGCACATTGAATGCTTTAAATTTGTTTAAATATATGGATGCATTACTCATTGAAGAATAGTGAGAGAGGAAAAGAAATCACCGAATGAAATTGGACCTAATTAAGACTGATAAATGAACAAATGAAAATTCTAAAAAGTGGCTAACAGGTTTTTAACTCAAATTTGGTGTAATACACAAATTCTAAACTTGAGGAATGCTTGAAATTTCGCAATGTTCCTTTCAGTGCTATTAGCAAATATTAGCAAACCTACATGATGAGTATTAGGAGTCATAAGGTACTTCACGTTTTATGGAGAGATAAGGAAGATTAAGTTTTATGGAGAGATAAGGAAGATTAACAGTAAAGGAATATAGTTGGTTTCAAGGACTCCTAAAGAGTAATAACTTCCTATGTAAATGGTCGTCCAATAGATAACAGAAGCTTCTCCTATTTGACAGCACATTCACAACAACAGATCAACAGTAAAGTGTTCTCAAGAGTTGCAAATTTTGTGGAAGCTTATCATTATCTTTCCCTAGTTTTTTATTAGCCGTAGGCTAGCAAATTTTGTGAAAGTTTATCCTTATCTTTGTGTATGTTTATCATTATCTTTCTCTAGTTTTGTATCAGCTGTAGGCTATATTAATAGCCTTCGTATCTTTGAGATCTGTAAGCAAAAACAGAGTATTTTTCAATAACAATTCTATTTTTCCTCTTGGTATCAGAGCCAGAACCTTTCTGCCTCACATCATGACTTCTCTATCCTTGAATGTTGGAAACTTTGTTACCTTAAAACTCACCCCATCAAATTACCCGTTGTGGAGAGAACAGGTTTTAGGATTAGCTGAAAGCCAAGATTTAGTTTCTCATCTTACCAATGAAATCCCTATTCCTCCAAAATTTGCTTCGCAAAACTCAGATAACACAAACACATATACCCCATCCACATTAACAAAAGAATTTGTAGATTGGCAAAAATCTGATCGACTTCTTAGGGGTTGGATCATCGGAACTCTTTCTGAAGAAACTCTTGGAATTGTCATTGGGTTAGACACAGCACTTGCAGTCTGGGAAGCCCTCAAAGAAGCATATGCTCAAGACTCTCAAGAACGAGAATTTACTTTTAAACAGCAATTAACATATCTGTGCAAAGATGACAACAAGTCTATTGCAGAGCATATACGAGTCTTCAAAGGTTTGAGTGATAACCTTGCTGCCATTGGTAAACCTATCCCTGATAAAGAAAAGGTTTTTTGTCTTCTCACCAGCCTTGGACCATTATATGAAAATTTCACCACAACAATGCTTAAACCTCTAAGACCAACCTACACAGAATTGATCTCACAATTACAAAATCTTGATCATCGTCGTAATTGGTTATCACATCATTCTGATGTTCCTTCTTCTCATCACATCTCCCATTTGGCCTTTTATGGACAACAACAAAATCAAACACAAAACCATATGTCAAGGAATCAAGACAAAATTTTCACATCCTCAGGTCGTGGTTTTTCTGCACAACAACCCCGAAATCAATCACAAGGCTATTCAAGTAATCCTAAACAATGCAGACCACCACCACCTGGACAATGACGAATGACTGCTGCAAAAAGAGATCTATATCGTGACACAATATGTCTATATTGTGGTAAATCTGGTCATATTGCAAAAATCTGTTGGTGGATACCCAAAAAGACAAATCAGAATGATGAACTCCCACAAGCTCTTACCGCACTCACAATAGACAACTTTGCCATTGACATAGAGTGGACTTCAGATACTGGAGCATCAAATCATATGACTGGACAACAAGGTATGTTAACAAATGTTCATCAATATAATGGAACAGACTCCATTATTATTGGAGATGGCTCTTCCTTACCAATAACAGGTATTGGAAATACTTCTATTAAACAAAAGGACAATATTTTAACTCTTCATGACGTTCTTTTAGTACCAATCCTAAAGAAAAATTTTCTTTCTGTAAGTTAACTCACCTCTCAATTTCCTTTTAATTGTGAATTTTCTAAAGATAGTTTTTGTGTGAAGGAACGGAACACAGGTCATCCTCTCATGATAGGAAAAAAAAGGGTAACTTATACGTCTTGTCCAATGAGCCAGAGGCACATTATTCCTATCGATTCAAATCTGGCACCACAGATATTTGACACCAGCATTTAGGCCATCCTCAATTTTCTGCAGTTTAGATATTAAAGAATAAAGGATTGATTGAAGTTGTAGACCCTTCAAAAAAGGATCATTTATGTGATAGTTGTCAATTAGGAAAATTAAGTAAACTTCTTTTTAGTTCTTCTGCGCATTCTAGTTCTAATGTTTTTGATAAAATACATTGTGACCTATGGGAACCTGCTCCAGTTTTATCTATTGACAAATTTCGATTCTATGGATGTATAGTAGATGATTTTTCTAAATACATTTGGATCATTCCTTTAAGAAATAAATCTGATTTCTTTGCTACCTATGTAGCATTTGAACAATATGTTGAACGCCAATTCAATAAAAAAATCAAAAAAATTTCACTCAGATGGTGGAGAAGAGTTTAATTCTTGATTATCATCTCATTTTCTTACCATGGGAATTGTTCATCAAATTTCATGTCCCTATACTCCTGAACAAACAGATATGGTTGAGCAACGCCACCGTATTATTCGTGAACTAGGTATGACAATGTTATTTCATAGTCACGTACCTTTATATTTATGGGTTGAAGCTTTTTCCACTATTTTTTTTTCTTTTTAATCGTTTACCTTCTTCCTCTCTTCATTCTGAAACTCCATATTTCATGTTACATGGGACTCATCCTGATTATACTTCTCTGCGTGTGTTTGGTTCCACGTGTTTGCCATATACATGGGATACCAAAACAAATAAATTTGATCCAAAATTAGTTTTATGTGTTTTTGTCAGTTACAGTGACAAACATAAAGGATATAAGTGCTTTCACCCTCGTAGTCGTAAGTTTCTTATTTCTCACCATGTTGTATTTGATGAAGCTATTTTTCCATTTAAATCATCTCTATCATCTACTTCAGTTGTTCATGTTCATCAAAATTTTGACTCTTGGCTACCTTCTTCACTTTACTCAAGTACTCCTTCACAGGAATCTATCTCGTTACCTCCTTCTCATATTCCTCTACCCACTCCTGATGTTATGCTACCATTACCTCCTCCTGTCATTGAATCTCCTTTCCCCTTCCCCACAATTACCACTTCCCCTGACTCTCATCATGACTCCTTAACTTCTGGTGATCCATTGCCATCCACTGTTGAGCCTATTACATCTGATTCTATATCCATTATTGCTGCCTCCGACTTACAGTCACAACCAGTCCCTGTTCGTCATTCTATGACTACCCGATCTCAAAGTGGAGTTGTCAAACCAAATCCTAAATATGCTTTACTTGTTGACTCCTCTCACACTATACCTCGTGAGCCAAGGACGATTAAAACATCTTTGTCCCATCCAGGATGGAAAACTGCAATGCTTGAAGAACTTGTTGCTCTTCATCAAAATAAAACCTGGAAACTTGTTCCACGTACTTCCAACATGCATGTAATTGGCTCGAAATGGATCTTCAAGACCAAGCTTAAATCTAATGGTTCCTTGGATCGACTTAAGGCTCACCTAGTGGCTAAAGGTTATCTTCAGATTAATGGTGTTGATTATACAGAAACGTTTTCTCCTGTTGTTCGCCCAGGTACAATTCGTATAATTTTAACTGTTGCTCTTGTCAAGCATTGGCCCATTCGTCAATTGGATGTAAAAAATGCATTCTTACATGGTTCTATTGTTGAAGATATATACATGGAACAACCCCCAAGTATGGCTCACTCTCAATTTCCGAATCATGTTTGTAAGCTTCAACATGCTCTTTATGGACTTAAACAAGCACCCCGTGCTTGGTTTGGTAGACTCAATGATTTCCTTCTTTCTTGTGGTTTCTTTTGTAGTGTTGCTAATCCTTCTCTTTTTATTTGTCATTCTGATCAAGGTATTATTTCTTTACTTTTATATGTTGATGATATGCTTCTTATAGGATCTTCCACTGAGCTTGTCACTTCCTTTATTCAAACCTTAAGTCGTGAATTTTCCATGAAGGATCTTGGACTAGTTCATCACTTTCTTAGAGTTGAGATCTCTCCCATATCTGAAGGCTTACATGTTTCTCATTCACATTATGCTCTTACCATTCTTAAACGATCCAACAAGGTAGATTGCAAACCTATGCCTACTCCTTTGGATGTTAAGCTAAAATTACCTGAACCTGCAACTCCTCTTGCTATGCTCATCCTTGGCGTAGTTAGTGCAAACGATCCCACCTTCCTTCAAGGTACCCCATTGGGTAGAACTCTTGCCGAAGCAACTTTTTGAACTTGCTCCATGTAAGATCCTCGGCTTCACTGCTTGCTACATAAGCCTTCCATCACGTCTTCTTCATCTTAAGAGGTGCAAACATGATCCTCTGGTCATCACCATATCGCTGAATAGTGAAGAAAGTTTTCAAATGATCAATCCAGGAATCTAACTTTTCAACATCGATAGACCCATTGAAGGATGGTATGTCGATCTTGGCTTCCACCATGAAAGGCTCCCTATTGCTTCTTGCATCATTATCAGCTTCTATGGATTCTTCATCGCCATCCCTTTCCAAGTCAACGATGCATCGAACTTGGCTTTTAACTTTGCCATCTTGGTCTTTGAGATGGCTACCACTACAAGAAAAATAAATTTTAGCGATAAAAATTACCAACGGAATTTGTACACATTCTGTCAGTAAGCTTATTTAGCGACAAAATTTACTAACGAAAAAAAACGTCGGAAATAAAGTTGTAGGTAAATTTACCGACGGTCCGTCTGTAAATTTACCAACGAAAATTTGTTCGATCAATAAATTTATCAAAGGAGAAAATTTTTCTGTCAGAAAATTACCAACGGATTTGGTTTTTCCGTCTGTAATTACTTACATAAAAAGAATTTTTGTCAGTAAATCCAATATATTTTACCTACGGAAATGGATTTTCCGTCGATAAATTTGTTAAAAACTATTTTTTTAAAATTACCTACAAAGTGTTCAGTTTCTTTGGAAGTCACCATGGAGAGAACTTAGCTAAATCTCTTCGTAACAATCACAGCACTTATTATATTCTGGTTCTTGTGCAAAAGTTAAGAAAATAATTCATATTAAAGAACTAAGATTATGAAATTCATACTAAAAAAGAATTGAAAATAAAGAATTGAAACTATTTTTTTCAAAGAACAGACATTTTATCAAACACCTTACATGCATGTGAAATTTATCCTAATATCATAACTAAAATCACATCTTGTTCCTTCTATCACTAACATTTATACTTCAAAGTTGTTTTTTAATCACAAAATATACAAATAAACGAAAGTAATCAAATATCCAAATTAACTTTCATCCAATATACGAAAAAACGCATGACGGTAGTTGTAAAAATAGCTTAACTGAAGGACACGATGACAATGACTGGAGAAGATAACGCCGATGAGCAGAAAAGGAGTTCAAAACAAAGAAACCGGAGAGAAGAAAGCCGATCGAAGAGGAGATGCAGGAAGAAGGAATAAAAAGACACAGGTGAGGGGAGATGTCGAGTGAGTTTAAATTTAAAGAGATTTTACCGACATAATTTACTAGCAGAAATTTCTATAGGTAAATTCAAAATTTTTTAATTCCACCAATAATTCTCACCTTTTTACCAACGGATATCTTATATCATCGCTAAATCTTTTATCGATGGGAACCTTGTACCGTCGTTAAAGTACATCGTAAAATTTGCCGGGATGATTTTCCTTCATATTTAGTGACATATATTAATACCGTCGTTAAATAAAAATTTTCTCGTCAATTTTACCTACGGAAATGATTTTTCCGTTGGTAATTTGCTACGTTATATATTCCGTCAATAATTTTCGATCGCTAAAGTCCGTCGTAAAATTTGCCAGCATGATTTCCCTTTATATTTAGCGTCGCTAAATTAAAATTTTTCCGTCAATTTTACCTACGAAAATGAATTTTTCGTCAGTAATTTGCAAAAATATATTTTCAATTGGTAATTTTTCGTCACTAATTCTTATTTTTCTTGTAGTGTATCTTCTCGTGTTCATCACGAGAAGTGACAGCTTGCTATTTGATCCAATCTAGGACTGTGGCCATGTCTGAGGAGAGCTTAGCGACTTGGTCTGTCAAAGTGGGTTGAGTGATGTCTTTATCTCCTTCCATAGCTACGGATGTTTCTGGTGCAATAAGGGTTGAACAATGTACCCCTTGGAAAGTCGAGAGTTGTTGCAAATCTTCTCTATTGGCACTATAACCGAAGCAGTTCTTCACCATCCACAGTGAGAAACAGTGCTCTAATACCTAACTTGATCCAATTTATGAAAAGAAACTTTGATGATATGAGCTTTGACAATCTAGTTACGAAGGCGTTACTGGCCTTTTTTTAATTTTCCAATCCCCCCTTTTGCATACATGGGTTTTCTTTTACATCCGGAAATATAATCATCGACGATAAAATAAATAAACTAACTAAATAAAAGCTTCAGTTGCGAGACTTGCGACTGATTCTAAAAAATATCCACCAGAAATATATAAAGTGACAAATGAACTACCCTTCCCGTGGATGGGAGAATTTCTAAAGTATGCTCCTAGTAAAAGAATAAGTTAAAAGAGCGAAATTACCTCTAATATTTATATAGTATTTTAAATGAATCATAACATTTTAATAACATTTTATTGTGTTCAAAATAAATCCTAACATCTACAAAATGTTCAAAATAAACTCTAAGTTTAAAAAAAGTTGAATATGAACCTTGATCATTAACAGTGTTAAGTCACCGCCCGTTTAAGATGAAGCTTGATTTTGAAAATATATTTTTTAAAATTTTATTAAATTTAAATCTCATTAAATATGACTTTATTGATTTTGAATTGATTCAATTTAATTTAAAATAATTTTTCTAATGATAAATCAAGTTTAAAAAAAATCACTCCTCAACTTTGTCACCCTTATAACCAATAAAGAAAGCACATGAAATGTAAAATTGATAGTGTTGTACATGATTGATTAGATTTTGATTATTGGCAGAAACAATAATAGTTCCTGATCTAATATCTTCCTGAAATCGAGCTTTTCTTAAGAATTTAGAGTACTTACTTAAATTCTAGGATTATTTCTGGAAACCAATGCAGCGAACAGAAATAACACACGTCTGAATGTTACCAGTGACAAACGCTATTGAATTTCGACAGTCCAGCCCTTCACATCCTCAATAACACCAGTCTGAATTCCCAGTAGAGTTGAATACAGTTGACGCGAGAGGGATTGAAGACCTGTTCTGAACTCAATTCTGCAATCAAACATGAATACTAAGAGATACTACATCATTCCAGACAAGCCAAGGTACAATTAAAATTAAAACGGTACTCCTCTGTGCTCTAAGAAATGAAGATTGATCAAGTAGTTGCAATTACCTATCGGTTTGATAGGTAACGCTGCCCACCGGCGTAACAACTACGGCGGTTCCGGTGCAAAAAACTTCATCAGCATTCATCAATTCGTCTATGGAGATAACACGTTCCTCGACCTGACACATTTTGAAGTTTCACAATGTGAGATGAACAAAGGTTCACAATGTTAGCAATTCAGATTTTACCTTATAACCATTATGACGAGCAATGTCTATAATGCTTTTTCTAGTGATCCCTGGAAGGATAGTCCCATTCGTAGCCGGAGTAGAAATAACGTCACCCTAATTAAAATAAAGAATGTCAGGCACAAGTTCTATCAGAAACCGAAGATAAAATAAGTTTAATATAAAGAGAAAATAATATGTACTTGTGAAGATATCGACTGGTTATATGTTCGAAATATAAGACAATACCATTACAGTAAATATATTAGAACAGGTGACCTCCTCCAAGTATTTATTTTCCACAGAGTCGAGGTACAGAACATCAGAAAATCCCCTACTCTTAGCTCTACCTGATGCTTTCAGACCCTACAAACAAAGAAGGAAAAGAAAAATCAGCGAGGTAACAGCCTGTTGGAACTGTAATCACACTAGATTATGGTATTAAACATTAACTAACTTGGGCATAGTTGCTTATTGCTTTTACGAATCCAGTTCCACCACGAGTAGCTCGGTGATATTCCTCCTCAACGTACAAGTCCAAAGGAGCAATGCCAGTCTGTACAGGAAAATCATGCATATATATTTGAATCTGTGAGTTGGTGAGACATTGCTACGTGAACTTTTAGTTAGGAATAGATACACACCTTGAAGTAATTGCCAACAGGTGCAGCATATACCAGGAATGTGTACTCAGGTGCTGGTGCCAATCCCAGAACAGGACCACTTCCCATGAGCAAAGGTCTAATGTATAAAGACCCTTTGCCTGGAGGAGGAACCTGTTCAATACGTGGGCAAAGTAATTAAACCATATTATTTGCATTGTACACAACTGCATACTCTCAAACGAAACAGAGATATTACCCAACGTTCATTAGCAATGACAGTTTGTTTCACGGCATCAACAAATTGATCAACTGAGGGACAAGGCATGCACAGTCTCTCAGCTCCAATTTTCATGCGAATGGCATTTTGATCCGGACGAAAGAGAAGAAGGTTTCCATTTTCTTTTCTGTACGCTTTTGTACCTTCAAGCAATCCCTGAACAAAAATTAACGCTTTTGCTCAGCATGTTCAAAGAGTGGCTCCATAGAAATCAAGGAAAAAAGTTATGTAGCTTGCCTGGCCATAGTTTATGACTCCAGCAAAGGGACTTAGTTCAATGTTCTGGTAGCGAGTAAGGAGGCCTTGTTCAAAATTCCCTTCCTTAGCGCATTTCATCGTGTACATGTAGTCAGTTGGCATAAGGCCAAACCCAAGGTTATCCCAATCGACATCGACACGCTCATCCACATCACTGTCGTCCATTCAGAAAGAGTAAGAATAAGACTAAAGACCCAGTACTTGTAGAAAAGCCGGAAACAAAATGCAGATCAGTTTCTAGTGTCTGGAACAACAAAGAAAAACCTGTAGGTAGTTGATTCACTTTCTTGTTGCAAAGAAGATGCAGCAGGAGAAATGTAACTAGAGTAGGCTCCAATCTAAGAACATGCATAGCATGATATTAGTGATTGAGAACTTGTAAATAAACTCTCAAATAAAGTACGATCAAACAGGAACAACCTCTGATGAAAAAGAGCCAACTCTCAGAGGTCGAGCCAGACTGCATAAATTCACACTTCTTTGAACCATTGTTGCCGCCATCGTTGATTTCCTTGATTCTTAGTTGCAAGTAGTTGAAAGCAATAAAAATACAAGGAAAACAACTATTGTAATAGGTGGCTAGTGGCTGTAAATGAAGTAGAAGGCAGCCTATATTATCCTACAACATCATTAACTGAAGACAGTAAATTTTCAACAACATCCCTGCTAGGACATCATCAATATTTTCTCACCGCCAGATCTAATCAGCTCCCTTGAAACAAATGAAAACAAGATTCCAAATATGTTCGTACCTCAATGCAGAGTTCTGGAGACTGAAGCTATGCACATGCTTGCTACAGAAATGGTCCTTTAAGCTGTACGTGGCAAGGGTATTTACTCACACTAGCGTTAAAGAACAATTTTTTGGGCAAACCTTACAGCGTGGTTGAGAGTGCGCGTGCTTATGCTGTCTCGGATGAGCATGTCTTTTCCTACAAGTTGATGTGATGTTTTAATACGTAAAAGCGCTTCAAATCTTTTGTCCCAAAAACGGTGCATCTATTCTGTCTCCATGTATCCCACCTATTTATGTTCTGAAACTCGGACCGATCATTGAATCGGTGATTTTACTGATCACTGATTTGATCAGTTCGACCGATTCAACCACCGATTAAACCGGTATAACGTAATAATTATGCAATAATTATATTTAGTTATATATAATATTAAAAAATTTAAAAAAAAATAAAAAAAAAATAAAAATTGTCTAACCGGACCGGTCAATTGACCGATTTTGACCTATTCAGACTGGGTCAATTAAATACCGATTTTGAGGGATAAACCAGACCGGACCACCGACCGGTCACCGGTCGGATCGGCCGGTCCGGTCCGGGTTTAAAAACAGAACCACCCATCTATTTGTATAGATCTCAAGAAGGGATGCATTTACTTTGTCCCAATACATCCCACCTATTTATTTGTATGGGTCTCGTTTATACAAATAGATAGGTGGGATGCATTGGGATAAAATAGGTACACCATTTTTTAGATTCATACAAATAAATGGGTGGAATGCATTCGGATAAAGTAAGTGCACCATTTTTGGGACGAGGATCAGTCCTCAAGTAAAAGAAACACCTCCTTACCGTTAACGAAGAAGAAGCTGCAGGAGATGAAAGAGAAAAAGGAAAGGCTTCAGACAAAACAAGAAAACAATACGACAGCTACATTAAAGAACAATGCATATGCTAACAAGGGCATAACAGACTTTTAATAATTAGTTAGCTGGAACTAGTACAAGTTATTATAACAGAACAAATCCCAACCATTTAATTTATTCTGTCTTTTTCATAAGGTGTATGTACAAGATCAATTCACCGATTATATATATACAAGTACAAACAAATAATATTGCAGAGAATTAATATTCAAAGTTGGCATTTGTACCTTTCTCTTACACTTACTATTACGTCGATTCAACATTTTCAAGCTTATTATAGTATGATAATTGTAAGAAAGTACGAGAGGGTCAAAGTACGCAACTAAGTGTCCGTTTGGTTGAGCTTTTATCAGTAGAGCTTTTATCAGTAGAGCTTTTGCCAATAGAGCTTTTCTGATAAGAGCTTTTTTTAAAAGTCAGTTGACTGTTTGGCTGTCAATTAAAAAAACAGCTTTTTTAAAAGAGCTTCATACAGTAGACTGTTTGGCAACATA
>JAJMLV010000008.1:68633577-68645073 GCA_027123465.1 Erythroxylum coca
GTTGCATTCTATACTGCAATCCTTGGAATTAAAATTTTTGATTTGACCTCCAAGGTTAAGAGCAAAAGGCTTCGAATAAAAATGGCACCGTTGTCGGGGAACCAAATAATTGGTTCTCTAGGTTAGCTTTTGTCATTTTTACTGCTAAGTAAGGTTAGGAACCTTTGTTTAGATTGCATTTTAGATAGTTTAGCTTCATACTTGTTGATAGTATATGTTCTCATTTTACATACTACTTTCCTTCATTTATGATAGTTAGCATTTTACAGATTACACCTTCTGCGAAAGTTCACTAAGGCTAACTTTTACTTTCGCTATAGCAAACATTTGAGGTGAATTTGGCATAGTGGAGGCTGACACCGACATGGCAATGGATGGAGTTGAATCACCACAACATGGCCATCTATCGAAGGTTTACCGGGAGAATCAAAAACCTCTATAACTCCTAGGTTGTTTCTTTCCTTCACTTGTTTACTTACTTTTGCCCTGTGACTGCTTATGACATATTTTAGAGCATTAGTTTGCTAAGTAAATATGGGAGAGAAACTAGCCCATTAGAAAACTAGTTAAGTTTTTAGTTCAATTAATAGTTTTTCAATTCAATAAAATTCCCTTCCAGTTCATGGATTCTACTGGCCTCTTGCATATAATGTAACTTTTGCTGATTCTCATTGTGCCTTGATTGCCCCCTGTGCTTTATCTTCCAGTTGCTCTTTGTTTATATCTTTATGCGATTGTGTTTTGCTTGTTGAACGTTGAGGACAATGTTGTGTTCAAGTCACTTTTTTGGCCATTTAACTACTTGTGCAAGTCACTGATGTGTCATATGCAAAATTTTTAAACTTGGTTATTGAGGTGAACTGCAATTTTCAAGTCTTTTTGTCATTTTTCGCTGCGGCGACACTGCGAATTGTGTTTCGCCGCCTCATTTGAATCATTCTTCCAATTCGGATTCTTTTCTCTCTTGAGTCTTGGAGTTTTTATAAATTTCAAAGTGGTCCTTGTGTTTTTTAAAGCACCATCTTTTTTTTTAAATGATAGGTAATTTCCTTTAATTTCATTTTCAATGTTTTCACAAGAAGCAAGTGAAGGTATGCTAAGCAAGTAGCATTATGTTTTTAAACCTTGAGATTTCTTGATTGAGATACTACCCTTGCTAGAAGGATATTTGGGCCTGAATTCTTTCAATTTTGTGTGTTATCTGCTTAATTTCATATCTCTCCAGAACTTGTTTTAATTCTTGATCAAAGCTTGATGAACTAAAATTTTGTTAATATGATAGAGACATTTCTTTCCATACCCTAATTACCCAAACACCAACCCAAACACTTAACCTTTGCTAGCCCTTTGAGCCTTCATTTGAGTGCATGTATATTTTGCAATTATTATGAGTATCGCATCTCTAGTTTAAGATGATTAAAAAAAAGTTTCTCTACAAAAAAAAGAAAAAGAGTGAAAAAACAAAAAAAATAGGGAGAAAAATTCCCAAAAGAGATAAGTAATAAAAATATGTTAAATTATGTTTATTTTTGTAATATTTTCTTACTTATAGTTGGAGTTTGTTTCATGAGATAAGTAATTGTGGTGCATGTGCTCATTCATTTTTCTTCTTCTCTTCAATCCATTCATTTAGCCTTCCGTACATTACAACCTTGAGAAGTCCTCTTGATTTTTGAAATTATAGTTCTTGTAGTGGAGAGGTAGAACTATTACAAGCCTATAATAGAGAATGGACTAAGCAGATTTTAGAGCAAAATTATCCCAAGACAAGTGAGTTGAGAGATTAAACATATTACTTTGATAGAAATCTTTTTTTCCCAATCTCTTTGGTTAAATGCTTATAGTGTTATGCTCTTCGCGGTCCTTCAGTATGCTTGGGTTGATTTATGAGGAAATGACTTAACTACTTTTTTGCTCATATTTTTAAGCATGGTCGGCATTTTCTTTTACACTTGTGTTTCTTTGACTTTTATAAACTTTGTCCAGGAGTACAAAGGTCTAAGTGTGGGAGAATTTGATTGAACCTAAGTTTCTTATATAAATTGGTCACATTTTTATGGTTTTTACTACACTTCTTGACTCTTCTTTTTAGATTTTTTTGCTTAATTTGACTCTTGAGTGCCTACCTTTACTTTATGTAGTTTGAGAGTAAAATTGACACAAATTATTATCAATTGCACTAAATTAATTTTCTGAGAATAATTGATACTGCAAACTACCATTTGTTCATTGTAGGAGACTTGAAAAGAAGTAGAGTGAAGGAGGGAAGACTGAAGATGATAAGTCAACAAGTCAGGTGCAACAGGAATTTTGCCGTGGCGAAAGGAAGACGCGTTGCCCCGACGAAGTATGAAGAATTTCAAGCAGAACTTTTAGGAAAAGTTCGTCGCGGCGAAAATTAATTCAATCACCGCGGCGAAAGAACCAACAATGCAGCTAAAACTTTCGAGATAAGTTCACCACAGTGAACTTATCTGTCGCCGCGGCGAACCTTCGAAGACCCGAACTATTTTTGAAAGTTTTTCCTACTATACGAATCCGACCCGACGACCCATTTTGAAAGGAAAATTATTTTTGGATAAGTTGGAGAGAGCTGACATATATATACATCAATATTCCATCAGCTTAGAGGAGGGGAGAGACGGAGGGACGACTCCATCATTCTTTAATTTGTCCCTCATTTATCCATCATCTTACATCATTTTCTAACATCTCTCTCCATCTCATTTTCCCAACATTTTCACCGCCGACTTCCATCATGGGTAGCTTGGATTCATTCCTAGTTGTGAGGTTTCCAGTTGCAATATGTGGCTAGGCGATTTCCTTCTCTTGAAGATGTAGCGACGACTGGAGTTCAATGGGCTTTAAAGGAGAGTAGTTTATTCCATGTTCAACTATATTGTTATGGACTCCTAGGTTTATGATTTGTAATTTATAGTTGAACATTCTTGATTAGAGTTTAATCAAGTGTTAAATATTCAATGTGTAATTGGGACTTGTCAATGTAGAACTTGGAGCTTGAATATATGAAGTCTCATATATGTCTATTTGTGATTTTGTTGATTCTCTTTTATCTGCCTAGTTGTGTTTGATATTGAGTTGATTCTAGATCCCAAAATGACCTATTGCATTGACTTACCCATTGCACACACTAAAAGCATTCAACAAGGTTTTAAGAAATGGAGTTCATTGATTAAAATCTTGGACTTAAAGAGTTCTTTAAGGTTTACCATTTGAAACTTAGTGATTCACTCCATAAAAATTCATTTTGAATTGTGATAGCCAAAGCTCATTTTCAAGATGATACCATCATCATTTGATCATTGTTTTCGTTTTATCGCTTTTCTATTCCTGAAATAAAAAAAAACTTTTTATTTCATTTTCTTGCAATTCACTTAATTTTTTCCAAATTTCCAAAGATTAAGACTCCCACTTCCTTGCTAATTTGGTTTGCATATCATGAAATATAGGCTAGCTTAGTTCCACTCATCAAGTTCCAATTAAGTGAAACGACCCGAGGTTGCATTCTATACTGCAATCTTTGGAATTAAAATTTTTGATTTGACCTCTAAGGGTAAGAACAAAAGGCTTCGAATCAGTTGGTCGAGGAGGGGAGAACAATCCCTACTCAAACATATATAATCCTAGGTGGAAGAACCACCAAAAATTTTCTTAGTCAAATAAAATAGGAGGTTAATTCTGACCTCAAGGGCTACCTGGATTCCAATAGGGGAAACCCAATTCCATGGACTCTAAGATAGATAAAATCTTGGAAAAGATTGGGAGCATGCAGGATGCTCTCAATAGGTTGGAAGGAAGATTTGAAGAAGTAATAAAGAACCATGCTTCTTCCATCCACAACTTAGAAGTCCAGATGAGCCAAATGGAAAATGTATTGCCTGCATAAAGTGCAGGGAGCCTTTCGAGCAATACTGAAACAAATCCTAATGAAAGAATAATGGCAATCATCTTGGTTAATGAAGTGAAGCTAAATCAACTTGAAGAAGAAAGGGAAGAAGAAAAGAAAAGGGCTAATAAAATTTCATTGCAAAGTAAATATAGCTTGATGAAAATCAAGTAGTTACAATTCCATGCCCCATTCTAGTGTAGAGAAAACTAAAAGAAGCAGAGTTAATTGAGGTTCTCGATATAATAGAGCAATTAAAAACACGACTTGCCCTTGTGGAATCTATAAAGGAGAAGTTAGTAAACAGAAAGGAATTAAAAAAGTCAAGAGGTGAAGTATTAAGTAAGAGAAATCCAACGAAGTAGTAACACCACCACAGAAGCAAGATGATCCAGGGGGTTTTTGTATTCCCTACACTACTGGTAATGTCAAAGTGGATAAAACATTTTTAGACTTAGGAGCTACTGTAACTATGATGCCTTACACTTTATAAAAAAAGTTGGAGTTAAGTGAAATAAAATAAATCAAAATGTGTGTGCAAATGGCTAGTAGATTAATGCCCCATCCTAGGGGCATAGTCAAGGACATACTTGTTAAGGTTGACAAATTAACTTTTCACACAGACTTTATCATCTAAGACATAGAGGAAGATTTGTACACACCCATTATCCTTAGATGACCATTTTTAGCCACCATCTGGTCTCTTATAGACGTTAATAGAGGTAAGTTAACTCTAAAAGTGGGGGATAAGAGGATTTCTTTCAAAATGTATAATGGTATAAAAAATTCTTTCAAATTTGTTGATATTATTAAGAGAATCGAGTCTTGTAAAAAATTTGAGCAGAGTTAAATTCACAAGGACCCACTAGAAGAACCATAAATTCCAAATAATAATCAAAAGAATAAGATGAGGAAGAAAAGTGGTGCTAAGCATAATCTAGTAACTCACTTACAGGTTATGAAACTTATGGGGGCGCTATTATTACATGATTTGCTTAAACCACCATGAGCAAAAGAAGTATGTCAAGCTAGTAATAGTAAATGAAGTGCTACTTGGGAGACAACCCATCATTTTAACTTTTTGTTGTTTTATTTGTTTCTTTAGATTAGGTTTTCAATTCTATTTTTGCATGTGTTTTCTAATACAAGTTAATATCTTAGAAAAATTGAGTTAGTTTTCTTTGTCTCTCTCTCTTTTCCACAATGGATTGGAAGCGTACAAACAAGACAATAGATGAAAATATAAAATAGGGAAGGAATTCGGGAATGACATAAAGAAAAGAATCAAAAATGAAAAAGGAGTGTAAAAATTCCCAGTGTCATGACCGTGACCTAATTTTGATGTCTCTATCACGATTATGGCACCCTTAGTTATGATCATGACCCTCTTTTGAACATTTTGTCATGATCGTGACATGAATCCATTATTTTTGACCCTGAAACCCCTTCTATCATTATCATGACCCACAAGGTCGCGATCGTGATCGGTGGTGGGGTAGAATGGGCGTGTGAAATTTTCAAGCCTTTTTCTCAATTTTACCTATCCTTTCTTCCCCCTAATGTATATATTCACTCTTACCCTCATTTTTCTTACCCACAACACTCTCTCACTCTCTCTCTATAATCAAAAAGCTCAAATCCTCTCACTTCTCTCTACAACCCACCTCAAGGTTCTTCCTCTCTATACACCTTTTAGGCATCTATCATCCCAAATGGGTCAACAAATTAAGCGAACGACTAAGCGCTTTCAAGGAAAGGACAAAACACAACTGTCGGGGCTTAGATAACTAAACCAAGTTAGGGCACCCTTTACAATTTACTCGAAAAAGGAAGGTAACCGTTTTCAAACCTTTAGCCTTAAAAAATTATTGTGCCTCAATATTTGGACTTTGATTTATTAGAAAGAATCAGATTTAGATAAAAGGTTGAAAACTTAGGAAGTAGAATTCAATGGGAAAATTTTATGCGTTTTAACTTTGTTGTTTATAAAGAACTCACCCTTGAATTTTTCACTTCCTTCCAATTTGAGCAAGGTAACATGAGAGAATTATGTTTCGTTTGTGAGGTCAACCATATGAGTTAAATATTGAAACTTTATGTGAAATTGATGGATTCCAAGAGCCAACCATGGTGGACTAGCATGATGAATTTTGTGCCACATGTTATTGGGCCCAACTAATAGGGTAGACAACTTAGATGCTAAAAATGCACATAATAGCCCTAAACATTTGCTACTATACAAATTCAGATGTCAAACCGTGTTTGAAAACAGTGAAAACAACAATTGGTTGATCAAGGAGCTATTTATTTTGTGGTGCAGGGTTAACAACTTCCAAGTTTATACATCCATCCATAATTTTAACGCTCCCATTACTTCTTTGAAAAAGAAAAGCAATAATCTTGGCATGAGGTGCTTGGTTACCATTATTGCGGATTATTGTGGTGTTAACTGTGATGGATTAATTGTGCATCTTCCTGAGTTTCTTAACACCCTTCATTTGATGAGAGTTGAGATACAGAAGTACTATAATATGAAAATTCAGGATGTTAGTGAAAAATACATGCCAAGAACAGGGCAGAACAGGCCAATTCCAACACCATTGTAACAACAAGAGGAGGAGTCAACCATTGAAGCATCCAAACAAGAAGAAGAAATCGGATGGGAGAATGTACTTTATGTAATTTTGAACATTAACAAAGCAATTGTAGATAAAGCTAAGTTGTTGAAGGAGATAGTGAAGGAGTAATGATGACAATGTCGAGATATTCGAAACATTTACAAATATTTATTGCTTAAGGCATTGAAATCCCAACTCTGACACCATCATCATTACCACCTCAATCACCATAACATGTTCTTATGCTCTAACCCTAGTCTTTTTATTTTATTTTTATGTTTTTCATGTTATTTTGTTTTATTCCCACGTTACTTCTTGTTTTTACTTCTTATATTGTGGACAATATGTTGTCTAAGTGTGGGGAGGTGTGCAATGTTATTTTTATTTTGAGTGTGAATTTTGCATATGATATGTTAGTTTTTCTTAGGTTGTCATGGTGTGAATCATGTGGATGTATCTGTGGCTAGGACTTAATAGAATTAGTTTAGTTTTGAACATAGTCTTCTAAGTTGTAAAGATTTATTAGCTTGTGCAATTTGTATTCTAGGTATCTTTATTTAAATATGCATGTTAATTAGGATTTGAGGTTAATTTGCTTACCTTAGGTAATTTGTTACATAAATTTATAATCATAGGTCAATTGAATAAGTAATGTTGTTAGTATTTTTTCACAAAAATAATTAGCTAAAAGAAATGAGGTAGGCAATAAAATGTGAAAAAAGTGTATTTCTTAAGCAAATAACTATTCCACTACCCTTCAGGTTATGAATATAGCTAATATTCAGTTGAGAATGTGACCTAGTTAAGACACTAGGTGACTTTCATCACAAATGTTCGCCTTCATGTCAAAAGGATAGAATGATGTTCCAAAAGCCTATTAGTAAAACATGACCTAGTTGAATGACTGGGGGACATTATTCACAAATATTTGCCTTCACGTCAAAAGATTAGGTCAATGTCAATGAAAATTAACAAAAATAGTGTTTTAATAAATAAATCCTACTAATCTTTGTTAATAGCACAATTTTTCATGAAAAGTTATTTAGTAATGTTTGCAATTTCAGTTGACCACTACTTATCAATGTGTGCATGCAAGTGTCGAGGGTGAGTGAATTTGACGTTAAGGTCTTGATTAGTGTGTATATTTAGTCTAAAGTGGTTAGTCATAGATTAGATAAGTTAATAAATTATAACAGCTTTATAGGTTGTGATTAAAGTTAAATTAGTTTCGTGAAGTTTAATGCCATTGTATCAATATCGCATATGTGTGTTTATATGTGTTATTGTTTTGGTGTGTTTGTGTTTATGTTTTGTTTTCTTTTATTTTTGCTTGAGGACAAGCAAAAGTTCAAGTGTGGGGATGTTGATAGTTATAGGTTAAATTATGTTTTAATGGGTAATGTAGTATGTTTTTAGTTGTTAATTAGATTATTTATGCAAGTTTAGGTTTAGAATTATGCTAGTGTGATTATGTGTTTATGTTTTTGAATGTTATGTGGTTTAGAGTATGTTATCGAACTTTAATTATATGCATTTGGTGGCATTTGATATGTTTGTTAGTGTTTGAGATTAGATGAAGAAGGTTCAACGAAGTCGGAGAAAGCTTAGAGGAAGTGCTAGGGACATTATCGCGACATCCTAGTTATGGTCGTCATAAAATCAACCCAGACATGGCCATGATCATGACTGAAAGGGCCACGATTGTGACAGAAGCTCATTTCTTAAGTCATGATAATTACTGAGTGGGCCACGATTATGACAGAAGCTCATTTCATAGTTCACGATCATTGCAAATAGGCCATGATCATGACAGAACCTCGTTTTCAATGGCCACAATTGTGAAATACCTACCAAGTGGTGGCAGGTGCAATATAGACATGGACATCTACTTCTATTTCTGTTTTTGGAGGGTAGTTTTGGACTTTTTAGCATGGGTAAAACCTAGTTCTTACCCTAAAAGAAAAGGCACTATAAAAGGAAAGAGAAATGACCTAATCAAGGAGTCTCCATCTTACCATTTTAAGAAAGAGTAAGGGAAGAGAAACAAGAGGAAAGAGAAGAGAAGATGATGAAGAAGGGGAGATATTGCAGCCACCTTTAGCCATCCTTTCCAAGTTAATTTCTCATTTCCTCTTGATGTTTATTTCATTTAATGTATGAGATGGATATGAGGATGATGGATATTTGTTTAAGGAAGTTCTAAACTTCATTGGGATTTGTTCTTAAGTCAATTGTGATTTGATTTCATTTGATGTTAATGTGTTGGGTACTATGTGTTATTTTTGCATACTTTGGTAACAAATCGAGAGAGTGAACCAATAATAACATTACTAGGTTAGGTAATGAGAGTTAACAACCTAATAGATCACATATATAATCACATCGATAATTATATGATTAGACATCATGTGTTAGGACTTAATTGTTTATTAGAGTGCTTAAAAACTAATTGGAATACGGGTTGTTTATTAAGTGAGAAATTTCAATTCTAGAACATCGGTTTCAATTAAGGATTATGATTTAGGGTTAATGATTAGGTCTCGAGAGAGGATAATTAACCCATTGAAATTCTAGGATCGATAATCGTTAACTCAAAAGTAATTAAGTTAGCAATTGAAGATAGGATAAATCCCTTCTTCTCATAATTGGTTAATCTTCCTTGTATGATTTTTTTATTGTTAACTGGTTGTGCTTAATTTTGATTTCCTTGCATTAATTTTATAGTTTCATCCATAATCGATCCATATTTAATTGCTTAATTTTTTGCTTATTTTTGTTTTCATTTTAATTACATTTTTTAGCCTTAGACAAATAAGGATTCAATTAGTTCACTAATTTCTCTTAGGATCGACACCTTAACTACTAAGCTTATGGCCCGTGCACTAGTGAAACATTGAGGGTTTTATAAAATAAAAACTCGTTCAACAAGTTTTTAGTGCTATTATATGGGAATTAGTTAGGATAAGTTGGATTCTTATAGCCTAAGGAATTTTCACCTCTCTTGTGCCTGTGCAGTTGCATGAGCAGAAGAGTTGCTCTCACTAAGTCTCATCTTAAGCTTTTTCTTAATAACCCTTTCCTAAAGAACATTGAACCTTAAACAAAAAACAAGTATTTGTTCCCTAATTCATGATTAATAAAGCTTTTGCTTATGTTTTAAATGTTTTTAGGAATGGAATACAAGGAAATAAGCTCGAGGGAAGGAAAATAAAGTTTTGAAAATTGACTGGCATAGATGGGTAAGTGTAAGAATATGAAGTAAGAATATGAGGACTTTATGAATTGAGGATTTATGTCTCTTTTGATTTATTTATTATTTTTTATACTAATTGTGAATATTTTGTTTTTCTTATTCCCTTTCCTTGATCACCCTATTTAATCCATTAGTTATCACAACCTTAAGCAAACTCCTTTTGATTTTTACTTATGTATATCTATTTTAGTTGTGGAGATTAGATGGTTTTTCAAGCTTATGATAAGTTTACTTTTATAAGAAGATGACGAGAGTACCTCACAAAAAAATTTCAAAAACTTATTGTGAATGAGTATTATCTTGTATTAGAATTGCCGAATTTAAATGTTTGAACTTGATGAAGGCGGTATAATAGTGTTTACTTTATTTTTTATATATATTTTCATTTGCTTATGAAGTATTATATGTTAAGTTTTATAATTCTTTCGAGACTTAAATGTGTATATTTTGTGTTGTGAAGCTAAATAATGAGTATATAATAATATTTGTAGGTAGTGTTTAAGTAAACCTTAGAAGGGCTATAACTCTTCCACTAGGAAACCTAAGATTTTAAAGGTTTATGCCATATTCTAAATGTCACCTTACTCCTAGAAAAGTGGAACTAATTTTGTTCTAGCGAGTTTAGACGAGTACCTAGGGTTTATTTGTTGTTAATTTCTTGAGGACAATTAATGAGTTAATCGTGGAAGAATTTGATATGTCTATGTTTTACATATTATTTAGGGTTATATTACTTTGTATTTGATATTTTTATAACATTTTAACATGGATTTTATATTGTTTTCCTATTTTTAGTTCATTTTGTTGTAAGTGATAAATTTAGACATAAAATTTGGGATTTAGTGTAAAATTCTCCACTACTATCCAATCAAAGAAATTTTAGAGTTATTTAAAAGATAACAAGATGGAAAACAAAATTTTAGAAGACTTTAGGGGTTAATTCTAACTTGAAAATTTCAAAAAGTGGAGAATGTAATGGAATAGGACACAACAAGCGTCATATTTGTCTTTATACTGGTACCTAGCTTTTGTCAAAGTCTGAGAAGATAAGAAATAGAAAAATCTCAGTGTTAGAGTTCATCTTAGATGTCACTAAAATCATAATGATTTTATAAAGATATAAATAGTAGAAAATTAGCATTGATGTGGTCTGATGTGATTCTCAAACATAAATTAAGATGATGTACAATTTCTCAAATTTAAGTAGTCTAAAGATCTAATTTTTTAGCTCTAACTATAAATACTCATATTAGGTTTTACTTAGGTATATTTTGTTAGACTTTTGGACCACCTAGTATAGTATTTTTTATATAGATTTATTCTTTCTCAATGTTGGAGGAAGATTTGGAGCTAATGACATCTTTTCTACGTGTTATCTTTTATTTGTTTTTTTTATGTTGAGGATTATTGGGTTTTTGTTTTAATTGAATTGTATATGGCTAGAAACCTTAATTAGGATTAGGGATGTAGCTTGTAATAATTTTTCAATTTTTTACACATGATTTGATTATTTGATCGATTGAATTTATTTCTTTATTCTTAATGTTGGATTTGTGATTGTCCACCAAATTAATTTTTAGGATAGTATAAAGGACTGAAAAATGAAATACAATTCATGCATTATAAGAACAAAAAAAATTCATTAGAGAATGACAATATCTTAAACTTTAGTAATAAACAAATAGATTAACAATGTTTCATGAATTTGAATAAGTTGA
>JAJMLV010000008.1:68863650-68873802 GCA_027123465.1 Erythroxylum coca
AAATATATAAATATAATGTTGAATTAAATTATTCATAGTCTTTATTAAAAATAAATAATTAAATAATATATATTTAAATGATAGTAAATCGGATTATGAAAAAAAAAGAAAAAAAGAAACAAAAACTACTTTTTATGGTTTTCATAATTTTTGAAAACTAGAAGAAATCAAAACCAAAAATAAAAAATAGAAACTCAAACAAACAAAATATTTTATCAAATTTAAAAATAAAAATAAAAAATAAAAAATAAAAATAGAAGCAAACACTCCTCAAGAAATATCTCATCTCATCAATATAGTTTTCACAACTCTCGAGTCTCGAGCTATGAATCCCAATGTTTCAAGTTCCATTTAAAGTATTCAAGAAAAAATATTCAAATACTTTATTAGTTGCAAAACTGCAATTATATTACTAAATTGATAATGTTTTTGTCAATTGAAAATGGACCAAATATTCTAAACATATGCCATATAAAAGCAACATGGCTCTTCAGTAAATATGAGTAGCAAAAATCAAATCTTTCGCTTCTTTTTGATTTCTCTTCTCCCCTTTAGACCTTTGTAGTTTCGATTGTTCTTTGTACAGAAGGCAATTTACCAAAAGTTTTGAGAGGCTCATCATTAAACATAAGTGACAAAAATCAAGTCTCTTGCTTCTTCTAAATTTCTGTCTCCCCTTTGATGTTTTGTTTGTTCTGTCTCTCAGTTTTGCAATCTATATGTTGTGAAGGTTCCTTGTTATATTCTTGGTCTCTGTCTACTATTATGATTTATGCATGTTAAGGAAGATTCCAACTTGCTTTGACGATTAAACTAAAGCGGATATGTAATTTCTTTATGATTACCTAGTAATTCCAATGCTTTGTTTCCCTGTTTGGTTTCATGATTCTCTAATTCTCTATTGAGGTTTGTTTACTGGACTAGTGCAGGGATCACTGGTTCTTCACCTGCTTCATGAAATAGATCCAAAAGTGACCTGTTAGAGAAATATTGCTCAGGCTTCAGGATGAAAACCGCTTGTGCCTATCAGTGACCTATCACCGAAGAAGAATAAGAACACGTATTGACGATTCTTCACAATTAAGAGAAAATCGGTCGATTTATTATCCTATACTAGAGCTCTTTTCTTTCTTTTGAATGCAAACCAAGGTTCATCAAACTTGAGATCTGGGGTATGGATGGCATGACGCTGCCACGAAGAGAAAGCTACGGGGCAAAACGAACTAAAGTCTACTTATTTTCATGTTGCGTCGAATCGCTGATTCAACTAGAAAAAATTTTCTGAAGGACTTGACTCGTCCAGACTCGTTATACCTTTTTTTGGGTTAGCGTACGAGATGTCTTAGATCTTAACAGTAAGAAAGTACTTTTAAATCATCTATTTTTAGACTAATCTTTATTCGTACTGGGTCAACTCATAAGGAGTAAAGTGTTAACTAAACAGATTTTTTTATTCCCAGAACTTAAATTCGAGATTTTTAATTATGGAATGAGAATACTAAACCACTCACACCAACTTGTTTGATTTCATACTCTTTACCTGAATTTCAAGTTGTTGGGTTGATTAAGAATTCTCACATACGAAGCTGCTTCTAAATCATGTCTGCAACAAAGTAACAATCTTAAATGAGGAAATCAATATCATATGATGTTATTTCTTCATGTTATTAGATTCCACAATTTAAATAGAGAATACTTAGTTTCAATTATGCACTGAATCCTTTTTTAAGAGAACTCCACGGTCCACTAGGAAAGCTAACGCAAGCTTGTGCTGATGCCTCAGTCATTTGTCCTCTATCAATTCCAGCATTGCAGATGTTTGCCAGGGACCGCATATGTTTCATTCCATACTGAGATAAGGATCCACAATACGTCTCGAAAGTTCTCACCTGAGAACAATTTTCTTAGAAGTCAGTTTGGATCTCCTTTGTGGTTTAACTCATTGTTAAAAGTTCCTCTGCGGTTTAATATTTTTAGACTAAGTATTATATTTTGTTAAACGAGAGAGAGAACTATAGACATTACCATTGTTTTGAGACAATCCCAATCATCAACTAGAGGTTGCCCAGCTGGACGAACGACATTCAACACTTGTGAAGCCTTTTCCATTCCAAAAAGGAGCTTCCCAATAAATCTGACACTGTCGTCTACATGTTTTCTGTGTGACATTGCGTCAAGTAACTCCTTTTGAGCAACAACTTTCCTTGTAGACCCTTCAGGAGCCTTGCGGTACTGCAGGAGGTCTAGGAAGTTGAGTAAATTAATGCATTTTTTCTCAACAGAAACAAATCAAAGTAATCTTTGAACATATAACCATTAATCAGGTATGCCACCAAAATTCTGGTTCATGCGTAATCCAAACTGTGTGCCGTAAAAACTAGTTCATGACTCTATAATAGAAGTCATTATGCTGCCTGACTTAACATAACATCACCGTTCTCTTATTCTAAGCTACTTAAATTGCAAGCATTGACCACACACACATCTAAAACACACTGCTATCATAAATCCAATGACACACTGCTATTGTTCAACCCCTGTCAATACTTGCTAGCTAACCATTCACCAGATCAACTCAAAGAGACTGTAGCTACCATTCCTATAGCACGACTTCGATCAACTTCAGAGTTGCTTCTATGCAGGCTTAAGTGATCACCCCTCCTCTAAAAACTGACAGCTAATTATGAGTAGTCAAGGATAGCTTGTCCCACAAAAGCATATGCTGTTAAGTAGTCAAGGATACCTTATCCCAAAAATGGAGAAGATCAGCGTCACGCTGGTTAACCGCTTTTGAACATTCTCTTAGGGATATCTCATCAAAATAAGTGTTGTTATCATTTTCAGGATTGGTGCCCATATACAGGAAGAGATTCTCCTTGCTAAGGCATATATCACCATATTGCATGACATGAGACCCGTAAGCAGAGTTGTTATTTGCAGTTCTCCTTTTCACCTGTAAAATGAAATAGTAAAATTATGTGATAATCTTCATTTTCTGGAGCAGAACAGTAATTAAAATTATAAAAGCCCTCTTTGTTCATTGTTCATATTACTGTATTACGAAGTAAAGCATAAAGCCAAAGGCCATTACCAGTTCATATTGCTGGCGTAAAGTTTCTCTCTGTAAATTGTGTATGTCACTGTCCACAGTCAAGATTACAAAACATCAACATTCGTGAAATAGGAAACGAAACAAAAGAAAATAAATGTCAGCATAGTCCTTTGTACCTTTCCAGTGTGGTCTGTATGCAACCAAAGACACAAGATTCCTTTTACATGTATTTTCAGTGGCTTCCAAATTGATACAGACCAGCTTAAGTCTGTGTAAAGAAAAATTTGAAGACAAACTTTGCATACCTGTCCTCCATCCAACCAACACTGTACAAGTCACCCAAACAGGTTTCATATTCAGGAGGAGGGCTAGGATACTCTCCAGGGCAATAAGTTCCCCAACTGCTCTCTTCCTTATTTGATGCTGTTGTTGCATAAATATTCAAGCCTTCAGGAAGAAGACCCTCAAAGATGCTTCCAGATTCACAAGCTTCAAGATAAAACAGCTGTATATACAGATATGATCCATCACAAAATCAAACATATCATAACTAATGAATTATGCACGAAAGCTCATCCAGTGACTTACCAAGCTTTTATAAGTCCCAGAAGCATGTTTCCTTTTCAAGACTTCTATCAAATCATTAGCATAAAGGTATGGATTGTTTGGCATCCCTGAAAAGAAGCTATATTATCAACAAAAAATCATTCAAGCATTGTGATGACTGGATCCAATCATATACCAAGTTTTGATGATAGAAAACAAAAGAGGGTGTCATTCTTGGAGTTGGCAAGTCCACTCACTTCAACTGATATAGATCATAGGTACTGTGTGCTAATAACTAGTCTTGTTTGTCACTTAAGTTGTAGGTCAAAGAATATTTATGTTCAAATCTATCCAACCACATCCTTGTTCTCAGAGTATGGAGTAAGGCCACAGTTTAAGCTACTAGGGAAAAGATATGATTTACAGAGACAAATGAAAAGAATAACATTTTTACCGATCTTGGGATAGGTGAAACATGCAGTGAATACATGCAAAAAATGAAACACAGTTAACTCTTTCAGAATAAAAGACCATAGACCATGAGTTGCAAACAAGCTTTGACGTTTTTCAATGTTTATTTCAGTTATGCTTACAAACCTAGTACTCCAGGACCTCCATGATCACTGTAGTATATAAATATATGATCATCTGGTCCGCTATTCACAACTTTTCCACTACCACCAGTAAGAGCCGATTTGTTTCCAAGGATAACAGCCAAAAAATTCTCAACAGTGACATCTTCACCGATGTAGTCCTGTAAAAAGCAGTCTTGTGATGTGTGATAGCGAACTGGCGATCCATATACACAATAATACAGAGTTGCTGGTTGTAGAATTAAAGGGCAATAAAAAAAAGACCTTCGGAACTCCCTTGTAGACATTTTGACCATTTGGGTTGTTAATAATGATTCCAGGTCTTGGATTTTCTTCATTAAAAGCAATATCATCATACATGAAAACAATGATGTTTTCATCCTTCAATCCACCTTTCTTCAAGAGCTGATAGGCATGACAAACATCAGCCTGAAACAATAAGTGTCAATTGTAAATATCAGCTGGAAGATGAAATGATATCATTGAGAAAGAATTTGCCCAATCAATGGAACTCTCTCAACTGAAATTTATGCATGAACTATAACACATTTTGCTCCAAACACACAATCTCAGTCAAACTCTTTATTTGGACTTGTTGCAATCGGTCACCATCAAGTATATGTTTTTTAATCAACTGATGTTGTTTGTGTAAAATCTAAAAGACTGTCTCTTGCTTTTCCTTACTTGTACATATTATATATTCTCTATCATATAGCTGGCAAGAGCGAGTTTTGGAGTAACTGGGAAGGTTACTCTTTTGTAATCAGAAGTCAGGAATTCGAATAATTGAAATAGCCTCTTTGTAAAATTGCAAAGAAAAGACTGTGTACAATTGATGACACCCTTCTCTGAACCTTCAACCTTGCACACTGGAGTTTGTCCTTTCTATCATATAGCTGGTATTTTCAGTTAAAACTCTTTGCATGAATACTTCAAGGCTTTAGGGAGTATTAAGAATTATCACAACTCAAGGCCTTTTAGTGATTCTAGCTCTGAGATTATTGAATCTGTTGGTATCATAGTTGCGCAGTTGAATTTAGACAAATCGAAATGCCAAGAAAATTGAAGAAGCATTCTGGAGGTTTAACGAAGCGTTTGGAACAAATTGTGGTAGGAGTCAATAATTGCAACAACCATAAAGCATACATGCAACGAAAGAAAACACAACAGGGATAAAATCTTCATGTCTTTCCAACTTCTAATTTCAATCAGTTAATAGAGAAAACGATCCACATAATAGAAAGTCATAAACTTTATTATTCAAAATAATCTACTACACTACGGAGAAGAACAGCTTCATGCCTTCCTCAGAAATCTAACAAGAGGCGCAGAAAAGAAAAAGGAAGCAAGTCAGATTCGTATATATAAGGATCAACACTGAACTGAGAGAAACAAATAAACACCTGGTGCCTGTAATTCCAGTATTCATTAGATCCAGCAATCAGGACAGCCCATCTGGTCCCTGGGTAGTCACTGTCATCATGACGGAGGAACCTAGAAGAAGTGTCCGAAGGAAGTCGGAGAAAGTCTGTGGAGGTGACTCGACTGCAGTCGGCAATGGCGTAGGGAGAGAGCAGGAGGAAAATGAGGGTCCACATGAGGATTAGCTCTCTGGTGAGGTAAGGTGTTGATTGGTAGGGAAGACATCAAATAAGTAGCTAAAGCGGATAATAAGAGAATCCGTGCTCATGAAGATTGCAAGTAGTACGTGAATGATGGGAACTACGGTGGAAGAGAGGACTACTGTATCCATAAGGAATGAATGAGGGGTTGCTTTGGCAATGGGGATTGGAGGAATTCGCTTGCTCCTGCCAATCTGTTCTCTCTCTACAGTGACGTCCTTCGGCGGAATGTTATAAATTACGTACCGGACTCGGTAACAGCTTTAATTTTATTTATAATATTAAGTATTTTTAAATTATAAAATAGTTTTTAAATTTTATTAAGTATTTTTAAATTATAAGATAGTTTTAAAGTTTTATAAAATTATAAAGTAATCTTTTAATATATTACACTATATAATTTTTAATTTTACTTCAACTCTATCTAAAAAATCATAATAATATAAATTTGATATAAAAATTACACCATAATTTTTATTAATATTATTTTTCACATATTTTTATATAAACAATAACAACAATTGATACAAGAAAATTATTATCTAATTGTCATATATATAATTAAAAATAATACAAAATGCTTAAAATGTTGCAATTTACGTCATATAGTAAAGAATAATGATCAAAGTATCATATTATAGGTCCATAAGTATTCCTAGAGGAGTTCCTCTCAAAGAAAAATACATAATAGTAAAAGTGAGACCAAAACTAAAAACTTTTATAGTTAAAAGTTATATATTTAAATTAAGTAAATAAAATTTAACATATACATAAAATACAAGTGAAATTAAAATAAAAAAACCTAAAATTTCATTCAACGACATATCTGCCCAAATCGCATGACTTCAATAATTATTTAGTACAATAACTTCATTATTGAGAAGAATATCATCATTAACATCATTTAAACTCATTTCACTGAATGACGCATCAATACTTTCTCATCTAAAATTGTTTTCTAAGTCATTCTTATTTATAAAACTTAATTCCTTAGATATTGCATCTGTTAAAAGATTGATATGATTGAGAAAAATTAGATTTATAGAATTACTTATTTTATTAAGAGTACTAGTAAGCAAATTAAATTAAATTATTAAGAAATTCAAAAATTTTATATTTAACTCAGTAATGATAATAACGTACCTTTCTAAAAATTTTAAATTATAAATCAAATTATTGAATCTTTTGTATTCCAAGTTATTTCTTTCTTTAAAAATGGATAAATTCGAATGTGTTCTAATTCCTTTCACACCTAGTTACACTCACACTTTGACACATAATTCAAATTGCAAAACTTAACAATTTTGGAATATCATTTTTGAAATGGGGCCACACAGCAAGTGTAAGACAATAGAAGTAATCTCATAAAAAATGAAATGACGATTAATTTTAAACAAATGACAAAAGTGAAGAAATATATACCTAACTTAAGTTTGTTTAATGTTTACTTGATTAATTGTAATGGACTTGATTAATTGTAATGGGCGTCTTAAGATCATCGTACACATCATTTTATGCCTCCATTCATAAGCTAAGGAGATCTTATATCATCTCATGTGAAATAATTATTGTGATAATTAATAGTATCCCCCTATTGGCTCCATAATTCTTTGCAAAATGTAGTATAAAATAGACACTATGATTAAAAAATGTCTTAGTAGCAAATAATAGAGAGTAAAGTTGTCTTTTCCATCTTTCATTGATGACTATAAGATCAAGTTTATACAAGAAAGGCCTATTTTTTATACCGATCTTAATTGCTTCCTTCACCCTCTCTATGGTATCATAAAATTAATTAGTTATTGGTTTTACATCACTATTAGTCAAACAAAGTACTCTCATCAAAGCCTTATAAATCAAATGACAAGTTAACTGATAAACATTTAATACACTATGTTATGCCTATATTTAGTGTGTTTTGCTTGTTATTTAAGATTTTTGTGTGTTTTAGTATTTATTTTGCTTTTAGTATGTTTTTAGATCGACATTGTCTTCATGAATAAAATGGAGAGAAAGTATGGGGAAATCATGGTAGAAAATGAAAGAATTTCAGTTATTTTAAAGGTATATGCCTGTGTTAGTAACATTCATAACTATGTAAGGAACCATATAAGTCACTGTGAACGTATAAAGCTTCGAAGATGATGGTTTGCATGTGTAAATCACATATACAACTGTGTCCAATACTTGTGTAAGCTCTTATGAATGTATAAATTCATGATTCTAGAGTGTTTTTGAGATACAAAATCACTCACACGATCATATGTATTCCATAAACCCTAGTTTTGTACTATAAAAGGAAATTATGATGACAGATAAAAAAAGGAAGTTAAAGGTGGAGTTAGAGGCAAAGTTAGGGTTTGAGACACAATTGTGAACTTAGGACTGTGGAAAACATGAAGATTACTTCAGAGATCTAATAGAGAACAACTTTCCATCAAAGTTTCAAGGGAATTACCTTAGAGAAAATGGGATATATAGCTTATAAATTCTTTTTTTAATTATTCTTTTGAACGTTTGATATTTGTTTGTTTTCTAAATTTATGAATTAAGTTTGTTTAATGCCTAGATAGGACGAACCCTAAGTTGGGATGGATATTATGATTTAATCTTTTATCTAATGCAATTTGATTGATTATTTTATTATAATTCAATTACACATTTTTATTCTTGAATTAATATGTATGGGATATTAGTTAAATATATGATTTCATTTGGTTGAAATTGAGAAATCATTTTCTATAAATAGATTTACCATAATTGAAAAGAGTTGTATATAGCCTAAAGATAAATAAACATAAATCTTTTAAATTATGGTCAAATCTAATAGTGAAATTCAGGAATGAAGTAATGCAATCTTAGGGGTTTTAACTAAAAAAAGATTTTAGTTAATCAACCAATGATTGGCTGTTAATAATATTAAGACATATATTAACATAAGATAGGAATTTTCACGATCTAATGATCAATAATTGGGTTAACACTTAAGAAATCTTAGGGAGAGTAGTTACCTAGGTACCAGTTATTTGATTTTGATTAATTTTAGTACCATCTGTATTCTAGTTTTATTATGTTGAATTTTAGTTTAGTTTAGTTTTAATTAAATCATCATCCTATTTGTTGTTAAATAATAGAAAACAAGTTATTACTAGTACTTATAATCTTAGTGGGATTGACTGTAATATCCTAGTTCAATTATTATACTGTGTATTGTGTTGTATATGAATTTTATAGAATATGCTTTATTTATGGTGTACTAGAGTAATTTAAGCTTTTAAATGTATTATTGAGGTTATAACGAAGATCACGAATAGACCAAAGATGGTTCTTGATTTAGTTGAATTTTTTTTGAAAAATTTCCTAAAACTCCAAAAAGTTAAGGAATGAGTCTGAACAAACTTTAAAAGCCCTAAAATCTGCTTTAAGGATTTAAGTGAAACTTTTGAATGGAATCTAGATGATTTCGGTGAATAGTATTTATGGATGAATAGTGAATCCATGTGAAAGTATTTTTACTTGAATAGTCATTTTGGGGCTCCAACCCTGAAAATTTGAAATATACTCGGAATAGGTAGAGTTTAACGATAATGGATCGAAAATAAGCCCGATTGGATGAATTTTGGGAGTTTTGAAATTTTAGGGTTAAAATGCCCTTTTTGGAAAATAATGGATATTAATGACTTTAAACCCATTTGAATTGTTTTAAAAGCATCCAATCAATTAATATCGACCCTAATTAGAGTATTTCACAATCAATTTGATGGCAAGATGGTTGCATAATATTTTCGAAATTTAATTCGGTTAGTTGGAGAATTAAATTCAATAAAGGGCAATTTGGTATGTTTACATCTTATTAAGGATAATTTGGTCTTTTTACAAGAGGTGAGTTGATTAATGAGTCATTAATAGAGGACCAATTGGAGAGTGACATGTGTAATGCACTAAAAGGCATAAAAGAGCCTAAGTAAGACAATTTGCTTCATTCTTTCAACAAAAATGTGGAGACTAAACAAAAGGGAGAAAAGAAGACAGAAGAGGGGACATTCAACCAAGGAGGGAGAAGAAGAGTGCAACTACCATTTTTCATGGTTTTGGAGCATAAATTGGAGAGATCTTTATCAAGTGGAGGTACTCATAAAATACCCAAGAGATTGGAAGATAAATTGGTAAGTTTTCCTAACCTAAATTTCTAGTTTTGGGGCTTTTGAGCCAGATAGATTCATTTAGGATAAATGACGATTTTTGACTTTCCATGGAGTAAATAATAATTTTGGAAGCATTTAAGGGTTGAATATGAAAAGAGAAAGAGTTATGTTTAGTGAAATTTTATCTTTGGTTC
>JAJMLV010000008.1:69037591-69052315 GCA_027123465.1 Erythroxylum coca
AAAAAAAACTTCTTTGGAAAGCTCACCAGATCAAACAACTAAAACCCCATAATGACTTCTACAAATTCTTAACTTCACTCTCAATACAGCACAGCTATCATTAATTAAGACAAAAGTGTTGAATATGCAACCCCGTTAGCTAGGAAAGTAAAAAAATGCCAAATCCGTCTAAGGCTTAAGCTATGTTTTCTAGTCCACACCAGCCCTTCAAATCCACGCCAAACACAAAAGGCAAAGTCAATAAAAACAACAAAACAGAGAGAGACAGAGATTTCTTGACACCCCAAAACGTATAATAAAACAATAAAGGAATATATAAAAAAAAATCCAGAGCAACACTCAAACATGGATTTTATGTTTTTTAAAAAATAAAAACAAAACACAATTTAGACACCCTAAACCGTACCAGTAAAATGAAGAGTAAGAATGTAACATACCATTCTTGTGGGAAGGTTAAAATGGGAAATGTGAGTGAGTAATGAGAGTTAGAAATACATTTCCTTGTTCATGCATATTATTTCATACACGTACACATGAATAGTGAAGTTGTGGCACATGAAAATAATTGTACATGCATTCGTGAATAATTCCGGGTATAATTTGATTGAGTTGTGATTTTTAGGTATTTTGAAAATTTTGAATTTATCTATATTAAAAAGTCTATTGGTTAGTAAGAATATTGTATTTGTGAATTTTGGTGATTTTAGGCATAAATTTCAAAAAATTATGGAAAATAGGAAAAAGACATCAAATGAAGATTTGGAGATAGTTGGATTGTAAAGATGAGAGTTTAATGAAGTTAGTTTCAAAAGAAACTAAGTTAGAGCTTAGATATGAGGAAAGTGACAAGTGTCACTTAGGCTCTTGTACTTTGCTAGAAGTTGGTTACTATTATCTGAAAGTTGAAAAGTTAAGTTATATGTCTAAGTTCATTCTTCATTGTGATCTTCTTCAAATTTTCTTCCCATACACAGAGTTTTCCTTCGAACCCCTCGTAAGAGATTTCTCTGCTTTTCCTTTTCTATGCCAAACCCACTTTGCTATTTGTGTCTTCTACCCTAAAAAAAACTAGAAGCTGGTCATTGTACTCAGTGAAGTACGTAAATTGCATAGAGTTTAGGGCTTGAAAATTTTGGAGTTTTCAAAAGGTAAGTAGTGAATAAATCCTTTAGAGTTGGGGATTTATGAAAGAAAGTTGATGAGTTATTATCATCTGCATGGAAATGGCATTTAAGTGTATATTCATAAATACTGTGTGGTTGGGAGGAAAGATTTGGTTATAGTGTTAAATTTAGTTTTTGAAAGATTATTAGTGGTTAGGTGATGTAAAAGTGAAGTTGGAGTTAAAATAGCAATAACTTGATCTGAAACTTTTGTACCAATCTTGATAGATTCATCAAGATGGCCTTCATGAAAGTTATAAATCTTCCTTTTATCTTTCCAATAGTATATAGTATGAAAACTTGGACATCTGAGTTGAAAGTCAGGGTCCTTGTAAGGGAAGATGTTCAAAAGCGAAATTGTTTCTTTTGTCTTTTGCTTCTTCTGTGATGACGCTATCTTCTTCTGTGTTTCGTCCCTTCTTAGTTTTGTTTCTTCTATAATGATGTCATCTTCTTCTGTGTTACTGTTCATAAACTTCTTCTATGTTATTTTTCATAAATTTCTTCTGTGTTTTGTATCGACTGTGTTTTGCTTCTTTTGCCTTTTCGCTTCTTCTGTCTTTTGCTTCTTTTGTGTTTTGCTTTTGTATCTTCTTCTATGTTTTACCGATGTGTCTTCTTCTGTGTTTTACTTCTCCCATGTTTTGCTTCTTCTGTCTTTTCACTTCTTCTGTCTTTTGCTTCTTCTGTGTTTTGTTGACGCATTTTCTTTTGTGTTTTGTTGACGTGTCTTCTTTTGCGTTTTTACTTCTTTTGAGTTTTACTCCTTCTGTGTTTTATTTCTTCTGTGTTTTGCTTCTTTTGAGTTTTGCTTCTTCTGTCTTTTTTTCGTCTTGCCATAACTTCTTCCCTAGACACCTAAATGAATTGATTCTTGAACCATGGGACTCGTAACATTTTTCCCTACATCTCCACCCAAAAATCTTAGCCATCTGAAATGAATTAAGAAAGATTGAGTGAGAAACATGAAACGGGTACAGTGAATGCACTATTAACATTTTATAAATTAGGGTTATTCCACTGAACATACTTCGGTGTTTTGATTATGTCCGGACCTATAGGATTCTAAATGAGAAATAAATTGTGATTTCGATGGTTTTAGTGAGGCATAAACCTAAGTCTGAATCATTACTTAGATGAGTTTTGGATATAAGACTGATAATGTGACGAGAATAAGGGAAAGATACCCAGGATTGTCATGAACATGCATTGTATGTAAGTTAATTCACACATGTGCATCATTGGATAATTATGATTGAAGAAATTGTGATATTGTGTATATTATTTATTATAGAGGAGCAACTGGAATGTCAACCTCTGGACGTTGTCGGATCTTCTAGACATTAGCTTCGGGAGAAACTTGTGAGTCAACCTAGATGATTTCCTAGGATTGATTTGATTTGATTTGTTTACACTTCCAATATTATTGAACTGTTTGTGACCTGTTTCTAAATTTCAGACTTGAGTTCCGAGGAGTATAATAGTTAGGCATGTATTGGTAGTGCTTTGATTTTGATGTGAAATCGTGTATGATATGTGAATTATCAACGAAAGTTGAATTCCGGACTTAGGTTTGATGATAATGAGTTTTTGATTGAACATCATATGTGATTATCTGATATGATATAAGCAGTATTTGATGCATTTCATAAAATGCATACTTAGATAAAGGCGTTGTGACTGAAGTAGCCTATATGAAACGCTTCCACGTGGAGCTTTATTCTGTGATATGTGTTCTGCATGTAGAGCTATGCTTAGTGATTCTGTTCTGACTGAGTCCTGTAGGCCACTATTTATATAAGTTTGTGATAGGCACTCAATCATAACAATAAGAATGAATGTGAGTCTCATGTATATAGCATTATAAGATCGAAATCCATTGAATGATATGTAAAGCTAAAATGAGTGATAAATTGATATGAATTGTTTACACTTGGCTATGTGAACTGTATGATTATATATTAAGAATGTAAGTATGATCTGAATGAATATCTGTGAAATACGTGATATGTGTGTATGATATGGTGAACTCATCAATGATGGTTCACTCATTGAGTTCGCAAAACTCACCAAAATTGCAACATTGTCTTTTCAGGACCGAGTGACGACTTTAGCTACTGATAGGCTCCACTACCATGTAGATTGTGTTTTAACAAGAGCAATCATGGCTCAAATAGGTGGGATTTTCTACCATGTAGATTGTGTTTTAACAAGAGCAACCATGTAGATTGTGTTTTAATGAAATGAGGGAAAAGATAGTTTTAAAAACATTGTGATTTTCTATTGATGCTTTTTAACTGATTAATGAAACGATGCCATGTGAAGTAAGTGTAGTGATCAATCGTAGCTTGCCCTTATCATAGAATATATACCAAAATGACCTCCAGGCGTTCCAGTGGGTACCCTGTGGTAAGGGGGCGCTACAAATAGGTGGGATTAGAGCATGGTTGGCATCTATTGGGACATATTAAATGTTAGGCATGGAATATCTTGAGAAATGCAGAAAATGATTGAAGTTATTGTTTGTTATAGGTCATCCGCTCTAGGTGATCAAATTGATCAACTAGCTGACCAAGGATCAGTAGGAGCCAGTAGGGAGTCCTCGGTGCCTAGATTTGAGGAGATGCCTCCTAGAGTTTTCGAGAGGAGGGAGAGGAGGTATGATAAGCTATGCAAGCAGGGAGCTATAGACTTCTATGGCAGCATATACCCTGCTGAGGCTGAAGGATGGCTAGAGAGGACGGAAAAGGTGTTCGATCAGATGGACCGCGAGCTTGATGAGAGGTTCGATTATGCAGTGTCTCTACTGCAGGGCCTGGCATATCAATGGTGGAAGACTGTTCCAGGCAGTACCACTAGGCCTTGCCAATTGAAGTGGGAAGACTTTCTTAGGGACTTCAAGGATAATTATATGCCCAAGATCTATTTAGACATGAAGATGCAAGAGTTCTTAGAATTGAAGCAGGGTAAGATGTCAGTGGCTGATTATGAGGTCCGATTTAATGAATTGATGGGTTATGCTACTGATGTGATCCTTACAAAAGAAGAAAAGTATAGGAGGTTTGAGAATGGACTTAATATGGAGATTAGAATAAGGTTGGCGCGGTCAGATATGGGTACTTTCATTGAGTTGAGAGCTGCATCAACTAGAGTTGAACAGCTAATGAGAGAGAAACAAGCTGAAACTGGGCAGGGGTCTAGAGGAAAGAGGCTCAGTGAGAGTCAGGGCAGTTCTAGTAGGAGCTTTAGTAAGTGCCAGAATAGAGCAATCAGATCATCAGGTAGATCCAAATAGTCAGGATCTAGGCAGAGGGGCAGGTTGTCACAGACTGGCAGTAGGAAAGGCTTGGCTCAAAATCAGTTTCTAATTTGTGAGTATTGTGAGAGGAGGCATGGTGGTGAGTGTTGGAGATAAACTAGAGCTTGTTTTAAATGCGGCTCCATGGACCACCAGATCAGAGATTGCCCAGATATGTTGGAAACTCAGTCTGCTATCAGTGGACGATCTGGGAGTAATATGACAGTCCAACAGAGCAAAGGAAGTGGATCTGGACAGAGAGGTCGAGGTAGAGGCAGAGGGAGAGTTGGGAGTTCTTCCTTAAGGACTGAGTGAAAAGGCAACCGACCGCAATCCCAAGCCAGGGTCTATGCTATGACCAGGCAGAGGCCCAAGACTCACCAGATGTAGTAGCAGGTGCGCTTTCTATTTATCACTTTGAGGCATTTGCACTACTAGATCCTAGATCTACACACTCCTTTATTGCACCACATTTGGCATGTAGATTGCATTGTGATAGGGAGTTACTACAGTATGGATTAGAGGTAAGTACACCTCTAAGTAGTACTACTGCTTTAAGAGAGGTCTGCAAGGGGTGCCCGATTAAGATTGATCAAGTAGAGCTGGAGGTAAACCTTATTATATTACAGTTGAGGGAGATAGATGTGATCCTAGGCATGGATTGGCTCACTGCCCATAGGGCCATCATGAACTGCTACACCAAGGAGGTAGTATTAGAATCTCCTGGTCAACCTAGAGCAGTATTCAAAGGAATTAGTCAGGCAGTGCCAGTTAGGATGATATCCTTCATGAGTGCATTGAGGTTGATGCAGGGAGGATGTGAGGCTTATCTGGCCCACGTTATTGACACTAGGGTTGAGCAGAGCGTACGAGACATTCCAGTGGTTAAGGAATTCTGAAATGTGTTTCTCGAAGAGTTACCTGGTTTACCACCAGATCGGAAAACAGAGTTCACAATTGATCTGGTTCCAGGTGCTGTTCCTATATCCACTCCTCCATATAGGATGGCATCTGTGGAACTGAAGGAGCTGAAGGCTCAAATGCAGGAGTTATTGGAAAAGGGTTTCATAAGGTACAGTGTTTCATCTTGGGGAGCTCCAGTATTATTTGTGAAGAAGAAGGATGGGACTTTGAGATTGTGCATCGATTATAGGCAACTGAATCGAGTGACCGTGAAGAATAAGTATCCGTTGCCTAGAATTGATGACTTGCTTGACCAGTTGCAGGGAGTTCAGGTATTTACTAAGCTGGATCTGAGATCAGTGTATTACCAGTTGAAGATAGCGGAGGCTGATATACCTAAGAATGCATTCAGGAGCAGGTATGGGCACTATGAGTTCCTAGTGATGCCGTTTCGGTTAACTAATGCCCCGACAGCTTTTATGACCTTGATGAATAAGGTGTTCCAGCCCTACCTGGACCGATTTGTGATTGTGTTCATTGACGATATCTTGGTGTATTCAAATAGTAGAAAGGAGCATGTTGAGCATTTGAGAGTTATTTTACAGATTATGAGAGAGAAACAATTGTATGTCAAATTCAGTAAGTGTAAATTTTGGCTAGATCAGGTTGTGTTTCTAGGGCATATAGTGACTGGAGATGGCATACAGGTAGATCCAAAGAAGGTAGAGGCAGTTATGAATTGGGAAGCTCCGAGAAATGTGTCGGAGATTCGAAGCTTCCTAGGATTAGCTGGATATTACCGAAGATTTGTCGAGGGATTTTCCTTGATCTCAGCCCCTCTGACTAAACTTCTGAGGAAGAATGTAGTGTTCAGATGGAGTGAGGAGTGCCAGAAAAGCTTTGAGGAATTAAAACATCGGTTGACTACCGCAACGATGTTGATTATTCCATCAGGGACCGGAGGATATATAGTGTATAGTGATGCTTCGCATCATGGATTGGGATGTGTGTTGATGCAGCGTAGCAAGGTGATCGCCTATGCATCGAGACAATTAAGGTCTCATGAGATCAATTATCTGGTACATGATTTGGAGCTAGCTACAGTTGTTTTTGCTCTAAAGATTTGGAGACATTATTTATATGGAGAAACTTTCCAGATATACACAGATCATGAGAGTTTGAGATAACTGCTGAGTCAGAGGGAGTTGAACTTGAGACAAAGAAGATGAATTGAGCTATTGAAAGACTGTGATTGCACTATTGAGTACCATCCGGGGAAAGTTAATGTGGTGGCAGAAAATGTCGGTCGCCATTGTATTAGGATGAAGAGGGTTTAAGAACGGTTAAAGGCCCAGAGTTGATATAGGACACAGTAGATAAGGTAAAATTGATCCGAAGCTGAAGTAAAACGGCTTAGGGTAGGCAGAAGAGTTATGTAGATCTTCATCGACGTGATATGGAGTACAAAGTGGGAGACAGGGTATTCTTGAGAGTGTCACCCTAGATGGGAGTCTTGAGATTCGGTAAAAAGGGAAAATTGAGCCCTAGGTACATTGGTCCTTATGAGATCATTGAGAAAATAGGACCTTTGCCCTATAAGTTGGCTTTATCGAATGAGATGTCTCAGTTGCATAATGTGTTTCATGTGAGTATGCACCGAAAATACTGATCGGATCCGACACATGTGATACCGACACAGGAGATTGAGGTTGCTAGTAACTTAAGCTATGTTGAGTAGCCGATCAAGATTGTGGGATCGCAGATCAAGCAGTTGAGGAACAGGATCATTCCATTGGTAAAAGCCCTTTGGAGGAACCACTCAACTGAAGAAGCAACATAGGAGACAGAGGAGCATATGAGGAGACAATATCCCCACCTGTTCGAACAAACAGGTAAGAATTTCGAGGACAAATTTTATTTTAAGGAGGGGAGAGTTGTAACATCCCATCACCTGTGGGAGGCTAGAATAGAAAATATGAGTGATTAATAATAGCTTAGAAATGCATTTTTTACATGTTCGTGGATAAAATGGCATACACATACACATAAATAATGAAATTGTTGCACATGGAAATAATTGTACATGCATTCATGAATGATTCCAGGTATAATTGAATTGAATTGAGATTTTTGGAAATTTAGTGAATTTTGAATTTATCTATGTTGAAAATATTATTGGTTAGTAGGATTGTGAGAATTGTGAATTTCAATAAATTTAGGAATAAATTTAGGAGAAAAGTTTTAGAAAATAGGGGAAAAGAAATCAAAAGAAGATTTGGAGATAGTTGGATTGTAAAGATAGAATTAGTGGAGTTAGTTTCAAAGAAACTTAGTTAGAGTTGGACCTTAGGAAAAGCGACAAATGTAAAGTTACCTTTACTATTTTTCAAAAGTAAGTTTGAGTTATTCGAGAGGTTAAAAGGGGTTTGTTCTTTTCCTAAGTTCCTTCCTTGTTATCATCTTCCCCGAATTTCTTCCCATACACAGAGTTTCACCATCAAAACTCCTTCTAAGAGTTAACTTTACTTTCTTTTATATATATCCCTCACCACTTCCTCCACTACTAAGTGTTTCTTTTGCCTTAAGAAAAAATCAAAAGTTGGTTAGTGTTCACAGTGGTCTACGTAATTTTGTATAGAGTTAGGGCTTGAAGATAGTTGAAGTTTTTGGAGTCTTCATCAAGTAAGTAGTGAATAAAATTGTTAGAGTTGTGAACTTTTGAAATAAAGTTGATGAATTTATTGTCAGTGCATGATCATGGCATTTACATATATTTATATTCTTAAACATTGAGTTAAGGGGATGAAAATTGTGGATATGGTGCTATTTGGTTTTTGATGGATTGTTGGTGATCAGACGTTATGGAAATGGTTCTTGGAGTTGAAGTAGCAATGAAATGATGTATAGGAATAATGTAGAGAATTAGATATGGAAAGGTGATATGCTCTATTTCTTCACTATGCATGTTTGAATATAGAGGTGATTTTACGTGAGTTGATGAAAACTTAGAGATGTTCAAGAAAAAGTTTTTGAGTTAAGGAGTATAGATAGTATCATCTTAGGTTGACTTCTGTTACGTCTTAAGTTGACCATCTGTATTGTCTTAGGTTGACTTTTGCTTCGTCTTAAGTTGACCATCTGTATCGTCTTAAGTTGACTTCTGCTTCGTCTTAAGTTGACCATCTGTATCGTCTTAAGTTGACTTCAGCTTCGTCTTAAGTTGGCCACCTGTATTATCTTAGGTTGAGTTCAGCTTCGTCTTAAGTTGACCATCTATATTGTCTTAAGTTGACTTCTACTTCATTTTAAGTTAACCATCTGTATCATCTTAAGTTGACTTCTGCTTCGTCTTAAGTTGACTACTTGCATCGTTGTAGGCTGACTTCGGATTCATCTTAAGTTGACCATCTGTATCATCTTAGGATGACTTCTACTTCGTCTTAAGATGACCATCTGTATCGTCTGCTTTTTCCATTCGCCTGCTTTTCCATTCATCTGCTTTTCTATTCATCTGCTTTTTTTGATTCATCTGTTTTTCCATTCATCTGCTTTTTTGATTTGTCTGCTTTTCCATTCGTCTGATTTTTCGATTCTTTTGCTTTTCCATTCGTCTGCTATCTGTTTAGTCTTATGTTGGCAGAACCTTGATGAATTTTTTCAGCCATAACTTTGTCGTTCGACCTTGAAATGACCTGATTTTTGAAGAATTTGATTAATAACACATTTCTCTATCTCTTTCATAGAAATTATAGCTTTTTGTTTTGACTCAAAAAAGATTGATCTAATCAAAGTAAGGGTATCAGTTGGAAGAGCATGAACTGGAAATTTTACTAAACATGTTCCTGTATTTTGATGATATCTTGATCTGTAGGATTCAAAATGAGATGGTTTTTAATTTGGAGTAAACTAGAGATATAGGCATACAAATTATCTCAAGAAGTTGAATGTTGATTCTTCCTCTAAGATATTGAATTTCTGGATGGAATTTGAGTATAGTATAGTGTTGTTGAATGTGAACAAACCGATAACGTTTGAGGTATATCTTTCAAATTATTAAACCAAATTAAGTTATTTTGGTCTCAATAGCAACATAAGATATAGAGGAACACTTTTCTAGAGGATGGTATGAGCAAAATATACCAATTGAACTCTCTGAGATTGAATGTGTGATGAAATTGATGGATTGATACCCGGGATTATCATGAATATGCATTGTACATAATTCATTTTGTACATGTGCATTATTGAACAATTATAATTGTGCATATTGTTATATATGTGTATGTTGTTTAATATAGAAGATCTAATTAAGCAGTATCCTCCAAACGTTGCCGAGACTTCGAGGCAATAGCTTTGGGAGCAACTAGTGAGTAACCTAGATGGTCTCACCTAATTTCTTGTTTGATTAAATTATGCTTTGAATGTGTTTAATTGTGGATTCCGGACAGAAAGTCCGATGAATGTGGACGTGGATTGAGATATTGAAGTACTATTTGAATGTGAATATGAAGACCTAATTGCTTATAATGTGGGTAATTATGGTACATGCATTCCATACATGAATGCATAATCAGATAATGGTAATTGTGACCAGAGTAGCGACCGATCAGAGCTTAAAGCTCAACATGTGCAAAGAGCTGCGAGCTTAGACAGTGATTAAGAGCCTAAGGTTCACTATGTATAATGAGCCCTGTATTCTCATCGGATAAGGGACAGTTAGTAATGAGCTCGGTGTCTAAAAATTAGATACGGGACAGTTCAAGCACTCGGTCACAACAACGTAACAATTGGAAAAAGTGTCTCATATGCAATTTGATAAGTAGGTTTGATTGATTGAAATGACTAATTGCCTATGCTTGAGTGAAAATGTGATACTTATAAAAAGTGTAGTATGTTATTATATGTTATGTGAAATGATGTGCTGCATGAATTGAGTGAACCATCGATGATGGTTACCTCATTGAGTTTGCAAAACTAACCAAAATTACAACGTTGTCTTTTCAAGATCGAGAGACGACTCTAACTACTGAGGGGCCCCACCAGTCGTGTAGATTGTGATTAGCAAGAGAAGTCATGGCTCAAAGGTCAGTCAGCTGGGATTTTTGTACAGATTAGTTAGATGGTATATATTTTCTTCTTTCATGTAGTATTTTTGTATTAGGTTTTGATGATGTACATATAAATTTTTTTGAATGAAATAATGTAGACATTCGAGTTTTATGAAATGAAATAAGGAAAAAGGTTGGTTTTAAAATATTGTGATTTTTCTATTAATGCTTTATAAGTGAATTATGATACCATGCCATGTGTAGTGAATGTAGTGATCGATGTAGCTCGCCCTTATTGTAAGTTATGTATTGGAATGTCCTCCGGCCGTTCCGGTGTGTACCCTGCGGTAAGGAGGTGCTACAGGTCAAGTTTTCCTGGAACTCTTTACCTTTTATAGAAGTGCTAGCTTCTGATTTTTCATTCAGTAAAGATGATTTCTTTGGTCCTCTCCAAAATTCCTCAATCCGTTCATTGAACATAGTATTTTTCCTTTTTCTAGGTGTCCATCATTTTGTTTTGCAGACCTTGGGTAAGGATTGCAATTACCCATGGCAACATAGACTGAAGCACTCACCACTAGTGGTTCCAATCATGTGATGAACTATCTTGTCCTACTCTTTAACTAAAAAATGGTAACAAACGATGACCTTAACTTAAGCACGTTTCTGAAGATGCGTTGATCCAAAGAACCCCTAGCTGTTTGCACATCCCCTAAAGCTTAGTGTCTATATAAATGCATTGTCCCATTGCCATGTGTGACAAATAGTCCCACATTACCAAGTGTTGAATCCTTCTTCACGAGGGCCCTTGCAAGAAATTCGTTTAGGCATGAAAGTTCAGAGAAGAGACAACCAGCGGAATAATCAGAAAATTTTTTCGTAAATTGGTTTCTTGAAAATCAAGATCTTTTTAATTATATAAAATGATTAAAAAATAATCATAATAAAGCATGAATTTAAATTCGTATCTTATTCTGAAGTTTGATCTTTTCTTGTTATATCCCTTGAACTGTTTTCAAAACTGATCCATTTCAACCACCATAGCTGCACAAATGTCTGGCCTCTACCAATATCCACAAAATGAGTTAAGATAACTCTGAAACTCTTACCGAGAGAGTTAAGCAAGAAATGCTAGCTCTATTAGAGCTAAAACCTATTTATAATAGGTTTTGGATGTTTTAGTAATTTAATTAAAATTAAATCCTATAACTCTTACATAGAGAGTTAAGCAAGAAATGCTAGCTCCATTAGATCATAAGCCTATTTATAATAGGTTTTGGATGTTTTAGTAATTTAATTAAAATTAAATCCTAATTTCAATTAAACTTTAATTAGAATTACAAATAATTATAATTAAATACCAATTATGCCCAATTAGATTCAATATCTCATATTGATTCTTATTTATTAAATAACTCACATTTGATCATAAAGTTTTTCTAACATTATAATCAATTTCAACTTAATTAAAATAACTTTGTTCTCTTCAACTCATTGTATATATGAGATCCGTTAGGCTTCCAAATATGTTGGCAATGATTATAAATTATAATTATAATTCATAATTAGAATTAGAATTAGATAAATCAAAACTCTTTTTAATTTAGCTTTAATTCTTCAATTAAACAATATATAATCATATATCAATATTGGCGTCTAATAACGCATCATGACCACCCAAATATATAGAAATGTCAAAGTGGTTTTGACTAACCTTTTTGTTCATGATTCTTTCATATAATTCAATCCTTTTATCATATAACACTCTGATTAGACATAGAGCATGAAATTAATGTCTCCTCTATTTGAATCCAACAATATTATTTCTCCTTTATTAGCTATTGATTCAGTTAATGACATTTGTAAGCTATTTATAAACCGTAATTCAATCTTAGACAAGGATTTTTTGAATCAATACTAATCAGGAATAATAGAACATTCTCTTTAATTACTTTAGGGTGATGAATCATACCTTGATCTCAGAACTACCTCTATATAGTTCATACTATATCCAATGACTACCGATTGACCGAATCATGATTAAATAGGTCATAAATAGCATCAAAATATTGTAATCCCTATACAAGATAACTTTAGTGACCTCAATTTAAAGGAACACTTATCACAATCAAAATTCTATGGACATATAAGTAATGCTCCAAAACTAATTTCTAACGTCGGGTCTGTTTAGTAAACTTGTTCTCTAACAAGCACCCACACATTTATTTATCTCTATACTTTAGCCTATGAGGTTGATTACTTCCTTCATAAAGAAAATATAACATGTGCTAGTTTTTTTGCATCCTATTAATGTCCAATCATAATAGAATAATAACTAGAAACAATTTAAGGATAATACATTAATGCAATATGAATCTCATAACTATAATCTCATTACAATTTTATTTGAAACATACTAGCTCCTTTTATTTGCCCAATGGCTCAAATGTTCTACTGTACATTATTGTCATAAAAATGCAAGGAAGTACATCAAGTTCAGTAAGGAACTTATTGATCCAATTAATCTTGCACTATATGAGAAATAGTTTTTAGCTATAGAAAAATACCGACAAAAACTTTTTTGTCGGTAATTACCTACATAAAACCATGTTTTGTAGGTAAATTTGGCAGTATAGATATCAACTTATGACAGGAAAAAAAATCTGTCAGTATTTTTGGAGGCAATTCACCTAGGCATATTTTTCGAGGGAATAACCTTTATCGATGGAAATACTGTCAGTAAGTTTTAATCCTAAACGTTGTCACTTGCCTTCGTTTTAGCATTTTAAAAATAATGAAAATGACGTCATTTGGTAAAAGACCAAACATTGTCGTTTTCGTCTAAGGTTAAACCCCTATAGCACTCCCTTCGTTTCTTCCATTCCTATCCAACATTTCCTCTCTACTGCAACCCTCTTTCTCAAAGTTTCACAGTGCGTCGTTGCCATCCATCTTGTACCATCCTCTACATCCTTGTAGTGCATCCACTGCATGTCATCCTTTGCATCCACCTCACGTCATCCTCTCCATCCACCACACATCATCTTCTGCGTTGTCGTCGGAAATGCTATCGCCTGAGACATTTGACGTCAACCACCGAAGTTGTAAGGTAGATTCAACGTCATATAGTGAAGATGCACGTGTTCTTTATTCACAAATTGTTTTTCTTGGTAGCATATGTCCGTGCTATTATGAATTGTTTCCTTTTGCTTTCTTATTTTTTGTATGGTTGGTTTCAGGGTCCAATTGAAAAGGAGCATATTGATGTTCAAGGAGACATAGCTTATGATATTGTGGACTTCATCATAGAGACCTAGCCTAATGTAACACACTTCTCCATTCTTTTCTATTTAGCATATTATCTTTTGTGTTATGAGACTCTTTATGGATTCCCTTATTTTCTAGTAAGAAATTGTGTTTCTAATGGTGCCAACTTGCATGTGAATTAGATATATGCTATTTTCACGTACACGTGCCTTAATTTTTCAAAATCTTGGCAATTCATTATGCTTTGCGGCTGAGAAACATAAACTCATTACAGTGGCTAGCATTGGGCATTTAGGAAAGATGCTTTCTAATTTTTGGTTCTCAAAGATTAATTGTTTTGCTTGATGCATATTTATTTGTATTAGCTTTATCGATTATCATCCCATTGTTTACTTTTCTCTTTATTCAATTTCATGCTATGTTTCTTGGGAAGAGATGTAACATTGGCGTATACTTATTAGGTGAACTGAAAAAGAAGAGAAGACGTGAACATTTTTTTTTTGAAAAGGATGGGGGCATATACATGTGGGCTAGTTTCATCATGACTTAAAAATAGTTAAAAGTTTATTTGATTTAATGGAGGATGAGTAACAAGCTTCCCAATGGTTTATTAATATGGATGTATGACAAGCCTAAGAATCTTGTACTAATAATGGCTATTACACACTATTGAGGATAATAGACATAGAATTTTTGGAATTTGTGTTAACATTAGTATTATGGGTTTTGTGAATGTAATTAGATCCTATGGAAGTTATGAATTGGTGAACTTTGATGTGGATATTGCGAATTATAGTGTCGACCTGTTGTATTATGATGCCTTCAAGCAAATGGAGGTACTAGAGGACTGACTACTGCCTATAGAAGGACCTATAAAAGGGGTAACTGGAGCATCAGCCTACCCGTTTGCCCGCGTCTACCTGAAAGTGAAGTTCGGGCAAAAGCCACGTCAAATAGAGAGGGACGTGGAGTTCTTAGTTGTGAAGTTTCAAGGGGCGTACAATGCGATAATTGGACGAGCCACTCAAAACGCCCTTAGAGCGGT
>JAJMLV010000008.1:69471771-69482273 GCA_027123465.1 Erythroxylum coca
TTCTTTCACGTTTTTTCTTCTCTCTTCTCTTAGCTTCCACGACACCTTCCTCTCCTCTTCTAATTTTAAGACACAATCTTAGCTTATTCTTCCAATTATACCCCTTAATTACATGACCTTTCCCAATCTATCCCTCTTTCATTTATTTCCTTTACTAACCCCTTAAGCGAACTTAATCCTAACTAAGTCCCAATCTTTCCATCAAATTTTCAATCTTTATTTATACCTACTAAATTAATATCCCAAATATAAAAATAAATAATTAAATTAACAAACAAAAGTAAAAAAAAATAATTAAGAAAATAATAAGTAATTTATCAAAATTAGGATCCAACACAACTTGTGTTGTATTTGGCTCCACACTAGTTTAGCATATGCACAATTGAAAAAAAGATAGTTCCTATTTTTAGTTGATAGTTTGTCTAACACAAAAGTTGGATCAAAGCTTCCACGCCATATGTTTTTGGTACTTAGTCGATCTTTTATGACTAACCAGGTGATTATTGAGGTCTTAGGGCTTAGACTATTCTTCTAAAAAAGTTGGGACCATGTCACCACTTGATGTTTAACTTGAAGGATACTATAACAGGATTTGTTAGTGAAGAATCTCATGGTATTAGGTTTCCACACAACCTTATCCTTATTGTAGCTACTACTGATCATTGGGAAGTATTGAATAATCTAGTTGAAATCTCTAAAGTTACTACTCCATCTCCCTTCAGTAATGAATGATGAGAGTTTAGCATTAAGAGGTACTTAGCTTCTAAGATGTGTTGATTCATTCCTCTGAATTAATGGACTAGATTCAGTCCAATTATCGCACCGCAACCATATAAAGATGTCTAATTTCCTAATATGTGATAAATCCATGTATAGATGAGCTCGCGAAGCTTAAGCATTTGTGTGAGAATCCAAGAGCAAACCCTAAGCATTGGTTATAGAATAACTTCAAAAACAAGAATAAAAAAGAATGAAATCATACTTGATTCAAAATTTCTGTTGAAATATTTTTAAACCTTTTTGATGTGTCAACCATGAGTTGTTCACACATCCAACCTCTATCAATATCCATAGAGTAAAATGATACTCAACTCTTTGCGGAAATTAGCAGGATTGTTAGCTCCATTACGTTTATTCCTATAAATAGAAAAAACATTAAGGTTTCAATTTTTATTAAAATTAAATATGTATATTATAATTAAAGTCAAAATATAATTATTATTTAATTTAATTTAAATAAAATCAAATATGTCATATTGGATTCTTAAAGTTTTTCAAACTTTGCAATTAAATTCAACTTCATAAGAATTGACATTTCTCTTTTAAGCTACTCTTTATGTATGACTCATTAGTTTCCTAATATATTGACAATGATTATAAATTATAATTCTAATTCATAATTAAAATCAGTTAAATTAAATCTCATTTTAATTTATCTTTAAATTTTAAATTAAATAAATTATAATAATAGATTAAGATGGATGTCTGGCAATATATAATAACCATCCAAATATTAGGAATGTCAAAGTGGTTCAACTTAACATGTCTATGCATGGTTATGATGTATAATTTAATCATTTCTTCATCAAATGTTCCAATTGGACATAGTATATATATAGTATCTAATCTTTTGAATCCAATTATGGTCGTTCATGCTAATTAGTAATTGATTTATCATTAATATTTGAAAACACTTTTTCAAATATCAATTTACCTGGATAGAGAATTCCTTAAACTATTGCTAATTAAGAACAGTAGAACATTATCTTTAATTAATTTAAAGTAACAAATCCTTTATTAACTTACTCAACTATTTTTTTATGGTTCATATTATATCCAAGTACTACCAATCTAGTTACCTTAAATAAGGCAAGTTATAAGTAACATCAAAACACAATAATTCTTAAATGAGATATCTTGGTAATATCAAGTCTAAAGATCAATTATACAACCATCATAATAAATAAACTCACAGACATATAAATAATACTCCATTTGAGATCCTCTTAATTGGGTCAGTTAAATATACTTATTCTCTAATAAGTAATTACATGTTTGTTTAAAATATCAATTACTTTTTTCGTAAGAAAAAAAATAACTTGTACTAATGTACCAATTTATCAATATCCCGTCTTGATGAAACTACAACTATGAACAGTTTCAAAATAATACATAAATGCAAATTAAACCTCATAATTATGATTTTATTATAATTTCAATTACATAGTAATTATTCTAGGAATTTTACTTTTAGTATTAAAATATCAATTGTAATTAACATAACATATAAAGATAAAAAATTTCTTTATTAATTAAAATAATAATGTCATACATAAAATTATAATAAGCGAATTGAATGTAAAGACATAAACTAACATAATGAGGTCCAATCAAAGAATTTATGCAAATTTTTTTAACATACTTTGAATCAGTTTATATGAACTACAACTTCATAAGGAAGAAGAGGAGAGATAAAAGGATGAAAAGGGAGTAGTAAAAAATTGAAGACAAAAGGAAGGCAAAGGAGAAATGTTTCTAAAAAACAAAGAAGTAATAAAAAATAACTCAACTAGCCAAGTTTCCATAATTTGGCTTTATAGATATTTCAACTTGTAAAGGCTATTGATCCAAAATAGAAACTCAACCTAGCCTCGTGAAAAAGACACAAGTATTTTATGGATAGTTAAGTTTAAGAGTCCTTATAAACTAATTTTACAAAAAGGTTACTAAATGTTCGTGTCTTTTAAGTTTAAAGAGACGCAAAATATGTAGAATATATTTACTTAATTTTTATTAAAAATTTATGTATTGATATTTTTTTGATATCGAAAATGAAACAAACAATTAACGAATAAATCAATACCGATCCAATTTGCCTTAAGAAGGGCATATAGCTTTATAAGAAGAGAATCCCATATTAAACGTTGAAGATCCCTGTTAAACCCTTGTTTGATCAAGAAATCAACATAAAAATTTCCTTATAATAAATGTTTGATATGACACTCCCAATTGCACTTGATCAGAGCCTGACAATCCTCTACCAGAGCTCTAAGCGGGTGTTGAATCGAGCTATATGAGTTAATAAGATAGATAGCAAGCTAAGAGATAGACTCTAATCCCACTCGATGATAACCTGCATCCCAAGCAAATTGAAGCCATTGTCAAATTGCTTAAAGTTTCGCATTAATGATTGAACACCATCCCACTTTAAATTAAAAGGTCAATAAGGGAAATTCTTGATTTCTAAACAACCCATAAACAACTCACAAAAAAGATCATCCATGATAGCCTACTAAGCCCAAGTTGAACATTGCACTTTAGATTCCCCCTAACCCACTATTGAAGTTTGGCTCACCAAAACCATGAAACATTTGCTAAATCTCTCTTGCATGGGGACAATCATGTAGTACAAGCATGATAGTTTCGGGTCTACCCTCACACCTAGGACAAGTTTCATTTTGTGCCCCAAACCTATGATGTCTCAACACTTTAGTCACAAGTTTCCCATGTAATACCAATCATACTAAGTGATGAAGCTTCGGTAAACATGGAATCTTTCATAAACTCCTCCAATCACAATTCAAATGAGACGAATTCAAGCCCTACAAAGCTTTAAAAGCTAATCTAGAAGAATAAGTCCCAGTAGTATTTTTTCTTATATATCAATGAGTCCTTCAACTCCAAAAATCTTGGAATAAGGATACTTTGGATTTGTGCAATAGCCTCTTAAGGAAGCAAATGCTCCACAGTAGAGAGAACCCACGTCTTAGCTTCCAAAATCACGGCGTCGCTAAATCCCCCAATTCAGCAGTAGTCAATGATGTGCCTAACGGAGAATCACCAACCCAAAGGTCCCTCCAAAAAGATATCTTTAACCCATCACCCACTTTCCATGTCATAAATTCCGAAAGATGCTCCATGCTTCTTACAATTTCCTTCCAAAGGGGAGAGTTTGTGATCGATTAATCAAATCACCTTTTATTGAAATATTTGTCCCATAGGACATGAACCCAAAGAACTCCATCACTATGCAAAATAACCCAGCCAAGCTTATCTAACATAGTAACATTGACAGGTCGAGATGACCTAAAACCTAGGCCCCACTCTATTTATCAAGTAACAATTTATGCCAGTTAATCATATGATGTTTTCGATCCCATCAATAGAATCACAGTAAAAATTCCTATTAATTATGTCCAATTCATCACAAATAAATGACGAAAACCTAATTTGTATCATATAATTTGGAATTGTCGATTGAGTAGATTGTCCCGCCAAACTTAAATATCTTCTTTTTCAAGTTGCCGGTCTTGACCTTGTCAACAATGCCAAAGTAGGTTGATTTGTTAATTTTGAAATAAGTAATTGGCGCCTTAAATATCTGCTCAGATCTTAATGAACTTTTATTCTCAAACATTTTGTAATTTTCTGCTTAGTTCCTTACTTGCAGATTTGGAAAAGAAGATTCTAGACTTTGCGAGACTAATTTTTTTGTCCCAAAGAAGCACATATTTAGATAAGATTGATATGATCTCTTTAGCCAGACGGACAAGAAGCTTCGGCAAATAACATAATGACATATTGAAATAGATAGTATTTTAAATATTTAACCTTACTTTTTTTAAAGTTAAAAAATTCTGAATAGCAGCTGAAACCCTTATGCTTAATTATCCAATTCTAAACCAAGTCCTAATAAGGGGGTGACCATTTTCCACTAAAAGAATGTGGAAAAGGTAGTCTGCGTTATTTCTGCTTTAAAAAAAAGGCTTTTAAAAAAGATGTCATATTTCACGTTAGAAGCATGGCCTGTCTGTCTGCACCTGCACAAAAACCCTAAAAAAGTGGATTAGGAAAAGGAAATATAGTGTCTAAATGATACAACTTTACAATCGAAGGACCCAAACCGTAATAGAGTTAAAAAGTTCCTAACAACAGTTACTTCTGTTTGAGGCGAACTTTGCTACAGTAACAGTGTCACGGGAATGTATTATCACATCAGATCCTAGAACACCTAACACAAGGATTTCAAGAATCTTCACGTCTAGATTTTATTTAAAGACATAACATGACGATACGTAGAAGCAGAGAAGCGGATCACCTGATGCCAGTTTTTAACATCATTACATGTATGTACATATGGGCTCACTCTCACACTTGTAGATGTTCATAATGGTCTGCAACGCACACTGTGTAGTACATAGAATCGCAAATTTCCCAGTTAGGATTTGGTCCATAGAGAGCCCAGTGAAGCAAAGGAAGTAGATAGGTTTTGTAATTGCTTCAATAAATTCGTCAAAGATCTGTCCACCAGATTTTCTCATCACCTGTAGTATTGCTTGCATCACTAGTTGTAGTACTCTTTCCAAGTACACTGCTGCGACAGTAGTTTACTTTGTTTACACTCTTTACGTTCACAAGCTGAACATTGCTTTGTTTCTGAGTTGTTTGGTTTGCTGAGAGAAAAGCTTAACCTTTTTTTTACCCCATTTGCGTTTCTATCTTTCTACCTCAACAAACACATCATTAGCTTTTGCTGTCTTAAAACCACAAAAAGAGTAAACTCTTGAAATGGTGGTGATGATCAGAGGACCTGCCGTGAACAGGAGTTTGAACAGATAGAATCCAGATATTTTAATTTGTGATGATTGCAGAGAGCAGCAGATATAAATGAGAGGTGGTGAGGAGGACAAACAAAGACATGGAAGCTATGGGCCCCCAAAAGCCTGCAGCAGAAATGAGTGGCACTGCAACGCCAGATTAATCTCTTCCGCTTTTCTCTCTCTCTCACTCCTTGTTTCAACTCTTGTGTTGTGTGGCTATTTTCACTCTCTTCTCTTTTATCTTTTTTTCTTTCTCTGTCCATCTTATTTTTTAATGGGTCCATTTCATGCATCTCCCACCTCTCTGCAGAAGCTTTTCTTTTTTGGCCCTTTCCCATTCTCTTTCTTGCTTTAATGAGTTTTCTGAGAGGTTATTGTCCTTTATTTCAAGACCCATTTCTGTTGTGAGTTCCTTTTTTCAATTTGTATCTCGCGGGGAAGAAAGTGAGATTATGAATCTTGTCGTAGTCTGCAAGTGTATATCTCAGTTTCTTGGGGTTTGGGTTCTCGAAGAAATCCCATTTTTGTGATCATGCAAGAACATTAGCTTGCTTTTCTTTGTTTTTCTCTTTTCGCGCTGGGGGAGAGAGAGAGAAAGAGGTGGGAATGATGCATGGGTAGTCATTTGTTGGATTGTTATCTTGTTCTTTTTCTTTTTGGTTAAAGAAGAAACATAGGTTGCCGGTGTTATCTGGCTTATATTATACCCTTTCATAGAGATAGAAAGAGCAATGATTTCGTAAGAGGGTGTCTGTTGAAAGAGGTTGTCTTTCGTTCTCGAGACTGAGAACGACCAACAGCATAACATTGTCAATCAGTGGGGAAAAGAAACTACGCTGTCTGTCTTAATAAGTACTATATATAATCATATTACATTTGCTTTGATAAAATCCATGACAGTTCTCACTCAATCCATTGTTTTTACATATTTCCAAGGTCTTGTCCAAGGCACCGTGTTCCCTCCTCAGTGGAAGGCGGTCTTTATTTCGTATCAAATCTACGACCTCCCTACATTTATAAAGATATCAACTTCCTTTCTGCTTTTCTGATGGATTCCTACGGCTTGCGTCAAGTATAGCTTCGTAATACAGAGTTGTTGTTCAGGTCCATTCTTTCTTTCTTTCTTTCTTTGAGCACTACTAGTGGTGCATGTATGGTTTAACAGGTTTATTCAGAACATGGCTGAAGAAACAGCACAAACAAGTTAACCAGTAGACCATTATTTCAGTGCTAAACTCAGTAATTGTTCAAGTAATTAACAAGTTGGTGCTCGTGCTACATTAATGGCAGGAGGCTCAGTCCATGTTTTCCTTGAAAATAGTTATAGGTCAAGGATACATTGCTATTAGTAAATGAAATATAGGTGACAGATCCTTGTGCACCTTAAAGCAACTGTTAAAGCCGATACTGGTCAAATTTTTGTGGTATTTTTACGTAATAAGCATATTACTACTTTGTATTCCCCCCTGGTTGAGAGTCTCTGTTCCTGTTTATCTGTTTTTTCTTAAATTATTTTTCACCTTCGACGAGGCATAGGAGGAAGCTTTTTGTGTGTTTACTAAATGTAACTTGTTCCAGGTACATGGTGGTTGATGAGAAGAACAAGGACTAAAAAGTTTCTCGTGGAATAGAATGTGCTGTATGTCGTTTCTGATCTTTGGTAAAGAGTTCTCTGAGACGGTGTTGCTCTTTAGTGGCTCATATACAAGCAAGAATTGAGAGCGGATAAACTTATTAGTGTGATTTTGTGTAACGGGATGGATAGTTTGTCCGGTGTTTCTGTCAACACGGTCAGTGGGAATCCTCTTGATGTATGTACAAATGCATCAAACACCACTCTAAACCCTGTACTGCAGTATGATTCGTTTGAACATGGCGGTAATAATCAGAGATTCGGAAGATACATGCCTCAGACATTGCATGGCGAACCTGCTGATAGTGTTAACACTGATACCCACTTCACAAATCAAGCTGGAGTTACTAATTCGGATACATTAATAACATCTTTTGCCAGAGATGTCATGAGATATGGGACGCCCGGCTCTTTGGGTCCTTTTTCCAACACTTCAATTCAGGAACATTTTATGAGTGGGACACCCATTTCTAGTGTTGCAGTTACTCCACTTTATACCACAAGAAATGGTCTTCAAGAAGATTTGAATAGCTTAGCAATTTCAGGACCTTCAACCTATCCTTCGGAAGTTCTAAGAACTTGTGATTCAAGTGACTGTTCTAATTCATTTGTGTCCTCTGTGAATCAAGGTTGTTTTGACATGTTCAGTAATATGAATGGGAAGGGGAATTTTTGCAGGTTCTCTGAAACTGTGGAGCTAGGTGGAAAATTTCCATCAAGACCTGCGTTTCATTCTTTAGGAAGCATGGTATCAAATAACTGGTTATTATCAAACGGTTCGGGTGTGATAGATACTCCTTATAGTTCCTGTCCACTCAGTAATGAGCTCTCTCTAAGTCTTGCAACATCTAAGCCTTCGAACATATGTGGAACCAGTATAGTAGATCAGTGCTCGGAAGTCAGTTGTGGTGACGTAGCATGCCATTGCTTGAAAGGGAAAAGGTTAGGCTCTGAACAGGAATCCTCCAAGAGAAATAGTTGTGGTTCCTGCAGATCTAGTCAATGCTTCCAAATGATCCCCGGATCGCAGTATCTGCTTGTAGTACAGGAAATACTCTCTCAAATTGCAAGCTATTCACTTGCGAATATCAATCAAATGAGTCTTTCAACTAGTGGCTCCATAACTGGGACAAGTATACCAATCTTAGCTGATTGCCCTATTGATGAAAGGACGCTGTTGATTGGTCTTGAGGCATCTCCTAATGTTGATAGGAGATTTGATGTAGAAGCGGATCCCGGTTTACAAAAAGGGGCAAGGGACAAGAAAGCACAGTTGCTAACTTTGCTAAAACTGGTATGTTAATTAGTTTGTTACAGCAAATACTTACGACATCCTCAAATTCATTTCTAACCAGATAGCTTTAGCTCCAGTGGCATGTGATTAGCTTGCCTCGTCCCCCAGGGACTCTGCTTCGAGCCTTCCACTTAGTTTCAATCCTTCAAAATGAAGGTTAGGGAAGGACTGGAAATGTGAAGCTGCTAAATCTCATCAGTAGCATTGTAGTGTTACACACTTGGTGCAATGCCAAACCTGATCTATCGGATTGAACACTTTGAATTGATTGTTCAAGTTATCCGAGCTGGAGGGTTATAGCTAAATTTAATTTTAATCCGGAGCTGTCACTATAGACATTGTATTGTTAACCATTTCACAATGTAAATTGATGGAATGGATCTGCCAATTTAGAGTTTGCTAGTTTGTTTGTTGTTTTTCAGTTATCTGAGGTTGGTGTGGTTAATTTACCAACTTGTCTGTTTCCTGTTTCAGGTTGATGACCAATACAGCCAATGTTTGGATGAGATACACACTGTCATCTCTGCATTTCATGCTGCTACTGAGTTAGACCCTCAGATACATACTCGCTTTGCTCTACAAACAATCTCCCTTTTGTACAAAAACCTTAGGGGGCGAATCAGCAGCCAAATCCGTGCAATGGGAGTACATCTTGATCCTGGATTTATGGGACAAGCAGAGGGGTCTTTTGATTCTTACTTCCAAAAGCAATGGACTCTCCAGCAGCTGAAGAAAAAAGATAATCAACTATGGCGACCCCAGCGAGGTTTGCCTGAAAGATCTGTCTCCGTCCTGCGTGCATGGATGTTTCAAAACTTCCTTCACCCGTGAGAGCTCTTATTCTATAACATCTAAATATTTTGATTCTTGATCTCGCTTTGTTGTGGAATTGCAGTGTAAGTGCACGAGTTTATACATCAGTATGATTAACACTTGTGTACAAATTTTGCGTCAGGTACCCTAAGGATGCAGATAAGCATTTACTTGCACTGAGAAGTGGATTGACAAGAAGCCAGGTAAATTTAGGTGGCACAGTTGGTTTTAAACGATTTTGGAATTATAAGTGCGAACATGTGCTTTTGACACTTTTCTGTGCATATAAATGTTTCTGCCACTATCCATCCAGGTATCTAATTGGTTCATCAACGCTCGTGTTCGGCTATGGAAACCGATGATAGAGGAAATGTATGCCGAAATGAACAGAAGGAAGGCTCAACAGAGTGGAACTGGAAACTGTCTGAGGGGCGAGATTAACCTCAGTAATTCAAGATTCAATGTCAACTAAAGTTGATACTAGACATTTTGTTAATTTGGACGAAATGGAAATGGATGATTGTAGATAATGCCTATAATGATGTGGGCAGGGGCGGGGGGGTTGTGTTCTACCATAAATCTGAATTGTAAGTGAATTAAATTAAATTTTATATGTACAAACATTTCGGATTATGTTTCATTAATTTGCATTTACTATTATTAGTTTCTTTACAGATAGGACGGGCGTTATAGGTCAATTTATATTATTTGCTCATATTATATTTATTTTATCTACAAGGCACTACTGTTTAACTTTAGTTAATTACAATGATAACAGATAGTTAGACAATTAGCTATCTGTTAAAACAACTCATCATCGAAGGGATAACAAAATAGGAAACACGAGCGGATCCTTAATTGAAATTTTTATTTAAAGATGTCATTTAAAATTGATATCAGAAGTGAGATGATGCTCCAATCTCTAAGCGATAATAGCAACTCTAATCCAGTCGATGATTTTATCCGTAGCTTGGTGTTTATCTTCTCCAACACCCTTATATAATCGGTTGTTCTGTTCTCTCCGGAGAGAGTAAATGGTGTGGTCACAAATGCTGTTGGAAAAATCGGATATTTTTTCCTTTAAGGTAAACAATTAATGAAGTGCTCATGTGTTTTATGGGTTTTCAATTTTGCAACCCTATTAAATTTGAGATTTTTGCCT
>JAJMLV010000008.1:69581723-69592651 GCA_027123465.1 Erythroxylum coca
CATGTCTCAGTACGAATGCTATAACTTTTGCTACAGAGGTCCGATTGACTTCATTTTTATACCATTTTAAATCAGACTTCTAGATCTAAAACTTTTATGAAGACCTCAAAGGACAATTCTATTGTCTGACTTCTGTATCGTCTCACTTTTGCATCGTCTCACTTTCCTTTCGTCTTAGTTCTATCGTCTGCTTTTCTTCCGTCTGCTTTTTATCGTCTACTTTTTTCCGTCTGCTTTTTATCGTCTACTTTTTCCGTCTGCTTTTTATCGCCTACTTTTTTTTCCGTCTGCTTTTTATCGTCTACTTTTTTTCCGTCTGCTTTTTATCGTCTACTTTTTTTCATCTGCTTTTTATCGTCTACTTTTTTCCGTCTATTTTTTATCGTCTACTTTTTTTCGTCTGCTTTTTGCGTCCAGAACATATCTACTTATAAGAATCATAACTTTTGATTCCGATGTCCAAAGTTTTCATATAATAGACCGTTGGAAAGATAAAAGAAAGATCTACAACCTTTTAGAATGAAAATTTGTCAAAATCCATCTATATCAATCCCAAATTTGCCCCTAAATTCTGAAGACAAAATTTTCTTTCATACACTAACACTGCACCCAATTCTTCACTTCAAGACAATTTTTGAGCCTCTTATACATAGAATTGAAATTCGATGTCTTCATACAAAATGTAGCCATATATCTCTAGTTTAATCCAAATCAAGAATCATCTTGTTTGGATTACTAAAGAAAACGTTGTGGCTAAAAGACTGAAACATATTTAGTGAATATTTTTTCAGATCACTACCAATCTTGTTTTTAAAGGTTTCCTTATCACAGCTCCTACCAAGACTACTCTTTCTACTCCTTCTACTCTTCACTTTCAATAACATCACATTTAAAAATAATCCTACCCAGAAATTGTCAAGGAATGCATGTACACTTATTTTTGTGTCAAGATTCAATATTCATGTGCATATATACTAACATTATGCATGAGAAAGAAAATACATTTCCTTAATCTCTCTTTGAGCTTACATGTGTTAAAATTTCAGGTCCTAACCCTTAATATGGGGATGGAATGTTACATAAGATGTGGGCCACAATCATGGCCTGCATCGTGCAAACGCACAGATATTCAAAAACATCAAGTTTCAAGGGAGTTTTTGGATCTTTCGGATCCTCAAAAAACCCTAGGGCTGCCTAGAAAACAAAAGGTATATAAAAAGTAAGACAAAGAAGATGAAGAGCTTTTGCATCAACCACTTTGGAGAGAAACCCTAGAGAGGATTATTGAGAGGTTAAGAAAGAGAAGAAGGAAGAGAGAAGTGGAGAGGAGGTCGACATCGACGTACTTCCCAGATTTGGAGTTTCCTGACATCGCTGCCTCCAGTCTTCGTTTAGAATTTTATTTCCTATTATTTTCCATTTTTATTATAGTATAGAATTGGCAATAGTAGTTTGATGATAGGATTGTGAATGTTGAAATATTCTATACTCACCTTCAGGTTTTTTATCTTTGATTTAATAGAATCTAATTGTTTATATTTATTGGATTTATTTTGATTGATTTCTATGAGTACATAATTCGATATAGACTGAGACGATGAATTGAATGAAAAATAATTAAATTGGGCTATCGAGAATTAGATGATTTAATAAGAACGAGAAATTAATCAAATCAATAATTTTGTGAAAAGAGATCTGAGATAAGTTTCCCATAGTTTATTGAACAACTTTAGATATAATTAGAGTTTTGGATAGATTATTGATTGAGAGATTGCGATTTTCCATAATCTGATTAGGGTTTATAATTTAAGGTTAATGGCTATAACTCAAGAGAGAATATTCAACACTAGGATTGTCTAGAACCAATAATCTAATAATTTATAATCAATTAGGTTAACGTTAAAGATAGGTAAAATTCCTCTTTCCCTCAATTGATAATTCCTTTAGGTTGATTCTTGAGTGTGTTGTAGCTACTACTTTGTTAATATTTTCGTAATTGATTATTGGAATTAAGTTGCATGATTAAATTAAATTCTTACCATAGTTTTGTTACATTTTGAATTACTGCGAGTTGTTTTAGCCTTAGATTTTAGGATTATATTATCCCTCCTCGTTGGATTGACACCTTAGGTACTACGAGAATGACCCGTACACTTGTAGATTATTGAGATTATTAATTAGAACTTACACACATCAAAAAACCACGATCAAGTTGCCAGTTGGAATTTTTCGATCAACTTTGTTTTCTATCTTAACTTCAATCTGTGATATCTTACTGATTTCTTATCCAAATTGGGTCATTATTTCACCAATTTGCAGTTGAATTTCTCTTCTTTATTTTGGATCAAAAATGAAAAACATCCAATATATCTTGCGAAAACTTAACATTGATGATGAGTTAGCCTAGGAAAATTCCAGTTTTCCTTTGGTCACATATGAGCGTGGCATAACAGGCTACCATCATGACAGAAACGCTGGAGTCAACCCATAAGCCACGATCGTGACAGAAGCCCAAGACATGGTCCACAATCCTGGCCTGATTTCCACAATCATGCCAGAAGGCTAAGATGTGGGCCACAATCGTGGCCTACATCGAGCAGACGCACAGATATTCAAAATATCAAGTTTCGAGGGAGTTTTTGGATCTTTCGGATCCCCAAAAAACCCTAGGGCTGCCTAGAACACAAAAGGTATATAAATAACAAGACAAAGAAGATGAAGAGCTTTTACATCAACCACTTTAGGGAGAAACCCTAGAGAGAATTGTTGAGAGGTTGAGAAAGAGAAGAAGGAAGAGAAAAATGGAGAAGAAGCCGACATCGATGTATTATCCGGATTTGGAGTTTCCTGACGTCGTTGCCTCCCGTCTTTGTTTAGAATTGTATTTTCTATTATTTTCCATTTTTATTATAGTATAGAATTGGGAATAGTAGTTTAATGATAGGATTGTGAATGTTAAAATATTTTATACTCACCTTCGGGTTTTTTTTAATCTTAGATTTAATAAAATTTGATTGTTTATATTTATTGGATTTATTTTGATTGATTTCTATGAGTACATAATTCGGTAATAGACTGAGAAGATGAATTAAATGAAAAATAATTAAATTGGGTTAATAGAGTTAGATGATTTAATAAGAACGAGAAATTAATCAAATCGATAATTGTGTGAAGAGAGATCTCACATAAGTTCCCCATAGTTTATTGGACAACTTTAGATATAATTAGAGTATTGGATAGATTATTGATTCAGAGATTGTAATTTTCCATAATCTAATTAAGGTTAATAATTTAGGGTTAATGGTTATAACTCAAGAGAGAATATTCAACCCTAGAATCGTCTAGGACCAATAATTTGATAATTCATAATCAATTAGGTTAACGTTAAAGATATGAAAAAGTCCTCTTTCTCTCAATTGATAGTTCCTTTAGGTTAATTCTTGAGTGTGTTGCAACTGCTACTTTGTTAATATTTTCGTAATTGATTCTTAGAATTGAGTTGCATAATTGAATTAAATTCTTATCTTAGTTTTGTTACATTTTGAATTACTGTGAATTATTTTAGCCTTAGATTTTAGGATTAGATTATCCCTCCTTGTGGGATTGACACCTTAGGTACTACGCAAATGACCCATACGCTTGCAGATTATCGAGGTTATTAATTAGAACTTACACACATCAGAAAACCACGATAAGTTGCTAGTTGGAATTTTTCGAAAAACTCTATTTTCTATCTTGACTTCAATCCGTGATATCTTATTGATTTTTTATCCAAATTGGGTCGTTATTTCACCAATTTGAAGTTGAATTTCTCCTCTTTCTTTGGGATCAAAAATGAAAAACATCCAATAAGAATTGTATCTTACGAAAGCTTAACATTGATGATGGGTTAGCCTAGGAAAATTCCAGCTTTCCTTTGGGTCACATAACTTGCTTTCTCTTTGGTTCTTCTATCCTTCCATCCCTCAAAACTACCTTCAAACCTATTGATTAACAAAAAAATTAATCACTTAATCATGCCCAAAACACATGCAATTCATACCAACATAATGTATGAAAAAGATGTGCAACAATGCCATGCAAAACTTATGCAAACCTAATCTTAAAGACCTAATTCACACACATTCATGCATATTTACATACATTCATACATAATCGTACAATTATATGAAACTAAGACAAAACATAAGCTAAACAAGTTAACAACAATCAATTTATCACAATTAACTAACAAATTATCCTAAGAAAATTATGTATAAGTGCCACCTATGAAGTAGTAGGAGTAGTAATAGTAGTAATAGTGGTGGTACTAGTAGTGGTAGTAGTAGTAGTAGTAGTAGTAATTGTTGTTGTTGTTGTTATTGTTGTTGTTGTTGTTGTTGTGGTTATAGTAATAATAGTAGTAATAATACTACTAATAGTAGGACGTGGAGGAAGAGAAGGAGAAGGGGAAAGAGGAGTTTTTTTTTATTGTTATTGTTGTGTTGTTGTTGTTATTATTATTATTATTAGTTTTTAAATATTTAATTACTATTATTAACATTTTTCAAAATAATTATTATTATGATTTCCCTACATATTATTAATATTAAAATTATTATTATTACTACTACTCTTTTAAGTACTTTATTTTTTACTTTTAATTTTTAATTTTTATTTATTTATTTATTTTGTTAGTAAATTAAAAACAATTTCTTTACTAATTAAGGGTAAAATTACGTACAACGAGCCTCTTCGCCTTTAGTAGAATTTTTAATAAATTGTAAGTATTATTATTGATACTATTACTTTGTACACATATTCAATGTGGAAGTTGCACACATAAAAGAGGAAGAGAAACGCTTATTTGTTTATTTTTAAATAACAATTAAAATTTTTAAATAACAATTAAAAACTTGAGTTACAATTACAGATAGCTCTTTTCTTTGGTTATATCCGTAAGTATTGTCCATTGAGCTGGGCTCATTCTCGGTTTAGCAGATTGAAAGTCGTATCCTGCAGTCCATAACGCGACACGCGACTCAGATGCCAAACATCCATTATTTTCCTCAAATTAAATTAAATAGAAGCTACCAAGACCATCAGCGGTAACGAAGAAATGATGGGTCTGATCACCCGGAGCACCGCCTCACGTCTCCCTCTTCTCCACCGGAGCGCCACCACCGCCCTTTCCCTTCACACTAACGTCCCTTCCCTGGCCCCCGAGGCAGCCACACCCACTCCATATGGGCGCCCACTTCCTCCTTCAACGTCCTCCCCACCCGGCCTCTCCAAGGCGGCGGAGTATGTGATTTCGAAGGTGGACGATCTCATGAACTGGGCCCGCCGCGGCTCCATCTGGCCCATGACTTTTGGCCTTGCTTGCTGTGCCGTTGAGATGATGCACACCGGCGCTGCCCGCTACGATCTGGATCGCTTCGGCATCATATTCAGGCCTAGCCCTCGTCAGTCCGATTGTATGATTGTCGCTGGTACTCTTACCAATAAGATGGCTCCTGCTCTCCGGAGGTAATTTTTATTAAAATTAATAGTTCTAGGGTTTCCAATGTTTCTTTGTTTATTTATTTCTTGTGCTTCTTCCAGGGTCGTCATCTTTTCTGTTCAATTTGGATCTCTGTTATAAATTCTCTTCTTCTTCTTTTTTTTTTTGTGGGGACGAATTCTGTTCTCCTTGACATTGTTCATTAATTTGTTTATTATACGCTCTGGTATATGGATATTTTAATTTGTGGATATTTATGCAATTCAACTAGTTTTAGATAAGATTAGGATTTTAGCGCTACTCCTTTCTGGCTTCATCTTCATTTGAGCTATTGGCACGTTTTTCTGCGATACTTATCACCTTGTTAACTTGGTAATGCGGCTCTGTGTGCAAAAGTTCTTTTCATCTAAATGCGGAAAATGAGATAGGTTCTATTAATAGTTATTTCCCTATAGTCTGCTTTCTCTGGATGCGAGATTAAATTAGAATTTTTAAGTTTTTGTTTGTGTAGAGGGTTCTACGTGGAGCTTTTGTGGTTCTAATTGTTGGTTGCTTGATATTGAAGTAGAAATGGTTGAGGTCCATCTTCAATATGGCTTTATGAAGATGTGAGTTCATGCCAAAATTTCATTAGATTTGTAAATTGTGCCTGGGTTAGGTTCACCTTAGTGTGGTCCAACACTTGTGCCAGTCATGTTCCCAGGATTTGAGACTTTGACAAAATAGGCTTTGGGATTCAGATTTGAATTTTATAAGAGTTCACTGAAGCAGAACTTTGGTATTTTCTCCTGTTTTTTGAGTAGTATCATGTGCTAACATTCTTCTTAGCTAAGGAGACTGCTATAGCACATTCATCTATTTTGTTTCTTATGATATTATCCACTGAGGATAGATTTAGATGTTGTATTAGTTTGTTAGACCTCCTGTCACAAAGGTGTACCGTTGAAGGAATAGGGCTGAGCGCAGGTGATCACATGGGCCACCTTGGGGAAATGTTGGTTACATGGGAGCATATGGAAGCTTCTATAGCAATGGCAGGGTGAAACATTTCTGGATATTAGTGGTTAGGGTATAGATTTGGTTATGGGAAAGAATACAACTAGTGGCAATGAAAAATTAGCGAAATCTCAAACCAGAAGTGAAGCACCAGTTGCAAGGGTCTGAGGTTGAGGTTATTCATGAAAATTTTCCTTTCTCCTTAGGGATTGTGGATGTCATTCTTGGGGTTGACGATTTGATAATGTTGGGTGAAATGGGAGCTATGAAATAATAAAGTTCTCTTGGCAGGGACAGCAAGCCAAACTCGAGGGGTGGCTTATGTCTTGCTAATCTGGGCCCCTCCTTCAGTTCAATTGTGAGGTCAATAAGAGATGGGGTTGTGGATATTGGGTGGAATAGGCACTGGCGATGAAATTGCAGAGAGAACTGAGGTAACAGAGCATCTGAGAGTGGAAGACCTATTTGGCAGATCCAGTCACGAAATTGTATCATAGAAGGACTAGGCGTGAGTGCAGGGGATCACTTGGACATCAACTTGGGGAAATGTTGGTTATGTGGGGAGCGGAAGGAAGATTCTATAGCAGTGGCAGAGTGACATGTTGGATATTAGGGGTAGGGTATAGAAACAGTTATAGGAAATAATAAGACTAGGAGAAACGAAAGATTAAGTAAGGAGAATCATTGTAGGATTGAACCATAGGCTGGGGAGAGTATTGGCCTCTCAAATAGCCAGGTTTGGGGATACTATATTGTGTATTGCCGCATTTCTCATAATGCTATTATAGTTTATTTGAGATACTATATTTCAAACTCTATTATCAATGTACACTATTCTACTTCCTGTTTAGTGATCGGGTCCTAGCCTAGTTCAATTTATTTCTTCGGTTTATGGTCAGTACACTAAATTATGAAAGACAGAGATGAGGATCTGGAAAGTATGGAACAATTATGGGCCTTTGAAGACGGAGGAAGATTGTTAACTCAAGAGTATTAGGATGATATGTTGGAGAAATGTGTGCCTTTCTATTGCTAGTTTGGGCTTTCTACATCTTTAATGATGTATGCAAGCAAAATACATTCTACCGGCCATGTAATTTTGTGTAACCTGACTCTTGTATATGATCTTGTCTATATCTACTCTATTACCTAAACAGTTTGTATCCTGTTTTCTTTGACATCAAACTTCTGATGATGAAGTTTTTATGTAAGGTTTGAATGATGTTGGGGTACTTATGTTTAAGTGGATAATATATTCATTTAGTTGTCTTTGGGTGCTTCTGGTCATGCTTATAAAACTGTGTGTATCTGCAGCCCAAAGGGTAGATTTAGTGACAAGTTTTTTTTTTTTAAATGTTGTCTACAGGGTTTATGACCAGATGCCGGAGCCTCGTTGGGTCATTTCTATGGGAAGCTGTGCAAATGGTGGTGGATATTATCACTACTCGTACTCTGTGGTACGAGGTTGTGACAGGATTGTTCCAGTTGACATCTATGTTCCAGGTTGTCCTCCAACTGCTGAGGCCTTGCTCTATGGACTACTGCAGCTGCAGAAAAAGATCAACAGGCGCAAAGATTTCCTCGAGTGGTGGACTAAATGATTATATTTACCTTTTTATCCTTGCTTTAGCTGCGCCTGAATGTTGCAATAAATACAACTGTTCTCTGTGTCCCTGTTTAAGTGCTATTTGAGTGAAGTAAGTTTGAATCTTTTATGTAGAAGCATGGAGATTTGAGCCCCCTGATAATTTACATACTCTGCTATGTGTTTCGGGGTCTCTTTTCAATGGCGAAAGTCTGCTTCTTGTGATTTATAGTCAATGAAAGTTATAGTCAATGAAATATATACTTAAATACAAATGTAAGTATATTATATGTTAAACGCAGTAGATATTGTTTTATTCTAGTTATCAGTATAATATTAATATTTTCAATTCCTTTAAAAACTAACTCAAATTAATCTTCAACCAAATTCATTTTTTACTCCAGACAAAAATTCAGTTTTTAATTCAGTTTTCAATAACCTTATATTTTAACATTAGTGCTCTATTCTAACACATGATTTAAGCTAAAGATAAACTTGACGCTGCAAAGATTGAAAAATTAAAAGATTGGTATCTCATACTGACATGAGATTGAAAGTAAAGATCATGCTGACATTGTAGGTCCATATGGAATTGGAAAATTAAGAATCGATTCCATAGACCGATACAAGATTGAGAATAATTTAACAGCCAATGGCATATATATAGAAAAGCTTAAATGATTAGAGTTGCACGACAACATAAGATCAAACGTAAAGACGAAATCATCTTCACAAATCACAAGCCAAAGCAAAACTTGAAAATAATAATGATATCATCCGATTTTGATCGATAAACTCAAGCATGACCTAACGCTTGAAAGAAAGAAAAGTCGAGTGATAAAGAAGAACAGATTTTTCCACGTTTACGTTTCACTTAGAACCAAAATAGCCACCAGTGGCCTTTCATAAAATGAATAGATTGGTAGATACGTAAAGATTATATTTCTAAATTCACTTATGGAGCTAGGAAAGTTAAATTTTGTATACTCTTTTCATAACTCCACTCTCCGACACATAAGGTTTGTTAAATATCGAAGTTAATTTTTAAGGATTTAATATCAGTATTCGTTTCACAATTTATAAGCTAATTTATTTAAGAACTCTTTTTATATAAAACTTAATAATAAATTTCTTAATTTTTATATTATATGAATAAACCGTTATCTTAATTGTACATTAATTATATTGTTCTATGAAACATATATTAATATTAAAGATTAATTTATAAATGTCAAATTTTAACAATTTATTCAATTTTTTTTAATATGTTTGGAGTGAAATCATAATTTTAACCTTTATAAAAAACAAAATTTTGTTTTCTCATCCCTAAGAAATGAGTTTAGGCAAGTTGACACTCTTTCTCCTTACTTGTTCACTATTTGCATGAGGTACTCTTCAGACTTATTAATCATAGTATAAGATTGGAGAATGATTTTAGTTTTAATAGGAAACTTGAGAAATTGTACATCTTCAAACTATGTTTTATGACCTTTTCTCTATTTTGTGGTACCAATTATAGCTTAATATCTCGCATTATTAATTTTCTTGATCCTTTGACAAGTTATTTGGTTTGAGTATCGTATAAGAGAAGAGTTAGTTAATGGTGTCTTGTGATGTTATTCTCTCTTCACTGCAGCTTGCTAACATTTTAGGTTTGAGCATTACATCTCCTCTTTTCACTTATTTAAGAGTTCTAATTACCTCCAAAAGAATCTCTTATATGGGTTGTCAGCCTCCTTTTGATATGGTAAGGAGAAGAATTAGCCATTAGAACAACAATTGTCTCACATATGCTAGTAAACTTTTGTTGATCACTTTAGTGCTCAATAATTTGTACATTTATTGGTACTCCTATCTTATTACACCCAAGAAATTATAAACGTTAGAATTGGCAATGGGGTTGGTATTTGGTTATAGTTCAAAAATTAGACTAAATTGGGTTCTCCATACTTTCTACCTAATCACCCAAACTTAAGACTACTCTTCCCAAAGAATCGAACAGTTAAATTGCTCATTAATAGGAGCAATTAGTATTGCAATGATAGACGTGTCAGTGTATACTTAGGAAGTTTTTTACTTTACAAATATAGCTCTAATTATGAAGATGAAGTGAGCTTGTTGAGACATTCCTTTGGCAACTTCACCAATAAAACTTGTCGAGATCTGTTTAAGCTCTAAGCTTTAAAAACATACTAATACATATTAGTTTGGTGTAAGTATCTCTCACTAAAGATCTCATTTATACTTTGATTAGTAGCGAGGAATAGTCTGAGCATCATAGATAGGATAAAGGGATCTCCCTTACCCCATCCTAATCCTAACTGTAGACTGTGTTTAACTGCCCCAAAAACTATTAATCACCTCTTTTTTTATTGCTCCTATACCAATTTCTTATGGAGAGAGATACATCTCAAGTTCAAATATTTCTATCATGAAAATAAATGGAACAGTGTAGTCCAATGGGTTGCTAATCCTCATCAGCTTGGTAAGGATGATTTTGAACTCTTAAAATTACATTTAGATGTACAATTTACATAAGTTAGAGGGAAAGAAACTTAAATACTTTTAGGAATGAGATAACCAATTCTAAAGTGTTAAACCTAAGTGACCAACCTTTAAAAACCTTAATAGTTTAGTTTAAAACATTAGGTTCGTTAGAAGTTTACTAATTTAGCTAAGAGAATCTTTGCTTTTTGTGACATGTAGATGATCACTTAAAGAAATAGTGGTCATAATTAGAATGGAGTCGAGATAATTTTTTTAGGTGGACTGTAACGCCCCGTTACCGTTGGGTAAATACTAAGACGCCCTGGGAATATTTCAGTACATAACCTATAATAATGGTGTGCTACGTTTACTCACAAC
>JAJMLV010000008.1:69618686-69631696 GCA_027123465.1 Erythroxylum coca
GGTCCAGTTAATTTGTTTGAATCCATTAGTGAGCGAAGATTCACACTAGTCGACATCTTCAATCAACCTAAACGTAGAGAGAGAAAGAAAGTTAGAATAGAATTAAATGTATGACCATAAGGACTTAAATGACATACAGGCTTTTGCATCCCTTGCTCCTCTAAAGGCCTTAGGTTCTGGGACCTTTACTTTGACAGAAGCGGTGGAAGCAATAGGTGCCACAACACCTTGTGTCACTGGCATCTTACATAAGCTCCAATCTCCCTTTACTTCCTTAAACTCGACAGTCAAACTATCAAGTACTTCTTCAAGCATAATAATTTTAACAAGAGAAGTTTCCAAGGAACTCACCTTTTCGGAAACATCCGAGGCAACAATATTGATAGTTCCATTCATCTCTTCCCATAGTAGAGATTGCTCCTTCTCCAGCTCCTCTACTCTTTGGTCCCAATCATTGATCCTCTCCCAATCTTCCCCTATGTTGATCTCCAACTTAGAGAGTCTAGCCATTACTTCAACCATGGTGTCCCTTGTAGTAGTCTTATCTGTCTTTCCCTTGTTGGTAAGAGGAACCCTCTTAACCTCTCTTCCTTCATGGATAGTTTCTTCACTCGAGCCAACCATCTTGATAATACCTACAGGATCTCTAGCAATGCTCTGATAATACTTATAACGGGCTTGGACTTTCACCAACACTCGTTCGACACTTGAGTATGCTTTCGTTCTCAAGTCAGCATTCTACACGAAACACTTTGCTAAACCGAAGAAGGAATGAGGAAGAATTTAAGAACACTTATATTAAAAAACTCTGTCAAGAATGCTATAATGCTTACGATGCTCTCTATGATCTTCTATACGTTACAAATGAGGCAACCCCCAAAGGGTATATATACTAATTTCTACTTAGAATGGACGATTAAGATCTATTTGATCTAATGAAAAATTCTCTACGCTGATGTATCCTTATCCACAACATTCTACAAGTTTCTATAAACTTCTAATCTATAAGCTTCCGTAGTCTTCTACCATGCTCCAAAAGATTTCAGGGTCTTCTATAAATTTCTACCATATTCCGGAAGCTTCTAGAGTCGTCTATATGCTTCTACTATGTTCTAAAAACTTCCAAATTCTTACATAAGATTCTGACATGCTCAAGAATACTCTTTGAGCCAAACCTCATCTTGTGGGCTTCAAAACATGCGGAACGAAACACTTGTCATGCACGTTATTTCTTATTTGTTCCCCTCCTTTTAAGGTCATGGGAAAATATTGAGTAAATATTTCAAAAAAAATAGAATGTTAATTTGACTCAATAATTTTATTTATTAAATTAATATAAATTAATATTTCAATTTTTAAAATTATTTTTCAATTTAAAATTTAATAAAATATTTTTAAAATATTTCAGAACAAAGGTAGTACAACCAATACAACTAAAAAAATTTTGGTAAAATCTTGTATTTAAATTTAATACGATATTTAGGAAGTACCAGTATTTAACCAATTCTAGTTATATTGATACGAATTTCAAAATAATGCACCTTAATTCTACATACAATTGTGCACTAACCAAAAAAAAAAACAACAGCATAAAATGTCAACTTGGTCTAAATATATCGAGTTGATGGATTTAACCCGACCCAATATTAACAATTCTTGACCGTGTGGCTTGATTTGACACATCAAAACTTCAGTTTCAATCAGGTCGAGTCGGCCTTGGTTTGTACTTTTACGTTGTAGAAACAAGAAATAATAAGATAGTCTCTTATGAAGATACTCTTATGAGTCTGACTTCATACTTTATACCTTTTTACAATCACATCGAAACATAAATCAATCCAGGAAAAAGAGAGAATTTTAACAAACAGACGGCCACTTGAGTAACTCGCAGTGACTCATAAGTCCACTTCTTATAAAACATAGTTATCATTTTAATCTACTTCCGATTAATGTTACTGTTAACTGCTAGGGAAATTATTAATCTCTCATCAAAGCATTGATTTCTAGCCACCGATGACACAACTCCGAAAAATGAAACAATCTCCAATCATTAAGTACCATGGTCCATTAACATCAAGATAGTGGCCACAAGAAGAGAAAACACTAGTCTTAATCTGATAAAGGTCAAATAAAACCTAAGAGTACAAAACCTGAACAGCTAAAACTGAAATAAAGCAAAAATAGAGAAACACAGACCCGATGACAATGGGTAGATAAAACAACGAACTAAGGTGCCACAATGTTACTCGTCCAAAACCAAATAGCACATATATCCTTAATTCTGTGGCGATGCTTTTGCAACTCCACTCTGTTGAGCAGATTGTGATGATGGAGGTGCATCATAAGTTCCACGGGCACTGTTGGTAGCACTTCCATCTGCGGGGTAAGCAGCAGGCTGCGAGTAACCACTGCCATAAGAAGTGTTGTACGCAGGTGGTCCCTGTCCATAACCTGGTTGACCAACTGGCGGCGGACCATAAGGTTGACCATACCCAGATTGAGAAGCTGTTACACCATAACCGGAAGGAGCACGTGGAGGGACTGAATCTGGTTGACTATATCCAGAAGGAGGTGGTTGAGAGTGTGGATACCCAGGCTGAACAGGAGCAGGCTGGCCATATCCTCCAGCATTGCTAGGTGACTGCTGGGTCTGCCCATAAACTGCAGGGTTAGCAAGAGGTTTCTGTCCTTGAGGAGGTCCATAGCCGGATCCATAACTAGGCTGAACTGGTGGTTGGCTCCCGTAGCCAGTTTGGGAAGCTGGGGGCACGCCATAACCTGGCTGAGATCCCTGAGGTGGATAACTTGCTGGATTTGTACCAGGTTGTTGACCGACATTATAACCCTGCTGACCCATTGTTGAGGGCTGAGCTGGTGTCTGGGTCGTGTCTCCTTGAGCACCATAAGAGGAAGCATGTCCTTCTTGACTTGGGTTGGTCACACTGCTGTAGTTGGATGCTGAACTATAGCTTTGCTGTTGATCATATGGTGGTGGCTGACCATAACCTGACTGAGGATATCCACCATAGCCATCATGGGCATAGCCTTGCCCCTGTTGGTTATAGCCAGAAGCTGGTGGCTGGCCATAATTGTAGCCAGAATTATCAGGAGCCGCAGTACCACCAGTAGTTGGTTGTTGCTGTGACGAAGGTGGCTGATTATAGTAGTCATAACCCTGACTTGTCTGCTGACCAACCGAGCCAGTAGACTGATCCCAGTTGGAAGGGTATCCACCAGATGTTGCTTGTGAAGGATAGCCTCCATAAGGTGGTTGAGACATACCATATTGTGGGGATGGACCAGGATATCCTCCAGGCTGCATGTACCCATAACCAGGTTGTTGCATGGGGGGAGCTCCAGGAGGGCCCCAGTTTGTAGGTGGCCGTGTTTGATACCCTTGCTGGGGATATCCTCCAGCCATTGATTGATTCCTTGGACGATTCTGCACGAATTTGTCGGTCCAAATAATCAAGGATAATTTTAAGATCCCATCATTTCCACAATTTGGTAAAACACAGGATTTACAGATAAAAGTAAGCGTACTGATAAAACAAAAAGCACACAATAAAATCTGGAATAAAACAGCACCAGTAGAAAAGATAAGTCTGATGTAGGGATCAATCAAATCCACATTGTATCAAAGGGTGTATGAATGCCAACATACCGTACTTGGTTGATGAAAAAATTGAATTACTCCAGCAGAAGCCCATCCTCTCCCTACTAGAAGTGAATGGGTACAAAAACAAGAAGATACTATACCAGCTTTACCATAAAAGAAAAAAGGTATTAACAGGCACCATTGCCAAAAATCTTGATGTTGGTTCTTATGGCAATGGGGTGTGAATTCACTGTGGCATGTACATTGTACAAATTTTCACCAACAGAGGTATCAAATCAATACTCAAAGCATTATTGCAGATTTATATCTCCAAATACCCCAATTTATGACATGCCCACTAAATAACTAACTTACATGTTCCCATAATAATTACAGAACTAGCATAACATAAAATAGCTTAGTAGAATGTGAAATAAAATAAGTCAACTAATGGGGTATAATATCTAATATAAGGAAACACCTAACTTAAGAAATCCTGAATGAAGAGTATTAACATAATTTGCAATCCCATCACTATTATGAGCAACCATGAAGGAACAGAAGAGACGGAAAAAAGGCAAAGATCCCTGCAACATGACTTTGTAATGCCAGGCCAAAAAGTTTACTCAAAAGAAACAAGAATCAAAACAAGATTAAGGGGCTCTAAGCTCAACATCTTAATAACTGACATTCTGAAAACCACCACTGGTATAGGAACCGAGATCAAAATCCTCAAATAACTAAGCCACAGAGTTCAATACAAGCTCCATATAAATAACACGAGGGGATAGTTCAATGCATAACAGTAGTGTCAATATTTCAACTAAAATAAGGTGACAGGATATTATTAGCATTAGGAAAAGCAATTAACAAGTGCAATAGAAGAAACCTTGTTGAAAATTTGTACCAACACCAAGGACGTCATCCCATAAAAGTAATCAGAGCTAAAACACTTCCCATTCTATGTTAATTTGCAACTTCCGCTCCCAAAATCAGTCATTATATTTATATATCAAAATAGGTTTTAGATCCATACCAGGCAATGCTGAGGGGGATACCAACCCTATTGGAACCCATGTTATAAGTCCAAAAACACTAACCCTACAATAATTCCCAATAGAAACATCAGCGATATGAGACAATCAATAATCACATGATGGTAGTAGAAGCTAGAATCCAATATCTCTTCACTTGGGAGCACAACCTAAAACCACCATACAATTGGGTAGATATAGAGCTTGCAATGTTCTATTCTCATCATCCTAACGATAAAATGAAAATTGGCTCCAGCTATATATCAAACTCAGATAGTAATGTCAACTTGATAACGTTAACAAATGCTCTCAATTAAAACTTGATACCTTGAACTTCCATAATTCACTCTGCAGTCCCTACAAGTGCATTCATCTTCCGCCATGAAATGATAAATTATATAGCTAATCTAAATAAGGCATGATGTTGTTTAAAAATAAAAGACAATAGTTATTTACACTACATGTATAAGCTCAGGTCAATCAAAAGTCCATATGAAAAGACTAGGTAACATATATTACCAATCATCTCCTAATTCAAAACTATCTACTAGCAGAATACCAAACTAGGTCAGCAACGTCCAATAAAGTCGGCAACTTAGACACACAGCCTCTGCTCTTCTCCCACATCTCAGCACAGCATAGCACAGGAAATATTCTCAAACAGCTATGCTGTAAATTCCATAAAATCAACAGGAAAGCTATATCTGCAACTTTATGATTCGTAGAAGTTACCACAATCTAATATTAATATTGAACAACTGTTCTAGGGGTAAAGATCCAGATAGTACTTGTCACAATTATAGTCTTAACGAATAATCCTTAAGTGAAAATTAAGAGGAACAATTGTGGATCCATAAAATCAATTTCTAAAGGTAAATAGAGGAGGATAAAATATATTCTACATCAATAACCAAAAGTGAAAGAGCCAGTTAAACAAAGAGATTCAAATATAAACACAAGTAGGTAGAACAAAATCACTAGAAAACATGCAAAACAAAAAGCTAACACATGCCTTGGTAGAAGCTGTCCTAGAACGCAATGAAAATACAGGAAACAAATCTAAAAAATTTATGGTCCAAAACAGATCTTACTGCACAAGTTGGTTATGCAGATGATATTCTTAAGGGCATATCTTTATGTAAAATGAGGAATCAACCAGCAAATCACAAAAATCAGGACAATATATCAATGCAAGAAAGATTTACTAGAATAGATCAACAACAACAAATATGACTATATAATTCCAGAAAATAATAATATTGCCAAAATGAAAGTAGTAGTATCCTGGTAGTTGAAATGCAAAGGCATTCTTGTTTTGCCAATCAGCAACAATAAACCTCAAAAATCACTAATTAAGATCTAAACACATCAAGGAACACAACCAATTAGCAAGTTCTATCAGTCCAAGTCTGCAAACAAACAAAAGTTCAAATGTACCTCACTGATGACTTCATTAACCAACTCTTTTGCAGCTTCAATCTGATCATTTGTCCCATCTATGTGAACTGATCTCTCAGCAGATGTATCACCTGGGGGCAAATGCAATGGTATAACCTGCAAATTTCAGAAGTGAGTAAAAATAACCAAACATAAAGGTAAAAGCGGAAAATCATTATTAATGCATAGTACAAATAGAATTGTTAGCTATAAACCTACAGAGTGCAACATTCAAATTCCAATAAGTTTAGATAACCACCAAACAAAAGCATAACAAAAAGGGTTGGTAGTGAAGCGAAGACGACACTTAAGCGTCAGAAACCAACCTGAATACGAGCTCCAGTCCTAGCTTGCATGTTCTTAATGGTTTCACCTCCTTTACCAATCACTAGACCAACCTGGAATGGTACCAATCAGGAAATATCATGAACTAGGAAATATGCCGAGTTTCTACCAAATGAACAATGTACATACCTTGTTGTTGGGGATTTTAATCACGAAATGGTCAGAACTACCTTGTCCTGTAAATCTTCGTGAAACAGTTCCAGAACCCCCTGCATCAGCCTGGAGCAAAAATTTGACATTGATGGAAAATTGTAAACATGCAGTTTTACTTCAGGAAAAGTACTTCATTAACACAATGAAACTAGAACCATGTCAAAGAATATAGCAAATATCAACATCCTTATGCAATGGAGCTGTTCCAGGTACATGAAGCATATCAGGTTTGTTGTTTTATAAATACACCAGCGCTGATGTTATGTATTAATTGAACTTCCAAAGAACATATAAAGTTTATAAATTGAACTTCCAAGCAACTTCTTCCTACCTCTGCAAGAACCTCATTTATCAACTGCTCTGCCTTTGCAATTTGCTCAGGAGTGCCCATAAGCTCTACCATCCTAGTTGGTGAGTTAGGATCTGCATCCATATCTCTAGTGACCTGAATCTTTGCACCAGACTGAAGCTGAAGATATTTGATAGTCTCTCCACCTTTACCAATTATAACACCGACCCGACCATTTGGGATATCTATCTTTTTGCTAGTGCCACCCATGTATGATCCATATGAAACAGGAATTGCTGAAGGAGCTGAGTTCAAAAACATAGATGGCTTGGAATCTGCATTAACACATTCGTTAATATTTTGCTTTCTATTAAAACACAACACAAACACCTTGTGAACAGAAAGTGTACACAACATATAGCTACAACCACCAACAAACAATAAAAGATAACCTAGACAGGACCAAATAAAATTCGATAAAAAATTTCATCTCTCCTAGAGACCACAAAGATCCCTGGAACATCAAACAGTTAGATATTTAATGGTAACAGAAGTTGGTGGAATTGAAGAAAATAACCAGCAACAAACAAAAAATCTACAAAAGGCAAAGAGAAGAAAAAAATCAAAACAAAATATCACAAAGAAAATTATGAAAACAAAAGAGCAAGAAACAGCTAAGCTGCAAAAGCAAGAAAGCGCAAGCATAAGACAGTATTATATATATGTATCTGTATGTGTGTATAGACATAAATCAGAGAGAAAGAAAGGCGACAGTTGACTGAAACTGAAAGTGAGTAAAGGACCTTTATCGGTGGAATCGAAGCCGGTTGCGCCGTTCTCAAATCTAGGGCGCTTAACATCTGTGGCGGCACCAACACCAGCCCCACCACCTGCAGCATCGCTCAAGAGACGAGCAGCTATCTCCTGGGCTTTCTGCTTAGCCATCTGGATCTCATCGACCGGGGGAGGCACGTTGTTGTAGGAAGGAGGAGGCTCCGTCGGCGAAGAGAATCCGGTTGGACGGCGAGCAGATGAAGGCGGCGGAGGAGGAGGAGGAAGAGTCTGGTCATCATACTTGCGTTTGTTGGAGGCGATGGTGGTAGCTGTAATGTCGGTGGCTGGGTAGTGAGCGTCGTCTGCCATTATTTAGTCTTTAGAAAAAAGAAACCCTAGGAGGAGAGGAAAGAGGTACCGAGGGAAAACAAGACAAAAGGCTGATATATCGTTTGGCTGAGGGTAATAAGAGATGATATTTTATATATGGGTGCGCACTGCGCCACTGTCAAGATAATATCTTCGCGAATATTGATTACATACATTAAGCTTAGAACAAGCAAATATAAAATTCTGAGTCTAAGATATTTTAAACAAAGTTGCAAATTCTATCGCTTTCAAAAATCAAATTTAAAATATTTACTTAATAGTTTAATTTATAAAATTAATTAGAGAAGACAATAGAATAATCATACCATCAAATTCAAGTGTTTTCAACGAGTCTCACATAATCCAATTAAAAACAATGTAATTTTATATTTTTAATTGTTAGAAAATTAGCTTATGAGTTGGGGTTATTGGCATTTTTAAAATTAATATAAACTTTTTATTTTTCAACACAACAAATATTAAATAAAAAATATATTTATAATTATTTAATTATAAATATATTTTAAATTTTATAGTTCAACTTTTAAATTATAATTTGTACTCCGTTCTTTTCTATATTTTAACTTACATCTTTCGGTATAAATTAAAATATTAAGGTAATTTTGATATTACTATTTTGACTAATAAAATTATTACACATATAAAACTGATTTTAGCTATATAAATGAAATATTAAAAACATTATAAACAAAAAATGAAATTAGTATATCATAATATTATTTAAATTTAACTTTAACTTTAACTTTAATTAATGTAATATATATGTTTAGACATTTCTTATGACACTAAATAGTAGCCCACTTTCAAAATAAAATTAATTTAGGTTATGAACCTATGACCTTTCTTGCACATATAATAGCTATTATAAGATAATAATTATATTAAGTTTCTTTTAGTGAAAAAATTACTTAATACCTTTTAATGCATGTTTTAGATCAAATTACAAATATCATATTCAATGAGTCGCAAAAGTTCTTTTCACAAAAGATTAAACAATTGTATACAACTTTATAAAAGGCTAATACAGGAGAAAGATCCCGCAAGACAGTCTAAAATTATAGGATTGTTATACTCTTAGGGCTCTAAACAAAGACCCCTGGCTTATCTAGCGACAAGAAGAACCGATCTTTGCAGCGTATCAGGTGCTAGTAGATCTAGTCATTATCAGGTATATCCTTTTGGTTATATCAAATTGTTTATTTATTTATGTATTGTTTTGGTAATTTTATTTACAAAACTAGTTAGCTTGCTAATTTTACTTATCTACGCTTATACATGCATCACTCTTTTATTGTCACATCTGTATATGAGACTATTAGAAATAACCTCTTTACTATATAAGAGTAAGGCTACCTACTATCAGACCTCCCCAAATCTCACTTTATTGCGAGACTTCAATTTTTGAGTGTGATAATGATGACGATCCTATCTTATTTCACAAGCTCAACACATACACACTAAATTAAATACATTTGACTTGATATTATAGTGCCACTCAATAGCTTTGACACGCATCATGATCATGAGAATTATTGTCGACAAAGTGGCAAAAATATGTTAAATTTCCCAATCCTTGTATGAATATCAAGCTTAGTACATATAAAGACCGATGTTATCAATACTATACCAAACTTGATACCAGATTAGGTTCTGGTATGGTATTGTACAGGTACTAGTCAATACTGGATACCATTTCGAATAATTTTTTAAATTTATGAAATAGTTCTTGAATTTAAAAAAAATTGCAAAATAGCCCATTAATATTTTATACTGTATAGTTTATAATTTTATATCAACTCTATCTCCAAAAATTACAATAATAAAAATTCAAAATAACAACAATTTATTTACTTTTATTAAGAATAATTTTTAGATATTTCACATATAAATAATAACTACAATTAATATGAAAAAGGACAATTATCATACAAATATAAAATTAAGAACAATACAAAGTATTTAAAATGTTACAACCTTATCATATAATACATAATAATTACTTCAAAACATCATGTCATCAAATAAAGAATAATAAATATCCTAACTCTCTACCTATTACAATTTACAACAAAAGTTCATGATGAGGAAATAATCAAATAGAAGTGAAACTTGAAAAAAAAACATTTACAATTACATTGCATATATAGAATTTTACATATACATCAAATATAGGTAAAATTAAAAGAAAAGAAGAAACAAAAACCTGAAACTTCATTCAATCGTCTAGCGGTACCCACTATAATTGAACTGATTTTAATTATCATTCAGTACAAAATCCTTATCATTGAGAGGAACCTTATCATCATCATCATTCAATTTGAATGCATTAAATGACATCTCAATGTTTTTTCATTTAAGATTATTTTCCAAGTCGCTCATATCTATCAAACTTGGTTCCTCAAAAACCCAATCCATCAAAAGATCAATATTTTCAATGCAAATTATATTTACTGAACTACTTGTTATATTAAGAATCATAGTAAACAATAAATTTTAATTATTTTTAAGGAATTATATCTAAATTAATAATTATAATAACATACTTTCTATGAAACTTTAAATTATAACGAATGAAGACCAAGTCATTTAATCTCTTCAGCTCCAATCTATTCCTTTATTGGAATGGATGATTTCAAATGTGCTCTAATTCCTTTCACAGCTTATTGCACTCATACATTGACTTAAAATTCAAATTGCGAACCTTTGCAATTCTAGAAGACTAGTTTCAAATTGATCCCACCAAGAAACTGTAAGTTGTAAGATAACAAAAGTAGTGTTATAAATAAAATAGTGATAATTAATTCTTAACAAGTAAGAAAAGGGGAAAAGCTAATACCTTGAGCAAGTTTTGGTCTTTGTCAAATAACAATTGACAATCCAAAATCCTAAGAAGACCGCTTATAAAGCTCAATTTGTGAGCTCAATAGATTGTGTATCATCTCAAGGGCAAGAATTGTTATAATAGTTAATAGCACTTTCCTATTAACTTCAACTTTCTTTGTAAAACCTGGTTGAAAATAGACACTAGGATTCAAAAATGCCTTAACTACAAAGAAACGGAAAGTAAAGTTGCCTTTCCCATTTGTCATTGATGACTGCCCAATAAGGTGTATACAAAGAAGACTAATTTTTCATATTGGCCTTAATTGCTTCCTTCACCCTCTCAATGTTTCAAAAAAATAACCCACTGTTGCCTTTTTAGCACTATCCGTCAAACAAAGCACCCTCATCAAAGGCTCACAAACCCGAATAACAAATTGGCATTGCAACTAAAATTAAGTATCTTTAAGTATGATCCTAGAAACCTCCAATCCAGCATTAGACCTAGTATACTGAGATGCAACCAATTTATCACTTGCAAATATCTATCTAAATTGTTTCTTCATCGTAACAAAACATTAAAGTGATAAGAAATTCGTTGAAAGTCTTGTCACAATAGGATGACACATATTTTTACCATTGGTAAAATCTTTTCTCATTAAATTCAACACCCATGCGCGATTATAAATAAACTTGGTCACCTTTTTGGCTTTTTGCATAGTCTCATCAATAATAGGAAAATACCTGACATCTTTTATATTTTCTAACATTAAGTCAATGTCATGTGCAGCATAAGGAGTCAAAAAAGAATTATATTTATTTTGTATCCTTCTTTCCGCTGCTTTATAAGCGAAACCATTGTCAGTAATAAATTGAACAATATTTTTTGGCCCTATTTTATTTACAACTTCATCGAATATCTCAAATGAAATATCAGTGTACCTAACAAGGCCAAATGCATTAATAGACTTCAAAAATTAAGTCCTTTGTAGAATAAACTAGAAAATTAATGATAGACTCATGTCACTTATTTGTCCAACTATCATACTTGATTGAACACTTATAAATAGCCCAATCCATTTTTCTTTCTTCCAACTAATTTTTAATTTCATAAATTAAAATTAACCTCTATAGTCATCAATAGAAGGAGTTTTATATCCTAGACTGTAAGAGGTTATAACATCTACCATAGGCTGATAATAATAAGATTAGCATTGAATGTTGAACATATATCATACCACCATCTAGTCATTGTCATAACCACATTGTGAGCCACATTTCTTAATTACATGACACTATGAATAGAAGGATGGGATCTATGAGTTATTCATGGTCCAAAAAAATGCGTCATCTTCCTTCTTCATTTTTGAACATCAGGTTTAGATGTAATATTCACTTCTTGTTAGGAGGGAAAACTGTCACTACTACCTTCAACATTTGAACTATCGTTATGAAAATCAGTAAATGAACTTCCACTTCCAGTTTTGTAATTCAATCTCCCCCTTCTATCTTTCTCGTGATGATATTCTTTAAGCAAAGTTTTCATTTGTCACTCTATATCATGACTTACTTTTTTACAGGGTTTCACATCTCCTTTAACCCCAGCTAAATGCTTCTTTAATTGAGTTATTCCTCCACCTTTCAAATGCTTGTTACAAAACAAGCAAATAGTAAGTTCTTCATATCGGGTGGTACTGCTGTCGCCTGCAACCAAATTCAAAAAGAAACCAACTTTCGTTAATACAAATTAATATAGTAGTGGTAAGTGGATATCATTCCCACGAGCAATCTTAACGGTAAAGGAGTTACGAATTCAAAACAAAAACAAAGTAACGAAATGAGGGGGGTTTCAATTCACGACAATTTAAGGAAAAAGATAAGAAAAATTGCAAATCAAAAGAAATAATTGGATCTGAAAGTTTAATGGAAAAAATCTTGGTTTTTAGGTCACCGATGTTGTTACGCTAAAATGGATTATCGATATAAAATTTCAATCATTAATAAACATTCATTGAGGGATATTTTCTCTTAAGTGTGATGACCAGAAACATATATCCTAACATTCTTATTAAACAACAACCTAGATATAATCATGTTGGAGTTATGTAAATATAGTGCCCTGGAAAGCAAGTGTATTTACATGTAACTTTATCTTCTTCAGTTACAGTTT
>JAJMLV010000008.1:69662352-69680014 GCA_027123465.1 Erythroxylum coca
GAAACGAAAAGTAGAAGGAGCAAAACACAAAAGAAGACACGTCAACAAAACACAGAAGAAGCAAAAAGGCAGAAGAAACAAAAGGATAGAAGAAGCGAAAAGACAAAAGAAACAAAACACAAAAGAAGTGAAAAGACAAAAGAAACAAAAAGATAGAAGAAACGAAAAGACAGAAGAAACAAAAGACAGAAGGAACAAAACTAAGAAGAAACAAAAGGCAGACGAAACAAAACTAAAAAGAAGCAAAAAAGTAGACAAAACCAAACTAAGAAGAAGCAGCAGGCAAAAGAAGAGAAACTAAGAAGAAGCAAAAGGCAGAAGAAGCGAAACTAAGAAGAAGCAAAAAGGCAGACGAAACAAAACTAAGAAGAAGCAAAAGGCAAAAGAAGCGAAACTAAGAAGAAGCGAAAAGGCAGAAGAAGCAAAAGGCAAAAGAAGCCAAACTAAGAAGAAGCAAAAGACAGAAGAAGCGAAACTAAGAAGAAGCAAAAAGGCATAAGAAGATGCGTCAGCAAAATACAAAAGAAGAAGCGTCAACAAAACACAGAAGAAGACATGTCAGCAAAAGACATAAGAAGCAAAAAGACAGAAGAAGCAAAACACAAAAGAAGTGAAAAGGTAGAATAAACAAAAAGACAAAAGAAGCGAAAAGAAAGAAGAAACAAAAGGCAGAAGGAGCAAAACGAAGAAGAAGCAAAAGGTAAACGAAGTAAAACTAAGAAGAAACAAAAAGGCAGAAGAAGCAAAACTAAGAAGAAGCAAAAGGCAGAAGAAGTGAAACTAAGAAGAAGAAAAAGGAAGGAAAAAGCAAAAAGGTAGACGAAGCAAAACTAAAAAGAAGCAAAAAGAAGAAGAAGCGAAACTAAAAAGAAGTGAAAAGACAGAAGAAGCAAAACTAAGAAGAAACAAAAGGTAGAAGAAGCAAAACTAAGAAGAAGAGAAACATAGACAAAGCAAAACACAGAAAAAGATGACATCATCATAGAAGAAATACAGAAGAAGATGACATCATCACAGAAGAAGTAAAAAGGCAGAAGATACAACTTCCTTTACAAGGACCATAGCTTTCAGCCTAGAAGTCCCAAAAATTTCATACTATATGTCATTGGAAAGCTAAAAGAAAGACCTACAACTTTCTAGAAGACATACTTTCTCTAATCTAACCTAGATCGATCCTGAATTTCTCCCGAATTCAGAATACGTAATTTACATTCATCCACCAATGTACTGCACCCAATTCTCAAATTCATGACAAATTTTAGGATTCTTAAAGACATAATTTAAATTCAATGTCTTCATAAGAAAATGTAACCATATGTTTCTAGTTTAATCCAAATCGAGAATCATCTCGTTTAGATAACTAGAGAAAAAAGTTATGGCTAAAAGACTGAAGCCTTATCTCGTGAACATTTTCTAGGTCAACCATCCATTTTGATTCACAATCTTTCTTTAACACAAATCATACTAAGATCACATTTTCTACTTCATTTACTCCTCATTCTAAACTTCATTTCGAATCAATAGCATCCGAAGAAAAATATATATAGTCCATGATTAATCATGAATACCAAAAACAGAACATACACATATGTATATATTCTTCATCAACTTACTACACAAATTTGACTTCATTTTTGCTTTCATTCTACTTCTAACTTTCACCTTAATTCTTCTCACTTCAAAATCTTTTATCCACCAAAAATACCAAAGCAAAACTTGGACATATCCACATTTCTCATTCGCTACTTTACCCTTTCCTATCATTTCTTGGTTCAAGAATTTTAATTCATTTGCTCTTTAATCATGACTACTTGCCAAAATTTCCCCTTCAAATAGTTCCAACTTCTATGAAACATTCGGGGTCCAACGGAAAATTTTATTAGTCCTATAATGCCAAAGAAGATGGCCTTTCATAAAGCTACACTTCTTTTATGACCATAAATCAAGGTTAGTGTCATAAAAAATGATAGAGATGAATTGTAAGATAAATTGATAGGCATGATGAGAATTGTTAGAAGCCATTAAGGTAAAGAAAATGAGCAAATGGGATAATAAATTGAAATTTGAACATGGAACTTAAAGTTAGGGATAGATTCTAAAGGAACTCATAAAAATGAAATTTAAAGGACTCCTAAAAACTAGTCTAGATAAGACTACATTAGTTGGTTAAGGAAATTAACCCAGTTTAACCCAAAAGTTAACCAAACAGAACAGAAGAGTTTAGCTAGCACATAAGGGTGCATTCAGTGGCTAATCTAACTCTGTAAGTGATGTTTGAAGTGTCCAAAGATGGAAAATATGATGGTAATCTTATATTGGTGTTTGAGGAACCAAAAAGAATAAAAAAACTCAAATAATAAAAAGAAAGACAAGGAATGAGCAGGTTACCCTATAACATCCCATTATCCCATGTTAGGGTATAGAACCCCAGAACAGTGTACATGAGGGTATACAGAGACTTTAGAAAAGCATTTCATGCTCATGCATAATTGAATATACACATACATATGAATAATTATTTTTGAAACATATGAATAATTATTTTTGAAACATTAAAATAATTGTACATGCATTCATTGACACTTTTCAGGTATACTTGATTTATAAGTGCGATTAAAATGCGAATCGTGGATTATTTATGTTGAAAATTTATTTGGCGATAATAATTATTATTTCAAAAAATTTTGTGCATTTTAGGAAATTTCTGAAATTTTGGGGTATTTGGATTAGGAAAATTATAGAAATAATGGACAAATAGAATTGTGACATATGGCAGCCTTAAATGTTGACAAACGGTCCACATGCATTAGTGACTTGTGTCAATGACCTATGGATACACGTAGTCACATTTGTTGCTGGAAAAAAAAATTCTGTAACTTTTGGTTGTTCAGCGAAATTACTCATCACCAAACTTCTCTTTTTGCTCATCCATCACTGAATCAAGTACTTATTTACGGTTGTGTATTTGGCAGTTTAGATACTGCTTTGTTCTCTTTATTTTGCTTCCACCGAAATCTCACTACTAGAGATTTTGTTTCTGCTTCCACCAAATTCTTACTGCTAGAGATTTTATTTCTGCTTCCACCGAAAGTTACTGTTAGAGCTTTTGTTCAAACAAGTAAGTGATGATTTAAGTTTCTGGTTGATTTTGATGATGTTTTAATGGTTGGAGTTCAATGCATGCATGAGTTGTGTAGGAAGAAGCAATTCAGTGATGAGAGTAATGGATGAGTTATATGAACAATAGATGAAATTGATATTATGCAGAAAGTGTATTTAGGGTCGTGAGAATTTGAGTTTAATGAGAATTAAACAAGTGCAGAAAAATGGAAATAGGTTCTGCTGTTATATTGAAATAAATGATGCAAAAGTGCAAAAAATGATAAATGCAAAAAAATGAGAAGTCCAGAAATATGTAGAGAATCCGTACATTAGTTTTATTTTTTACGTTTGTGTTTAATCTGGAATTTTGAGTTGTTTTAAAGTAAGGTGAATTTGAACGGGAGTAGAAATGCAGAGGATATAAGTTAGAAATGGTGTAGAGAGATTGTGGATTAATTTGAAAGAGATTAATTGATGAGTTTAGGATGAAAATGTTGAGGTGTTCTGGAATTTGATAACTGGAATGTTTTTACTGAACAAGCTTCGGTATTTTGACTGTATTTTGATCTATAGATTTCATAATGAGATGATTTTTTATTTAAATTAAACTAAAGACATTGGGCAATAATTTTTAAGAAGAAATTGAATTTGAATTTTGTCCTTATTAAGTCTTGGCTTAGGCTATAGCACTACCTGTGACAGAAATAATGTCTTGTTGTTATCGAATAAACTGTATTGATGTAGGTCGAATCAGACAAAGTTTTTTCACAAAAGATGTAGCTTATTCTCTTAGATTTCAATTGGCATAAAGTTTGTAACTTTTTGATACTGGAATTGAGAGATATGATTTGTACTACTTTGAGTGTATGGTCATGCATTAGCCAAAATTTCAAATGTACTTAGTCTGTAGTATTTTGAGAATAACTCATATAATAATGAACCAAATTATATGATCTTTGTGTCATTAGAAACTTAAGATATTAAGGAACAATTTCCTAGAAGAAGGTATTACCTAACCATTTACCTTGTCATAATGATCATGCAAAGTAGACCCGAAAGTCAGTTTTTTTTAAAACAAAGCTGGAATAGTTAATGATTGTATGAATTCTGGAAAGTTTGGAGAAAACTTGATATTTGTATCAGTTTATTAAAGAAATATACCCAAGAATTTGTCATTGAACATGCATCATACATGATACATTTATAAATGTGTTTATTCAGTTAAATGAGCAATATAATAATGTGAAATTATATGTGATTGTATATAGAGGAGCACATTGAGCGACAACTTCCAGACATTGCCAGGACCTCAAGGCAATAAATTAAAGGGAGCAATAGTGAGTAACCTAGACGGTCTCACCTTATTATGTGTTTGTTTTGAATTATGTTCTGAATGTGGAATTAATTTTACTAATTTCGAACAATGAAGGTCTATGATTTTTTATTTATGAATGGGATAATTGAAGTGCTCCTTGTATGTGAATTTGGCAAAATAAGTATTTCTCAATTGATATGTGATGTATGTGTACTGAATTCTGGACATGAAATGTCCGAGGAGTTTGATGTATGAATAAAATAGTGAAAGTGCTATTTGAATGTGAATGTGATTGACTACTTGTTTCTCAACTTAAATGTTGAATGTCAGACTAAAAGTTCGACAACAAATATGAATGAGAAAGAATGTGAATGTGACTGAATGAGCATAATAATTGAATTTGTAGAATGCATTTCATTCCAATGCCTGAAATATAAAAGCAATTGTGATTGATGTCGCTAGTAAAAAAAAACTTAAAGCTCAGACATTTGTGAAAAGAGTCTAAGGCTCAATGTGTACAATGAGCCATGCATCCCTAACAAATAAGGGACAGTATGAAAGAGCTCGATATCTACAACAGATACGAGATAGTGTAACCAACAACGTATCACAACAACGTAATAATTGAGCTGAGTCTTATAAACATGGCACTCAAATATGACTTGAATAGATAAAATGACTGCTTTGTTATGATGACTTTTCTTGTATGAATATGTGGTAATTTATCAATGATTGTGTTCTAAAAAATTGTAACAAAATGATGAATTCTATAGACTTTGTGATTGAAATATGACAATTGTGAACAAAGTGTTTCATGATATTATTTGATAATAGCCAATTTGATGTGAAATGTATGATAATATGAAATGTTGTGTTGCATGATAAGAGTGAACCATTATGGATGGTTACTCAACTGAGTTCATAAAATTTACCAAAATTGCACGTTGACAATTTTAAGTTCAAAAGATCGACGACATAGCTGCTAAGACTGCATAGAAGAAATTTTGTGCCATTTTTGGATACAAGTTATGGCTTAAAGGTTAGTCATCTGGAACTAAAAGATTATTTTTTAGTTTTTGGTTAATTCCTCATGTATGCAACATACTGTGTGACTGAACGGTGAACGCTGATAGGTTAAAAATGTATGAATATGAATGATGGATCTAATGCTACGTTGTAAATTATGGTTTATGAAATGAAATGAGCACATTTTAGATTTTTGATAATTTGTTGTTTCTGATTTGTTTCATGATACCAAGTGATACAATGAAGGTGAAATAGTTAACACGCTAATTCTGTCGAGCATGTGCACGTGTGACCGTATGATGCATATACATGTGTCGAATAGGATTGGGGTGTTACATAGCCAATAAAAAATTTTAGAACAAAGGTTTGAGCACAGGAAAACTAAATTTTAATAGAGCTCTAATGCCATGTTAGCATTGACAAGACAAAGATTAATTGTATTTTATGTTGCGTGTATAATACAAAAGATGAGGGCTCCTTATATAGTATACAATGGATCAACATGTAAACAATAAAAATATTACAATATAATTACATAATATTATAACATAATTTAAGGCATAACTATGGGGATTATAATATCTTTTATGTATGCTAACTAATGAATGAAGTAAAAGAAATCATATAATAATTCACAAATACATGCAATATATACATTATACTATTCTTTAATTTCTATGGAAATATATTACCATTTATTAAATAAAATTTCAATTTATTTAACAAACGAGAAAATAAATTGAGAATAGGCATCTCTAATTACTATAAAATTCATACATGTGGGGAAATAATAAGCATATCCCTTTTAAGAAACAACAAATTATTAAAACAATGGCAAATAAAACACATAATCTACTAAGATAAGAATAATGATTACCTCTGATTTTAGGGAACAGTGATGAGGGTTGTGTCTTTATAACCAAGCTACTTTCAAGTTGAGAAGCTCTACGAGGCCTCAAAGAATTAAGATACTTAAGATGGGATACTGCCATATCTTTTCAAGGGAAAGAGAGGTTCCTTAGTTAAAATGAGATGTTGCTCATGTAAAGAAACCATTACTACTCTACCACCACCAAAAGCCTACAGTCTAATTTTTTACATGGATGTTTAAGGAAATATGACAATGAATGCATGTGTATTTTCTTCTAATTTCACCTACAAAAGCTTAGGAAAATTTAGGCTAAAATGAGCAAAGTATAAGATAACTATTTTCATAAAAATCTAATAAAAAGCACCACCAACTCACAAAAAACATTATTTCTTTGAAGAAGTTATAATACGAGATTAGTTAATCATAATTATGATATATTATAATCAAAACTAGTTTCTCATTAAAAAAATTTGAGCACAAGGAAGAGAAATATTGGTTTTAGCCAATTAATAGATAAGAAGAACTCATTGGTGGAAGGGAATTGGTTGAATGAGAGAAACTGAGACTAAGTAAAGGATACATGGGTATAAACAAAAATATTGTAGCATGCCACATTTAAAAATTTTTGTAATGCCAACTCAGATGATGTAGATACTCAAGTGAGCATAAACAAAGAAGATCAAAAAATAAAATTAGGTGGGTTAAGAGCATGACATTCATATCATTGCATTACCTTTCCAACTTAAGTTGCTAACCTTAGACTTGAATGACAATGAAACAAAAAAAAAAGTTTCATGGATGACATGGATGCAACAATAAATGAATTCTAAGTTCCTGTAAATGGGTGATGTAGATCTTTAAACACCTTTAACTTTAACCAAAAATAAGATAAACATTAAATTCATAAAGAAAATGCATATGGAATTTCTAAAGTGAGCTTACACCTTACAAACACCTTCAAGAAATTGAGAGAATGTGAAAGTTGTGAGCTAATCATAATAGAAGCCACTTTTAAACATGGTTAGCAATAATCATACGGATTCACTTAAGAAAGATCCATTTTCTACAGCCAAACAGTCAAAACATTGTCATAGAAAATAATTCCCAAATATTGGAACTTAAAGAAAAGAACCCCAAGATATATAAATTTTGGCTTAAATTGAAGATCAACTAATTAAAATTAACTAGATAAATCCACCAACTAAGGGATACAAAGAGGTAATTTTGAACTTATGAAAGATGCAAGAGACATATCTCACTAACAAAATGAGAAAATAGCTATCACCAAAAATATGCCTTATCTTACAAAAAAAACAAAAACATAATCTAAGTTTCAAAGAAACATGACACACAAGTTGACTTCAAAATTATGATGCATATGAACTACTAATCTAGACCACATGTAATTTGAATGAAATCATTAACAATGAATTTAATACTCATAAGACCAAAAGAAAACACAAGTAGGCTAAATTAGAATAATAATCAATATAATTAATAGGAAAGTAAGTATTACCCCCACAAAACAAGCAACATTAAAAAGGATAGCTATGCTGTGAGAATTAGGTTTAGATAAATCAAGAATGTCAAAACAATGAAACATATTCTTATTGCAAGTAATAAAGTTCAAAATATAAACTAAAGTGATATAGGAATATATCTATTGACAAATGAGCAACATCTACAAGCATATGAGAAAGGTGATTCAAAATGCTAGATTGTCTTAAAAATAGGGTCTTATTAGAAAATTATAAATGCTCATTAGAACAATGATTGATTTTCTTCTTATATAGAAAGTCATATTTATGAAAGTTGAAGGCTATATTTTAATAAAATATATTTATTTAAAAGGTCACGACAGTTGAAAGATGCAGATATTCTTTATTAAAATATATATTTAAAAGGTCATATTTGATAAAATGTCATACATCTATAATGGTATGGTGAAACACTCTCTACAATTGACTAACAGAACGCCAATGGTCAATTGATTTAACCGAGTATTATGTCTATTCATTTTAGTCTGATCTACCATATCAAGCAATTAATTACCTTAAGACTTAACCTAGGATTGATCATCTCGACTGTTCCAAAAACTTCGTTTGGAATTCGCAAAATTTGAATTTCTTTACATTAAATCATGCATAATAACAAAATCTTTCCTTGCACTCCATAAGGATCCTCATAAGATTCTTAACAACCATATAATTTAAGTGTTCTTGACGATGAGTTTTATACATGATCAAAATAATTGTCTCCAGACAGTTTGGATGCTGATGCTAAGAGTTTTATAATTTGGCACTATGGTTAATGTTACACCCTTAGTCCGGAGCTCTTCTCAGCTACCTTGATGAGGAGCCTTAGGCAAGAGGTTAGCTGGATTCACGCATGAGGGAGGCATGCGAAAATAGTAAGACAAATACGGACGAGTGAGATTAGACTTGGTGCGAATTTTGGTAGAGCATCGGACCTTGTAGAGATTGACTTAGCCCATAATCGAATGAATGGACCACGACTAATGGACTTGTTGTAGGAGCATTAGATCAGACCAATGTGCTAGTGGACTTCAGCGAGATCACATTGCATCATCAACGGATAGAGATCATGGGGAGATCTTGGATGATGTGGCGACAACTGGGAGTTAGAGTTACAGTGGAACTGAACGTCTGAAGATAATAGAGTTCTTCGAGGACAATGATGTTAGTTTCTGAGTTAAATGTAACCTTTATCTTATTGTTATCTTATCTTATCAGTTAGAGTCCTATTTAGACGGGGTGTCGTCTAATTGATCCACGTGATGTAATCTGATAAGGATAGACGTGATCTAGCACGATCTTAGGTAGTTCAGATTGAGTAAGCTTCTGAATGTAACTTGGAAGGCAGGTTAGGACGCCTATATATAACACATTCGAACCTTGCTCTTTTCATTCAATCAGAGAGAACATTTTTGTATTCTTTTGAGGGAAAGTACATAAAGTTAGTTTTATACCGTATCTCTGTACGTTCTTATTGCCTTTGTTCTTATTGTTCTTTTAAGTATTGTTTCTTCGAGTGTGCGCGAAACGAAAAACTAAGTCTTTGCTTTAACAGATCTAAGCGAGACTACTATACAAAGGGTGTGAGCGAGAAACTTCAGTGAAAGTTTGAATTCCTAGAGTACCTTTGTAACAGTTAAATTCATAAAGAATGATGCATTTGCTTGGTGGTTTACTGCAAATAACTTTTTGTTTATATAATGGGTTAAAATTTTACCTAAAGTGCTCGATAAATAAATAATTATCAACAGATCACCATCGATGTCAACTTCTCTTGTTCTAGCCCTACAAATCTGTGGTATCAAGCACCCATCTGATTAGGCTATCCACGAATTAACCCTGCAAAATCAGTTGCCTTTCATGCATATTCTTACAACATACAGGCTCAGTTAAATGAATGACTCCTGTCTCCTGATGATGAATCTTGATGTTCAGTTCCCAAAACAAGCATTTCTATTTAACTTGCAAAGGAATTACAGTGTTTGCATTGTATCATTTCTTCTTTTACATTGGAGCAATCCAAAAGAATCCAGAAAATATACTTTTTGCAAAAATATGCCACTTGTCTCATGTCTGACACATGAATTCATTTCCATCTATTCATTCTACAACCTCTAACTTTATTCTTTAGGTGTATTTCCTTGTTGCCTGTGTAAAACTGCCTCGACAAAATTATTAAAAGCTTAGAAATTTAAGACTTAATACCTCAAAGATGGCTTCTAAAGAAAAGGATAACCTTTGGGGACAAAAGTAGCACAAAAGCCAAAATTGAACCAAAGAACATTTTCATGGCATATCTCACAGGATCGTCATAGTCGTCTCCGGGGATGCTACCTGAGGATGACATGACAGTTGCAGAAGGTAGAGCTTCTATTACTGCATCTGCCAAATCCGTGATGAAAGAAGCGGTGCAGCCCAAAGCAGGGACACGACCCCAATTCTCAATGCCAGATTCAAGGGCCAAGTGCTTATACTCCATGTCAATCTCTTCAAGTGTCTCTATGTGCTCGCTAACAAAGCTGGGATTTATGGTTGGAAACAAGATCGTTAAAAAGACAACATTGTGCAAGAGACGCAGAATTTGCAACAAATGCAGATTCAATAATCAAACTATTGATGAATGGGACTTGTTATTCACAGAATTATATACCCATTTTCTGGATATCTTCCTAAAAATTAAGAGAAGTTGCAGCCCAAGCAGCAGCTGATAGAATAAATTGGTGTCTAGCAAGAAAATATGCATTGCAGTTGGAATCATATTTCTCTTGCTTCATCCAATACCAACCCTATCAATTTCCAAAGGTCTCATTCATGTACATAATCCCTTCGAGCCAGAAAAGATCAACATAATTACATTGGACCAAGATCTTAAACCAAGCAATGGTTATAAAACAATTCCGTGATGACATTTCTAAAAAAAGGTAAGTGAAGTATAGGTGAAAAATGCACGGGAACCCACTACATTCATCAGATTACTCAAATTTCCTGTGCTAAATAGAACAGGAAAGTATGTTGGAGAGAATGTCAACTGCAACAACTAAATTAGGAATAGCAAACACATGAAATATAAGCATATTGTTATCATCATAATACAGGTTAAAATTTCCTTAATTCAACAACTTACAATCAATGGATAACTACTAATACTCTGAAAGAATATTGTTGCGTATATTAGTTTGTTTCATATACCAATTCAAAAAAGAACATCATTAGGAATGTGGAGGCCTAATCCTTTCAGTGAGAACTTGAATATCATTTCCCATAACATTCATAACATGTAACTGGATAACTGATTGCATACCTTACTGGGCATGTAACTGGATAACTGATTGCATACCTTACTGGGACAGCTAGGAGACTTTTTACACCCTTCTGACCAAGCTCAACAAGAACTTCATCTGTGTAGGGTTTCAACCATTGAACAGGGCCAACTCGACTCTGGGGGGAAAAGAGATGAAGTATACACAAATTTCAAAGATCTTAACCCAAAAATACTAAAAACAATGACTCAAGAATACTAATACAACAGAATTGTGAAGGTAACAACGAGCTGAAAGTTTAGGAATATTGATAACAAAATCTACCTGGTAGGCAAGGGTATGATTGTTGTTTACACCTCTAGCTTTTAACTCTTTCATGATTAAGCAAATGCAGTCCTCCATTTGATCTTTGTATGGATCTCCAGCATACTCCACATAACTCACTGGAACTCCATGGGCACTGAAAAATATCATGACCTAAGCTCCATGCAAAGCAAGAATGAGTTTCAAACTGAATCGAATGGCCTGGCCAAGCCAAATGCAAAATTGCACCTGTATTTATAAAGACCAAGTAGAATATGCCAAATTATGGAAGCACACCTCTTCAGGTTTAGCAAACTTCTGCAGTTCTTTCTCAATCAAGTCAGCCATAGATTTAACATAACCATCCCGTTGGTACCATGACTGTATAACCGAAACAGGCAATTTTGACAGATACGCATCTTTCCTGTGTCAGTCAAACCCAAATTTACTGAAAGGTCAAACATGTATTTGACTTTTCAGGTTATCCAGTAAAATAACTCACGAAATAAATACCTGAATGCACTCTCAAGAACGCGAAGACTTGAGCCAGTTGTGGAGATGGAGAACTGTGGATAAAGAGGCAGCACAACAAGCCTTGTTATCCTGTCCCTCCTGATCTGTGAGACAGAAATGATTTTGTTTAATTTAACTAGCAAGTTCACGACAAACTCAAAGATAATTATGACTCCAGCAATTTCAAGGGCAAATGGCATGTACTGATAACATCCGGAGCCTTACCTGATGAATTGCATCCTCTGTGAACGGATACCAATATCTCATTCCAACATACACATTAACTGGTATACCCTTTAACTTCAAGGCTACCTTGATTGCATGGGCCTACAAAAAATTTCTGAAGGTGAAAATTTGTAAATTGAAAAGCTATCTACTTTAATTATGACCAAAAGAACTTCAAATAAAAGAACTATGGGACTTTTTCCAGGAAGTAGAATGAATGCAACAGACAAAAACCACAGTATGTCAATCAAAACTGGGATATACTTGCTCATCTGTTATTTTACGTAATGGTGAACCACCTCCTATGGCAGCATAGCCTTCTTTACTTTTGGGAGCACGAAGCACAGAGATTAATTGTGCTAGTGGTTTCTGAAGAAACCTAAATAATCTGGGGAGTCGTATAATATCCTGTACAGAAACATAAAGAACATCACTACTATGGCTACATTTGTTCAAGACTTTCATAAATTAAATGAAAACAAAAAAGAAAACTTGCAAAGCAAATAATAGAAATACCGGATCTGCAAATAAATTGAACAAGAAAGGTTGAACATCACTAAGTGTCTCTGGTCCGCCAAGATTTAAAAGCAGCACACCAACATTATCTTCTTTAGCATCCGCATGAGATTCATAGAAATCTTCAATAAATGGGCGTACTCTTGTTGAGGCCATACAAATAGATCGTAAAACAACTCTTTTGTGAACTGGCCCACACGAAAACAATCCCCTCTTGATGGAATTTCTTTTGTCAATCAACCTTACTTCTGAAATGGCAAGTGCCTGAGCATGGTGCTTATTGGGATCTTGAAATTTGCCACAACAATGACAGTTGACATATTTAAAATCTGTGGCTTGAAGGTTTGACCTATAAAACACAGTAAAAGGAGAGACTCAATTCACCAAAATTCAATATGTGCATATAAATTACTATTACAATTGACATCAAGCACACAAACATTTATACGTGAACATTACAACTTCAAGCTCTTATAGGGATACAAATCCTAAATCATTAATGAATTGTTGATGAAAAGTAATTAAAAAACTATAGCACATTTTGAGCTCCAAAGTTGAGCTGACATACAAACAGATAATTAAGTCCATAGATTCAGGCAATACTTTAAAAGCCAGGGTGAGAAAAGATATACTATAGATTGGATAAGTTAGTATATACGAAAAATCTAGTAGTTTAGTAGTATTAGAATAGTTATACTCTGTATAAATTACATATAATCAGAGAAATAAGGTAGCTTTTTCTTCTGATATTTTCTATACCCTCTTGTTTCAGATAATATGGCAAAAAGAAAGAAATCTCATGATCTTAGATCTTATCAAGAAAACAATAATCTTATCAATAAACATCTAGTTATATTTAAATCTTGTTTGTTTTTAACAAGATAACAAAAAATACCCTTCTATTGTTTTTTCCTCAATAATTTGCAAAATATCTTTTTTGTTCCTTAAGAAACATTTTAGGAAACTTCCTCTTCTTTATAAAAGCATATATTGTTTACATTCTCTAAAAACACTTGCATTTAAATATCAAGAAAATCAAATGGTCAAGCTTCAAAAAGAACAAACTTTAGAATTTAATTAGATGAAAAAGGTAATATATCCGAAGAAAAATATCAAATAGAAAGGGGGATATAAGTAAATGTGGCTGCTTATAATTTGAAGGGAAACCATGGGAATAAGTTGCCTCCAATCGAGAAAGCAACCTCTATCAAAATTTGATATAGGCACCATGCAAAAGGTGCAATTGGCACTTTGTATTCCCAATAACACCCGTGTCTGACTGAGTGCCCATGTAAAAGAAGATGTAACTGAACGATTGTGTCTTAAAACAACGAAGCATCTAAGTTTCAAGGGTCTTCAACCGGTGAAAATGTTACTGTAGGCTCCACGCGGCAGACAAGCTATCATAGATTGACACTTGCTGCTGACTCTTAATTGGAGCCATTCCCCATTGTTAACACATACCAAAAACAACAAAAAGAAAATAACCTATTTACACAAATGGATATGAATAAATGTGGCTGCTTATAATTTGAAAGGGAACCATGGGAATAAGCTACCTCCAATCGTGAAAATAGCCTTAATCAAAACTTGATATAGGCATCATGCAAAAGGTGTAATTGGCACTTTGTATTCCCAATAACACCTGTGTCTGACTGGGTGCCCATGTAAAAGAAGATGTAACCGAATGATTGTGTCTTAAAACAACGAAGCATCTAAGTTTTAAGGGTCTTCAACCGGTGAAAATGTTACTATAGGCTCCATGCGGCAGACAAGTTACCATAGATTGACACTTGCTGCTGACTCTTAATTGGAGCCATTCCCCACTAAACATCTCAAATAATATCATGGGTATCTCTCTTGCTGCTCAATTCCATTTTTGTAAATAGGCCTAAATATTTTTTTGTTGTTTTTGGTATGTGGAATGGCTCTAATTAAGAGTATATATATATATATAAACCTCGGTAAACCTATATATATATGCTTATGTAAAACCACTATTTAAACCTTGGTAAACCTAGGTGAAAGTACTACTCATTCAATTTTTTTACAATCTAAACCCACTCGATTTTGGCCTTGTCTTCTTGAAATTTCCAAGTCCACAATTAAAAGATACTAACCACCTTTCCTTTAGCCATTTTGGTCCAAATCCTTCAACTATAGTTGTTGTGGAGCTACAACTTTCATTAGCATCGTTCCATCCTCTGATATTCAAGTCTCTTTCATATGTGATGTAGTCATTTATGAAGCCATTGCAATATACATGTTTTTATTGACACAACACATTCAAATGGAATCAATAAAATTTACAGTTACATACATAAATGTTTGTTTTGGAAATTAAAAATCCCTTATGATCTAGAGATCCTTTCATTGTTTTGCCAATAGAACAATTAGGAAGACGAATGGGATTGTTCAATTAAGTTAAGAATGAAATGATTGGAAAATAATTGGGGTTTTAATAAACTTGTGCTATTATTGTTCCTTCTAATAGGGCTCAGTTTCAACTTTCAAGTGTCAAGAATTATGGTTCCTGTTGTGGGTTAGATATCATGTTACATGAGAGCTTTATCTAGATCACTATGTGTAGGTGGTTGCTTAAAGACATTGCAATAGAACATGTGGCCATTATAGGTTGAGAAGCGTCAAAGAGGACAGAGTCTGAGGGGCTATTAGATCGATAGGCGAGTCAAGACCTTAGATTAGACAGTGATTATATACGGTTAAATTTAGACGTATTTAGAAAGCATAAATTGATTTTTTACACCCCACCATCTACTTTCCTGATACATCGTATGGTATAATTACCAACAAGCTAGTTGCTTCATAAACCAACTATAGAAACCTGAACTCGTTACTTGATATGAAGTACGGAGATTTACAGATTGCAATGCCGATAACAGCAGATTATACGACAACACTCACCTCATGAAGTTTTGGACCTTGGAACTTGAAACGGACTTTTTAGTTTCAAGAGTCAGTTGCACACCCTCGCAAAGGAAGTCTGCAGTTGCCACGAAGCCTCTCACTGAACCCTCTGGAAGTCACGGCAGGTGATCCAATTCGGATGCCACCAGGCACTAGTGCACTCTTATCACCTAACATAATAAATAGTATACGCAATCACTAAGATAATGGTAAAGAAGAGACGACCAGACATCACAACAAAATGCAAAGACAAATATACACACCAGGCACCCAAGAGCTGAGGGTGAGGAGACGACCCAAGAGCTACGGTACAGAGACTACCAAATAATGGTCTAGTTATAGCAAGCTGGAGAGCGGTTGTTGACAATGGTGGCGGCGGCCAGCTGGATTGAGAGGGCAGAAGAGAGGAGATGACATATTATATAAGTAGGGTTGGCTTGTTATACAAGTAGGGTTGGCAGTTGGGTGGGAGAAATTAAATTAGGTTTTTAGTTTAGTCATTACACTTTTTAAAATGATATTTTCTACCTGTTAAATACAGATATTTCCACGGCTAGGCCAGGAAATAGGAGAAAAAGTTAAATTAGTTTTTTCTAGTTTAGTCCTTATATTTTTTTAAATGATATTTCCTGTCATTAATATCGATATCTCATGTAACGATTGTCGAAAATGTTGACACCGATTAGATTTAATGCTTGTTTCGTTCAGCTTTTGCAGGATAAAAAAGTACTTTTTTTACAACAAAAGCTTTTTTTTAATTGACAATTAACCAATGAACTCGCTTCTTAGAAAAACTCTACTGATATAAACTCATTCAAGAAGGCACTTAATATCCTTGCCTAATATAATTACCGTTTTTTAGTTCATACGAAACGAAATATTTCTCTTTGTTAATTTTACAACTAACCCCTAATCTTCAAATTCTCTTCTTTTTTTTAGTACAATCTTCAAATTATCTTTTCTATTAATTAATTAAGACAAGTTCATAAAAGTTCCTTTTGATTTTTCTTTGCAAGTAAGAATATTTAACAAAATATCCTAAAATTGATCCATTAAAAACGTACCAAAGGATATTAAGCGTTGACTAGATAATAAGCTAATCCCATTAATTTTTTACAAATAATTTTCTTAAAATTAAAATTAAATCCAAGTCTAACCTACCTAAATCTAGACCTAACTTGATCTAAAGTACGGTAATTACTAGTTCTCACCTTCGTCCCTACATTTTGGGAGATTTAAAGATTGTAAAGCCAATAACAACAAATTATAAGTTAACACTCACACTCCAAGCATGGGGAACATCGTTGCAAGGGTTTCAACTCCCCTTTGGAGATTTGCCACTTCACGTACTAAAGGAAAACCTGGAGACATGACAAACTTAATAATAATAATAATAATAATAATAATAATAATAATAATAATAATAATAATAATAATAACAATAATAAGCATAGAATAAGAATAGAAATAATAAAAATAACAATAATCATAATAATACTAATACTAATAATAATTATAATAATAAAGATAACAAAAAGATTACTAGATTTATTAAAAAGGAATTTAATGATAATGACAATAAATGTAATAATAACTATGCAATAAATAAAATAATAATAACTATTTTAAAAAAACATAGTACACAGTATTTACAATAATGGAAATAAACGTTATTCATAAATAATAATAATCATAAGAAAAAGCCAAAGGAAAGGAGGCTGTGGCTTGTAAACGGCGCCACAGGCGCCTGCCCATCTGCCATAAAGCTGTTGCTTTTTTTAGAAGAAACCGACGCCGTTTTGTCACTAGACAGAATAAGATAGAGTAAAGTTAGACAGACGATCCGCGCTGCTTGGAGCCTGGAGCTTGAAACTGACATTTTAGCTTCAAGAGTTAGTTGCACACCATCGTGAATGAAGTCGGCAGTTGCCACGAATTCTTTCTCACTGAACCCTCTAGTAGTCATGGCAGGGGAACCAATTCGAATGCCACCTGGTACTAGTGCACTCTTCTCACCTAACATAATAAATAGTACTCCCTTCTATCCAAAATAAGTGTTGTTTTAGAG
>JAJMLV010000008.1:69861029-69882770 GCA_027123465.1 Erythroxylum coca
AATAGTCTCAACACTCTGAAACTATTGATGAGAGTCAGGCATATCTTGATACAATGGGTGATAAGAACCATTAGGGGAGGATCTTTGACTTAGGCTCCTTTATGAACATATGCTATTCGCAATCCTCCACGTCTAGTACAGCTACATCAAGCATCAAATGAGAGAGTCATTCAGCTTAAGAGGATAGTATAGATAATGGCAACTCAAATGCAACAATCGATAGAGTACAAAACCTAACTTCATAATGAGATGGATGAGTTGAAGTAGAGGGGTAGCACCTCATCGCAGCAGTCAGATCATCCGCCTTCACTAATTGCATAAGTTAGTTTTGCTACTCTCAAGTCATTTTGTATGAATTACATATTTATTGTTGTAGATAATAATTTTTATTATTAATTAAGATAATTTTTACTTTATATTATCATTTAACTTCCTGTTTAGATAAATTAAATGTAGAAAAATTCAACATATTATCACCAAATAAATGCAGAAATTAAATATCAATCATTAGATTACTAATCAAAATTAAATTTATAACTTAAATGTATAAAAAATGAAAAAACAATATCAGTACATTTACAGACAAAATTATCATATCCATTAGTAAATTTAGTATTAAATTTACCAATGGAATAAGAACATTATGTCAGCAAATAATATATTAACGAAAAAACTTACTATCGCTAAATTTTTCGACGAAACTTCAACAACTCGACTGTCGTTAAATTTACCGACGAAACACAACTTATCGTCGATAAATGTTCTGATGGATTTTCAACATTTTGTCCGTCAGTAACATTTGTCGACATAATAGAAATATTCCGTTGATAAAGTTACCGATGGACTAAAAAATAAATTACCAACAAAATATTTCTATTTCGTCACTAAAAATTACCAACGACTGTTTCTCTGACAAATCATGCGGTCGGTAATTTTCGGTGGCAAATTCGCGTGCTGACAAACCTTCATATTCCGTAGGTAATTTTCGTCACTAAATACCCATTTTCTTATAGTGTGTTTTGGATATTCTTATATTTTTATTTTAGGTCTTGTTCTAACATTTCTAAGAAAAAGAAGTAAATTCAGAGCAACTTTTAAAATATATTTAAAGAACTCAAAGCATGGTAATAACCCGCCATTCCATGTTCTTTTATATCCATTCTATTTTTTATAGGCTTTTATCTATGGAACATGGAACCTATATGCCACCCTGTTCAAATTGTGTTCCAATAAGGGACGTTCTATTTCTCTAAGTGCAACTAACATACCCCCATATTTAGTCCATGTTCAACAATATAATAGCAACATGAACATGTGTTCATCATTATATTAATGGTGATTATTCATGTAAAAGTTTCAAAATATTATATAAGCAATATAAAGCCCATATGATCTCATCTCCAGGTCGTGCTAGGTGTAAAATATTAGGGTTTAATTTGTTGAAAGAGGAGGCAATTATAATTAGTATGGTTTTTTTGCATACATAATTTTTGAAGGAAAAAGGAGTCAATTATGAGCCAATTAAAATAACTAGAGATCAAAGGGAAAGAAGATCTTAGAAGAGGAACAAGTATTTTAATAAGATTCAACAAGAATTTAAAGATTCAAGAATCAAATATGTGTCCTTTATCATTTGCTCTTTCTTTTTTTTAATGTTATTTTCCCTGTTTATTCACAAATTAATTGAGATATAGATTTAGGTGGGATGGACCATAGAATGAGATGTTTTAAATTAATATTTTGGTCTTCTAAAATTTCTAATTTTTGTAAGAATTGTTCATATTCTTATGTTGCTTTGACTTAAAAGAAAGAAAGTTGAAGAATTAATATTAGATTCATGCACTGAGATCGAGAGATAATTTGCATATTTATACCACAACATGAATGAAGGTTAATTGAGAGAGAATTATATGATTCTTTTGAGTTAGGATAAAGTCTATGACGAGAATTTACAAATTGGATAAATACATTTTTGGGTTGTCTTAATTAGAAAAAGATTCATTTGATTCAAACTAAGAGTAAAGATTGTGTTGCTTGAGAGAAAACATACTTGCAATTTAGGAATGCTTATCGGTCCAAAGAATTAGAGTCATCAAAGTCAAAATGTAGTAAAGTCCTATGGGTATCTTACCTACGTTTAGTTCGTTCGTATATTATTTTATGCTTGTTTCAATTTGATGTTTTAGAATTGCTCATATATTCCCTTCATTCAATTGTATTTTATAATCTTGTAAACGTGATTTTTGTTGTTTTTAAGAATATTTAATATTGTAAAATTGATTACTCATATTGTAGTTTGATTTTTAATTTCAGATTTACATTTATATATATTACCAAAAGATGGTGATTTGCCTATTTGGAAACTCTCTTTTAAAAATCGGACCGGATCGGTCGGTTCGACCGGTTCAACCGGTAGTCGGTCGACCATCAGATCCGGTTCACCCTTAAAAATTGGTTATCAATTGAACCAGTGAAAATCAGTCAAAATCGATCAATTGACTGGTCGGACCAATCTGATTTGACCTATTCAGCTACTGATTCAATAAAATTTTTATTTTTTTGATATATTTTTATATTTTTTTAATATTATATATAATTAAATATAATTATAATGTCACCTCGATTCTTTTGAATTTGAAAATATTGTTTGAAAAGGTTGTGGACTCTTGTATGCTGGATACTAAATGTTGGTCGTATTTGATTCGTTTGGTCTATATAAGACGAGATGCGGAAAGCTTTGTGGGGGAAAATCTGTAGAAACGTCATTCATTGTGAAATGAGGGGGACAGCGATCTGTGTAGCTCACTTTAGACCCACGCGAAGCACAGCGCGCGTGAGCACCTGACGACCACCCAGTTATGAGTCATGACATTAATAACTAATAATAAATAGACGAGCTCCAATCCTCTACGTTTGCAGGTGCGCAATGCACAAGAGGCGTGCGAGTACGAGGATAACGAAAGCAGACACACCACGTGGCTAAGGGCTATTGGGTTTGTGGGTGACAGAGTGTACGCAAGTGTGGTGCAGAGGATCCGAGGGACTCTTTCACCTGCATCTTTGCTTTCTTTTTGTGTTGGGTGGAGACTGTTGAGAGAGAGAGAGCAGTGGTCTGGCTGTCTTGTGTTGTTTGGAACAACAATAAGCAAAGTGAGAGAGCTTCGGAGGCAGATTGGGAGAGATGATAAACAAACCTGAAGAAAAAGAAAGGCTAGCTTGAGATTATTTATTGTTAATCTTCTTTAGTTAGCTGAGAAAAGGTGAATTTTTAACTGAGAGAGATAGAGTAAAGAAGAAGAAGAAGAAAGCAGAAGATGGAGGGCATAGAAGAGGAAGAGAAGGGGGGAGGAGGAGAAGATGAGGAGGTACTAGGATCGAGCTTAACTATGGAGAAAGTGGCGGCGGCCAAGCAGTTCATAGAGAATCACTACCGTGCCCATATGAAGAATATTCAAGAACGGAAAGAGAGGTCACTTGCTTTTTTCATTCAAACTGGTCTTCTAGATGAGCAGCTTTGGGCTTTAGTAGATTCGTTTATTTTGTATCTATTTTGTTCTATACACATTATTAACTACTACAACCCTTTGCTTTGCTATAGTTTAGATTAGAATGGAAAAGTTTTTGGTTTTCTTCTTTTTCTTTTTCTGTTTGACTATGTTTAGAAACTTTTAGGTATGTTTCTTACAGGTGAGAAGGCAAATGGACAGAAGACCCTTTTCTTCTTCTGTAGCTTTTGACATTTGACAGTGACAACTTCACTTGAATGATATTCGTTCTACGAAAATTATGGAACATAATTGTTCTGTTACTTGTTGAATGAACTTGATCTACTTGGATTTGAGAAGCCTAAATTATTTAACTTCAATGTATTTGCTTGCCATCTAGCATAGTTCAGAGGATATAGAATAATTACATCCTTTTCTCTAGATTAGTGGCAATGCCTACTACTACAACGTCTTTTGAATTTCACACTCGAGATGTTCAGAACTTAGTCCAAACAGTCCTCATTTCTGACATTTGGAGCCTCAACTCTGAATTGGCAATAGTTTGTCTTCCACACAACAATGAAATATCTCTCTCTCCTGGCATTCTTTTATTAGATTCTGTTCACAGGCTGATCCGGAACACTGGCAGATAGACACTTCTATTTAGCAAAAAGTTCCTTGCACCTTTCCTGATGGTTGCTACTAGTTTTTGCCCTTTATGACAAAACTAGCTGCAACAATTTGTCTTGAGTTATAGAAAAAATTTCTTGTATTGTATATTATGCCATGTTCTTAGCTACAGGCTGTCACATACACCTTTATATGTTTCTTTAATCCTTAGCCTTTTGAGCATTTGGATTTCCTACATGAGCTCGGTGATATCGTGGCTGTATGCTGCATTCATCATCATTGGTATACCTTATACTAGTTGGGTGGTTTGTCTGGCTGTTACCCTTGTTTAACTTGGTTTGCATTTACTTGTGACGTGCCTTCATGGCTTGCCCTTTGTTATGAAAATGAAAGCATTATGACTGATTGCATGTTAAGTATAAACATATTTTCAACCTAGACAAATTTTGGCTCTGCCTGAGATTCTGGTTCAAGATACAATTTCTAACTGATCATGGTAGTGTGCTATTGGTACAGGAGATGGGTTTTAGAAAGAAAGTTAGCATCTTCTGATGTACCCAAAGAGGAACAGATGAATCTTATTAAAGACTTAGAAAGAAAAGAGACACATTTTATGCGACTTAAAAGGCACAAGATTTGTGTTGATGATTTTGATCTTCTCACAATCATTGGGAGAGGAGCCTTTGGTGAGGTTAGATATGAGTATGATAATTGATACACGAACAAGGCATACTAGTTCGTTAATTGGTTTTATTCTCCTGTGTTTGTTCTTTATCATTCTTGATGTCTCTTTCCAGTTTACAATAAGTCGTACTCACCCACTGCAGGTTCGACTATGTCGCGAGAAGAAATCTGGAAACATATATGCCATGAAAAAGTTGAAGAAATCCGAAATGCTGATGAGAGGACAGGTGAGATGAGATGCAGGCTGGTAATTTATTTAATAAAACTACGCCTAATTGTGAATAACTTTGTAGTTAAATCACTGAACTCTTTCTAATTGTTTCATTTCATACCAAAAAAATAATCACCTCATTACAATAGAATGTTGTTACAGTCTCTCTGGGGCCAGTCTTTGCATGTCTATCTCTACCCAGATTACAGCCATCACAATGTCTAATCTAACGACATGAAATCTGTTTCTAAATGCAAGCTGTATCTAATTTAGTTGAAGTAATGTATAATTTGGCTTTCATTTGAAAATGAAGTACTTCAATTTAGGGTGAGTATTTTGCAAAGTCATGGTGATTATAACTTATGAGCGCTTAACAGCTTGACAAAAAGCTGGTAAGCGATGTTCTCCGCTTCAATGCTGAGCTTTAGATTGTTCTATCTTACTTGCTCTGTTCTTCCACATACCTTTTGTTAAGACTTCACTTTCTAATATATTGTCAAACTGAGGCTGCCTTTGCCCTTACCTTTGTGCATTTCATTTTGTATCTACTTTTAATAGTTCATGCTGCTTTGCCCCATACTTCAGTACTTTGACATAACCTTATCATGCTTCGTAGGTAGAACATGTTAGGGCTGAAAGGGATTTGTTGGCAGAAGTTGCAAGCCACTGCATTGTAAAACTTTATTACTCATTTCAAGATGCGGAGTATTTATATTTGATCATGGAATACCTTCCTGGGGGTGATATGATGACTCTACTGATGAGGGAGGACACGTTGACTGAAGATGTTGCTAGGTTTTACATTGCCCAAAGTGTTCTTGCCATTGAGTCGATTCACAAACATAATTACATTCACAGGTTGGATATCAACCAACTGCAAATGCATATTATATGACAATGATATTGCTAGATAACTATTCTGTTTTAAGTTGGTAACTGCTTCTCTCGTTGTCTTAATTGTGCTTTTTTCAGAGATATTAAACCTGATAACCTCCTTCTGGACAAAAATGGTCACATGAAGTTGTCAGATTTTGGTCTTTGTAAGCCCCTTGATTGTACAGCTTTATATGTGATCCATGAAAATAAAGCAATTGAGGATGGGAACTTTAGTGAACCAATGGATATTGATGGATGTTTTCCTGATGCTGATAAGAAGAGTACTTGGAAAAGCCCCCATGAACAGCTTCAGCATTGGCAAATGAACAGGAGAAAGTTGGTATGGTGTTGTGATTATTTATAGCTTGATTGGTTGCCATTAATCTCTATGAGAGCAATTATCTTAAAGGGTCAAAACCTATTAGTAACTTAACGAATTATATTTTGTTTTCTGATAGGATGTCAATAACTTTAAAGTACTAGATTGTTGTAGCACCCCAGTAGTGGGAATACTTGCTTGATAGTGCTAGAAGTGATGTGTTCAATTTTATTTCTGTTCCAATTCCCTCCAATTGTGCAACAAAAGCTTCAGGGTATTAAATCAGAATTCATTACTGCTTGCTCTAAATTTTCACTTTTATGACATGCATTACATCCTAGTGTTGTTCTTTTACCATCTAAAATCTTGACCTTTTTGACATATTGTTGATTTTTATTCGGTAGTATTCCACCAGTCTCACTGACAGATTAAAGTTTCTTGACTGTTGGTTGGATATGGATAAGCCATCTGATGGTGCACCCAGATCTGTTATATTAGCATTTCAATCTTTCAAAAGGGAACTCTTTAAATGGATGGACTGTATTAATTAGATGACATGCTAATACTCAATTAATTTGTGGTCTTGAAATGTTTTTGATCTCTGCATCCCGTTGTAGTTCATGAATATATTATGTTACTGTTTTCAACTTCTGATGTCTTAATGCTATTTACTTTCTTGAAAGGCATTTTCAACTGTGGGAACACCGGATTACATTGCTCCTGAAGTGTTGCTGAAGAAAGGATATGGCATGGAGTGTGATTGGTTAGTTTGCTTTGCTCTATAAATAATGTGTTCCCATTCAGGGGATGCTGTGAATGACATCTAGAAGGCCCTTATTTGTGACTTTAATAATATGGATGCTAGCGTTATTAAAATCTTCTAACTATTATTGGTTATTTTCTGTTATGAAGTGTCTCTGTATAATGATTTCATTTATGTTATTATTGTGTTGTGAATGACTTGGTTATTTTTGAACTTTGTTCAGGTGGTCTTTAGGAGCAATAATGTATGAGATGCTAGTTGGATATCCTCCATTTTACTCGGATGATCCAATAACCACATGTAGAAAGGTAATATATATGTATGTTACTATCAATTATATCATTCCAACATTGCTTGGTCTCTGACCTTCTCATCTACTTCTTATTGAATATGCTCTAATATCTCATTTATAGATGTGTCTTCAGCTCCGTTTTTCTAGTTGAAAATGTTCTACAGTTTTCCTCCAATACTTTTTTGCATTTCAAATGTGTTTTGGTGTCCAGAATTCTATGATCTGACCAGCATGATACCCTTTGATCATGTTGGATTTGTACCTAGTAGATTCTTTTACTCATTATTCGTTCACTTTTTTCTAATGAAATCTTATCTTCTTTTGCACATATACATTTCACTTATTCCCTGTTAATCAATTATCAGATTGTTCACTGGAGAAATCATCTCAAGTTCCCAGAAGATTCAAGGTTGTCACTTGAGGCAAAGGATCTAATTTATAGGTTATTGTGTGATGTTGAACATAGGCTGGGTACTGGAGGTGCCCACCAAATAAAGGTAAGAAATTTGAAATTTTCTACATTGTGAACTTTTCTTTCATGTGTGTTTCCTGAAGTAATTATTACATTTCCCTGTTAGGCTCATCCTTGGTTCAACGGCCTTATGTGGGATAAACTTTATGAAATGGATGCGGCATTTAAACCACAAATCAATGGAGAGCTAGACACCCAGAATTTTATGAAGTTTGATGAAGTATTACTACTTAACCAATATTTTGTCTTAATATTATGTCTTTTTATTCTTCTGCTGTCAATAGCAATATTGTCTAATCTTCAAGTGATTAATCCAGTAATACTTATCTTTTAATGAGTTCCTCAGATATTTAATCGTAAATAGTTTCCTTTCGTTTGTTTTTATTCATGCATTAAATGTTTCTACTTTTATCAGTTGGATCATCCAGCACCAGCAAGATCTGGGTCAGGACCCTCACGAAAGGTCTGTTGTGCTGTTATACTGGCTCTCTTTCAACTTTCATAATCTATCACAATGTTCAATAACCATTATTACTGTGTTCCTCTGTTGTGCATTCCAAATTTCCCTGGTTTTATTGCCACATGTAGCTGAAAAGGAAAAAAACAATTGTTACTGTTGGATCTGGACTGGAACAGCTCAGTTTTTGTATAATGTTTGAGCAAACTAGTATCTATCTACCTTAGTAGAATAAAAGATGACAGGTTGGGACAGTTTGTCTAATTTACTATGCTTTTGAGCTTAAAATGTCAAAAGTATGCTGGCTATTAGGACATTACTGACTTAACTACTTATTTATGTGCCCCTCACCACGTCCACTTTTTAATGTCAATAACCTCCGTTTCACTCTACTCTGAGGAACAGAGGAAGAAATGGAAAAGAAATAGGCTGCCTGGGATCATTTAGTGTCCTTGGTTTCTGATTTGCTTGGTTCTAGCACAATATTGTGTGGTGAATTAATGAATTTGTTGGGGAGTAGAAGATAGTTCTTCTTTGGACGCTTTACTGTACCTATCTCTTATCACAATAATCCATATGTTTGGGTGAAAATTGCTGATTTCCTGAGTATATCGTGAATGAGCACCTACTACTCTGTAACTGCTGTTTGTCATGAAGTTACTATTGAACTTGAGGTCTTCTACTCTTGCAGATGCTATTAACTCCTAAAGATTTAAGTTTTGTTGGGTACACTTACAAGAACTTTGAAGCTGTTAAAGGGCTACATCATTCTTTTGGTATATTTTCTCTCCATTGTTCCAGCTAATTTGTGTGGCCATGTATTTTTTCCACGATGGAGATAAACATCTGACACTTAATTAGGTTTTCATACGTTTGGTGTCAACTGTATCCATTTATTCATTTTATAATTAGTCTGCCTAGACCTGGTCATTTTCTTGCAATGAATTGGAATGAAATCACTTCCAAATAGAGTATGCCGTTGAAAGGACTGAACTTCCACTATTCAGTATTGTATTTTACATGCTCACTTTTCCAGCAACACTTTTCTTGAAGAAAAATATGCATAACTTAATTTATTCTAATTCTTTAGGTAATTCTGGGGCAGATTATACTACCAATCGACAAGCTGATGAATCAGAGTTGCAATTGCTTCCATCATCAGGTGATCCAATATTGCCTTAATGCTTACACAATGACTGCTTGTTGTATATTGTTGTATATGCCCAATTTTAGTCTGCTGGTTATCCAAAATCCGTGTATGATGTGTTGGCTGCTATTGCAGAACCTCTGCTTTAAGTGTACACCAATAGTTGAGAATGTCTTCAACACCTGCTGGTGGGTTAATGGCAAGACAAGTGAATTTTAGTGCTGCAAAGGCCTTTTCATATTAGATTTAGAGCAGAGAATTATGCACTACTTGCCCAGGTTGGCGAGGTGAAATTTGCCTTCTCTAGTGGCTGTTGCTCGTCAAAGTTTAATGTTTAAAACCACCAAAAAACTAAAAAGTTGATGTATTGATTACCCCTGTATTGTAGGGACTGTGTGTTTGCTTCTATTCATAAATTGAAGTTACAAACTATGAAGGAAATAGCTAAGAATTAGCAGTGGATTATTAGAAGATAACAACTGTATGGTGGTACAATTTGGCACTTTATACATATGACTAGATATTTAAACAATAGTTTGCCAGTTCACTGTATGATTACAATTTTGAATTTTCTATAATATTTTTGTTTGGTTTCTTGAGCAATATAGTAATTTAGCCTCTTGTTAAATGAATTCATCAATTTTCTCTCTAAAGAAAGTGTTTTGGAAAAAATCTGACCAGCTCACGAATACAACAAAGTATAGAATAGGAAGGAGATCACGATTCATTTATTGACAGATGTTTCTCTCGAGAAGAGATGAGTAGAATTCGGTTATCCATGCCCCGCCAACTGAAGCTGCCACAGAAGCCAGAGGCTGAAATAAAATCGACTTAGATACTTCATAGTTTTATTGGAGATACGATCAAATGCATAGTTTATTTTTACCTGAGTTATCCTAATACATCATGAATGCATGTAGTTTACATCTGTTACCCCCATGAAGGTCCATTTGTGCCATTCACATAGAAATGAGGTTCTTATGTAGCTCAAATAGGCTACATATTTGACTGTAGTTATGGAATATCTCTGGTTGATTACATGATCCAAGTTTGTATCTAATTCCAGGATGACAATTACTAGCCTTGTTTCAGTTTAGGTTCTCTAGTGTCTGAGTGATGTTGCAATTCCTAAGATTCAATAGGTTATTTGCAGATTCTGTTATTATCGAGCAATCTTGCTTCTAGCATCATGCCCTATTATGTTTTGATGTATCAGTGCAAGTTCTATAGTGCATATAGTAAAAAGTTTCATAGGTTTGTGGCTATTCTAAACCTTCAGAAGTTAATCAATTTACATTTCAAGATTGTTCAGGAATTGATTTTGCATTTGCTGATTTCGCATCAAGTACCCGATTCTTTATCTGAAAGTATGTAATGTTAGTATTGCCGCTAGTTAAGGTACTTATGCTAATTTTGAGCTGTATGGAATCTTGTCTGCCAGTTGCAGGGCATAAATTCCTATGTATCCATTTTGATCCACAAACTGAACACGCATACTTATTTAACCTTTTCAGAGCCAACCACAAGATCCATCCATTACTTCGTAAATTTAGATTACTTGGAACTAATCAAATTTATCTTATGTAGGCGTGTTTTAGAGCATGATGTTTTATAACCGCCCTCAGATCCCAGTGCTAGAGGATCTGAGCCATTCATTGAAGTGGAATGAATGGCTCAGATCTTCTGACATTGGCTAGGTACAGAATACTTGGACCAGAGGATCTGATCTCTTTATAACCATCGGACTAATAGATCATGTAGTTCTTCCATATATATGAGGGCATGACTAAGTGACAGATTCTGAACTTGGGGAAAAAGTTGAAAGACGAAGTTACAATGTGAGACTAATTTGTGAAAGCAAAGAAATTGGAAGAGTTGGAAAAAATCCGGTCAAGCTGAGTATTCCTTTGACAATTTATTATCTTATTATGGTTTCGAAATCTGATCACAAAAGTATATCGGAGGGTATTGTATGTATCACAAAAGTTCCCCTTATTATTTTGTTGAAATTTAAATTTGAGAACGAAAACCTTTGATCTTCAACATAAGTTTGAAAAGCATACTCAAATTATTTTGTATTACTTGTCCAGCATGCCTGCAGGTCTAGTATCAAGCAACTATTTCTACTTTATTTGTATAATTGTTTATCTGTGATTCAAGTACTAGAGATTGTGAACTTTTTCTTAATCACAATTAAGTTTTAAAATTGTAAGTCCAACATTTATACTTGCATTATGTTTAATAATTTTGGTCTAATAAAGTTTTGAGATATGTATATAAATGCCTGATATAAAATAAATCTTGTACAGCTAAAGTCAATAGGCCGAATTTAGGTTGGCTAAGCTTTGGGGGCTAAGCTTTGGGCTAACCCTAAAAGCCCTATGGCTCAATGTTCCTCTAAAAAAATAATCATGTAGATTTTGTATGAAAAGAAAAAAGTTACTCTTTACTTGCAAAAATATAAAATTATTGTAAGAGGTTCCTTTTTGCCTCTTTAAAAAAGAGACCTAGTAGAAATTACAAGAAGTGTCTTGAAGAGCTGACATAGGCAAGTGTTTTTTGTTAAGTCACTATAAATTAATTTGCCTTTCTCTTCTCTATCCACTTTAAATAATTGTTCGATTGATTTACTTTAACTAATTCCTTTATTATTAATATCGATTGATGTTAAATTGAGTTCATTGATTAAAATAATACTTTAAATTTACCCTTCCCACTTTTTGGTTCCATTAAAGACCAATAGTTGTTAATAATGAATAATGAAAACTTATTAAAGGTTCGTTAGTTGATGCTTGAGGTAATAGGTCCTTCAATTTTATACATGATGCAAGGTTTTATTTCTTGCATCTTGATTACTGTAGTGGAGACTAATCATCAAAACTAGGCATAAAAGATTGAATCCTATGAGTGTGAAGGAGAATGATTGTTTGGTAAGAAAATCTTACTTCATGGGATTAAAGAAGCTAGGTTGGAAAAGTATGTTCATTTCTTGATTAAGAAACTAAAAGTTTCTTTTTAGAGTCATCCCCCTTTTGAAAAGTTGGATTTACTAAAGTTTGTACACTCTGATATTTGTGATCATTTTAAGATGAGATCACGTGTTGTATAATTTATTCTAACACCTTTATGGATGATCATTCTAGGAAACTTTAGGTTTATGCTTTGAAGATCAAATATTAGGTTCTTAAGAAGTTTAAAGAACTTAAAACCTTTTTTCAAAGAAAAATAAACAATAAATTAAAATGCATTCATAATGATAACGGTGTTAAATATTGTTGATCTTTTCATAACTATCTCAAACAACACATTTTCACACAATAAAAAAAACTCCTCCTAAGACTCCTTAATTGAATGGTTTAGTAGAGAGGATGAGCAAAACTTTAATGGAGAAAGTTAAAAGTTAGAAACTTACTTGTGGAAGAAAAGTTGCCAAATTGCTTTTGGCTAGAAGAACTTTCTATAATTTCTCATGTTATCAATTTATATCCCACAATTGTTTCGATGGTAATGTTCCTGATATAGTTTGGTTTAAAAAAGATGCTTCCTAAGATCATTTGATAATATTTAGATGTAAAGCACTTATGCATATTCCTAAAAATGATATGTTGAAGCTAAATGTTATAACCAAGCAATTTGTCTTCATTGGTTATATTTAAATGAGTTCAATTGCCAATTTTATGATCTAGTAAAGAAGAAACTTGTTAAAAGTTATAATGTAGTTTTCCTTGGGAAAATACTGTCAAGGAAATTAATAACACTTAGAGGAATGATTCTTAAAGGAAAGATCTTGGTTGATATTGATTCAGTTTCTTTTAATGATGCATAAAATATAGCTAAAGATGGTCATTAAGATGTTGAGATCCCAAAAAAAGATAAAAATGGAGATAAAGTGCAAAATGATTAGTAATAACTATAAAGGCTCTAAAAACTCCTCTCAAGATATTTTCTGGAGTGATGGAGAAACTAAAAGCTTTAAAGAAGCTATAAATAGTAAGTAGAAGGAGAAATGATTTGGAGTTATGATGGATGATATGAAATCCTTACATGATAATAACACTTCTAATTTAGTTAAACTAACTAATTACTAAAAAGTTTTGAAGAATTGATGAGTTTCCATAGTGAAGTGTGGTGATGACACTTTGATTTCATGGTACAAAGATAGATTGATTATTAAGGGATTTATCCAGAAGAAGGAACTTTATTTTAATGAAATCTTTTGTTTAATTATGAAGATTTCATCCACTTGAGTTGTGTTAGGGTTTAGCAGTATGACTTGACTCAGAAATTGAGTAGATGGATATGAAGATTGATTCTATCTACGGTAATTTAAATGAGGAGATTTATATGGTGCAGCTAAAAGGTTTCAAAGAAAAAGGAAAATAAGATTAGTTCTATAAATTAAGGAAGGCTAATATGGCTTGAAATAAGCACCAAGGAAATAGTGTAGGAAGTTTGATTTTATTATAAGAAAGCAAGGATTCAAGAAGACTTACTCTAACCATTATGTTCTTATGTAGAGATTATATAATGATAACTTTGTTTTGGTTCCTTTTTTTTCTTTTATGTTGACAACATACTTATTATTGGTCAAAATGTTTTTTAGATTGTAAAGTCATATTGCGATTTGAGTAAGGATTTTGCTATGGAAGGCATATGGCTAAGAAAGTGGATTCTTGTCATAAAAATAATCCATGATAGGAAAGATAAAAAGTTGCTATCACATGAGAATTACACTAGAAAAGTGCTTTAGAGGTTCAATATAGACAAAGATACGGTAGTGAGTACACATCTTGCTATACACTTTAAATTAGAAACAACTAAATGGTCTTCAAGTGAAGAAGAAGACAAAGATATGGAAAGAGTTCCTTGTGATTTAGTTATTGGTATTTTGATGTACATAATAGTTTGTATGAAATCTGACATTGCTCACATTATTAGTGCTATTAGTTATTTTCTTTCTAATTCAAAAAAAGAATACTATAACACAGTATGGTAGATTTTAAAATATCTTTGTGGCTTTTTAGTTTGAGCTTGTGTTTTGAAACAAGGAGATATATTCTTTCTTCATATATTGATTCAAACATAGGAAAAGATGTTGATACAAGGAAGTCCACTTTATGATATTTGATTACCTTTATAATTTGTATAAATGCATTGCTTTTTCATTTATAGGAGCATATCTTATCCCTACTATTAAATCTTCTAAAGAAATACTATAGATGAAGAGATTTTTTAGGGACTTCAGTTTCGTGTGAGAAAGGTATGTGCTACTTTATGATAATCAGATACGGTGCAAGTTGCTAGGAATTTCAAATTCTGTAGTAAATTGAAGTATATTAATGTTAGATGCCATTAGATTATGGATGTTACATATTCTAAGTTAGTTAAGCAACAAAAGATTCATAAAGATATCAATAGATATGATATGATGTCTAAGTCTTTGTCAAGAAGTAAGCTTTATGTATGTTACTTATTTGTTGAGATGATGGGCTCCTACATATAATCAAAGAAGGGAAGAGTTGTTAGGTTAAGACATTTTTCCTCTTATGTGTTAAAAAGTTCAAATTTAATGGATTTAAATTACTATTTTAAAACCCATTATATTCTTTTGACTAATATTTTTGTTGTCTAAGATTTGGATTAGTGGCGAGTACAAGTAAGTTGACAAAAAAAATAAGAGGGAAAAAAGAAAGAGTGCAATACAAATTTTTTAAAAATCAGTTTCAATTTTTTTTGGTATAATCTAGAGTTATTTACTATTATATCAAGTTTAAATTTGATATAAAAATTTCTGAGATGTTGAAATTTTATTTAGAAGATTGCAACTTCAATTCTTATTTTGTAAAAAAATAGCTTGACTTAAGTTAGTAGCCATTTTTTATTGGCAATAATATTGAATATTTTATTTGACACCCTTTTCTTACTGTTTTGAAAAATTTTATAAGATTATTTTTATACAATGAAATTCTTCAGTTCAAAGTGGGTTCATCAATGGACAAATAGTCGTTGTCATATATTTTAGAGAACTAATAATTGTGATTAAGGATCAACTTCAACTTGTTATTATTCACTGATATTTTATCCATTAATGCATGGGATCTTTTAGGATAGAATTTCACTAAGCTAGGTGCCCACTTTTCATTCTTTATTTTTCTTATGTTCACAAAGAAGTGAAAAACAAAGAAAATTTGAAAGCTATTTTAGACTTGGTTAAAAATGTTCGCAAAATGGTTAAATCTTTTTTATAAGATCATACATTCTTTTGAATTTGTGAAATGTGAAGAAGGCGCAATAAAGTATGGAATTGGTAGAGAATACGACTTTTTTGTTACATAACTCTTTTTGCAAGAAGGTTCTTTCAACCTGATCCTAATGGATTGAAGATATTATGCTAAGATAAAATAGATTTAATAAAATTCCAGGTTGTTGTGTTATAGTATGAAGCCACCAAGTGCGTGCTTATATAATTTGGCAATTGGAAAGACTTGACTATGAGGAATTCTTAAGGTTTCCATGCTAAGGAAAATAATGGACACTGATAAATCCTTCTTTTATCTCACATTTTATGTTGTATTTTTCATTTTCACTATTGTACCTAGTCTTGATGGAATCTCTTATAAATATCTTGCTGATTGTCAAAAATTCTCTCCAATAAGTAGAAATTTCATAATATTTAGTTCTAATAATTTGTTTAAAAATAAAATTGGGTGCTACTCTTGTTTTAAAATTTCTCTTATTTCATCCATAAGTATAAGCTTATATTACATGTATACATTGAATTCTTACTAGCTTTCTTAATTCATTATAATTAATAACAAAATAACTTATATAGTAATCAACAATATAATTAAAGGCTTCTAGTGTTAGGAGAGCAAGTGAATTGTGATTTTCAGTTGTTGCAGTATAAATATGTTTATTAACCCAAAGAGGTTAAGTATGCTTGCTAACTTTGTGGAAAAATTAGTCTGCATGGATAAAATAACAAATATGAGGAAAAGAATCGAATTTGCAAAGTTAGGTGTCAATGTTTAACTTAGAAAAGATCTACCTAATTCTATACCTATAATAATACTCAGAGAAGGGGACTCCGTTATAGAGGATTCCATTAGGATATCATATTAGTGAAGCCCTCTTTAAAGATCCAAGTCAAGAAGTGGAGAGAAACTAGAAAAAAGATTTAAAAGGGGCGATTATAATAAACTAATGGGATTGGAACCAGAAGAGTTTATAGCTAAAAGGATACATAGTCTGGAAAGGCCTTTAAATATAAATATTGAAAACTTAAATGTAGCAGTAAGACTAAGTGCACATGTGGAAAATACTAGTATTAAACATATTAAGGTTTGGAAGATTAGAGTAAGGAGTGTGGAGGTAAACCATAAATGTTCAAAGGAATCCCAATAGCAAGTAAAAGAAGAAAGGGTAGAGGAGATTTATAAGAATCAAAAGCCTAAATGCTAGGTAATATTTTCCTTGATGGAATAGGGATATTGTAACATCCCGTCACCGATGGGAAGGTTAAAATAGTAAATTTGAATTGGGTTGTGTTTTCGTACACAAAATTGTACATGCACTTGTGACAATTCCCGGCTTTGGTCTCTTTGTGAAAAATTGTGAATTTATGTGTGTTTGAAAATTGTATTGAAGTGATTTATGTGAATTCTGCAAAATATTGTAAAGTGGGTACCGATGAGATTTCTGGTACTGAAATTGACTGTTCAATTGTCACTCCGATTAAAGACATGATATAGGAGTTGTTTGCTATTGAATGTTGGAAAGATAGATGATTGAATTGGAAATTGATAGTCATGGAAACAAGCGTTTCGGAAAGAGTTGAATTTCAAATCAGTCTCTAAGAGTTGGAATTTCTGAATTTAAATAGTAAAGTTATTTTTTGAATAAGGGCAATTTGGGCAAGGTACTTAAGAGCATAAGTCTTAAGGCTTATAGGAAAGGGTAGCATGGACTTTTCACTTTTGGTAAGGGAATAAAAAGGGAAAATTTGGGTTTGAAATGGGAGAGAAATGAAGATGCCGTGGAAGAAGAAGAGGAAGAGAAGAATGAAGGAATTTTCGACGAAATCTTGAAGAGTTAAGGATTTTGTGAGCAATCAAGTAAGTTTAAGTCTCTTTCTTCTATTGGACAGGAGTACTATATTGGAAATAACTCCATTACTCTAGTCTATTAATGTTCCTATCTTTGGAAATAGGCATATCTTCTAATAAGCTTTAGACAAAGGATGACTAACTCTACATAGGTAGATAGCCATCTTTACTAAGTCTTGTTAAACTCAAAAAATGTTTTATGTATTTATTTGCATGCCTTTTGGGTACCTCCAATTCTTTTCCTTTTATTCACCTATATAGCATCATGAATTTAGTTATGACATACCATATAAACACATATTAACTAATGTGAAGAATGCAAAATCAAGAGTAAGCAAAAGATGTAAAACCTCTCTCTACTATTCAATTGTTGAAATTAGCTACTTATCTACTAAATTTTGTTCTTTAAACATATTGATGCTCTGTCCATATGTTATCCAAATTGCATGCATTCAATTTTAAAAACTCTCTCACAATTGAAATACAAATCTAGTTTTTATCATGCTTCTTTTCTTAATTTTTTCTAAGTTAGACACGATTCCTAGACAAATGTCACCAATGTACTTTTCATCCCTCCTTTTTATAAAATCTCTTTATCATAACCCTCCACATCGTCAAACCTCTTTGATATAGGCATTGAAATTGTTGGAGTGATTATTGATAAGCATATCACACTTCATTCTCGAATTATATGTGTGTTTACATGACATACTAAATAGAATGCATTTTTAGCCAATCATATATTATCTTATTATCATCTTTTCAGTATGCAGATGAAATCATTATCATCGACTAATACAACAGTGAGTTCAAAGTCAAGCAATGTTGTTTGCTATTATGGGCTAAAGGCCCCATTGAGGACTTCATGGAGTGATCATAATTGAAGCACCCCACTCTCACAAGACACATACCCGATTTCCTGAGTGATATCTGATTATGTATCCCACAAGGGTGACATGCTAAAATAGCCAACAATTGAACTCATTACAAAATTTTTCTAACCAATGCACTATATTACGGCAATCAATAATCAAATTGGGCCCATTCTTTTCTTTTTAACATCAAAATCACATTTTTTATTATTCTCATTTGCAAATCTTTCTACTTTGGAAAGTTATCACATACATAAATATTTAAATTCACATTGTACAATAATTGCAGAAGACTCAATTCGATACAAAAATAAGAAAATACAAATGCAGACAATAACTGATCCCAACCTCTATCTCTTACTTGAATGCAGTGGCTATACTCTCGTTAACCTAACAAGGTAACTCTTATAAACCTGAAAAATATTGCAAATTTTGGGTAAGTTTTTACGAACTCAGTGAGTGATCATCCTCAATGGCTCACTCAATCATATAACACATCAAAACATATAATCACATATTTCATATCACTGTATCAGCTCCTCATGTTGAGTCACATACATTTCACATTCATTTAACTCATATTTCACAATCTGAATTCATTCAAACAATTTATTGCAACCATTTAAATTATACATATCAATCATCAAACATGCATGCTAAATGTTTATGCAATGCATGTGAGACTCACTTTTCATTTATTATTGTCGTTATGATCAAGTACCTTTTTACTAGACCATATCCCATAGTGGATACCGAGCTGTATTAGATAATGTCCCATATCCCTTAGTGGATATTGGGTACATTCGCAATAGAGCCAGAGGCTCTTATCACAATATGAGCTTTAAGCTCTTTATACTGGCGACTCTGGCCACACTGCCTTTATCTTTCACACATTCATGTAATGGAATGCTTCACATTTTCATAATTTCAGTCTATTTTGGCGTATTCCTACTAGGATATATAGCATAGGATACCATTTGTATTGTATCTAAAAATCTCTTTTTTCAATCATCTTTATCGTGTACACATACTTCTTATTTCAATCATAAAATATCCTTTTCCAATTCCAACTTAAAATTCGGATTCATTTTCAATTCCTCAATAAGATTCACAATTTTTGAATCCTCAATTGGGGCTTTGCTAAATTTTTCATGTGAAATCGATCTTAAATTCAATAGGAAATAGTACTTTAATTTGCCCAAAATTTAACTCGACATTCTATGCTCTTTATTGCTTTAGATTTGGTAACCTCAATATCTAAATTTGTGCTACATCACTATTGAATTTTCTGTTCAATGCATCAGATTAAAACACTAGTTTTACTAGGAAATAATCATTTGTACAATCATAACCTTTCAAGTAACTCTATCCATTATCTCAGTCTCATATTCATTTCTTTTAAACTCAATAATTACCTTAAAATTTAATGATCTCTATAGTTATATATAGATTCGAAATGTTTCACTATACATATAATGTCTCCAAACTTTCAAAACAATCACTATTGTAGCAAGTTCTAAATCATGTATCAAATAATCAACTCATGAAACTTTAATAATCTCAATGCATTTGAAATCATTTTATTATGTTGCATTAGATTTCATCCAAATCTCTGATGTGAGACATCATTGTATACTAAAAATTTTCAAATCCAAACGATATAATTAACGTCAGTGTTATAATTCCTCAAAATTCTCTTTACATTTATCAGTCATACGATTTACACGTTTTTCCTCAAACATTTTTGTCAAAAGCCTAAGATCAATAAAAACTCTTTTAAAACTTCTGGTAGTGTCCAATTTCCAACTAATTCGAGAAAACTTCAAATCTTTTATATATTCCTTGGAGTTTCTCACTTCCTCATTACCTCTACTTTCTTCTGATCTTCCAATCTGCCATGTGCTAGACCCCACTTCCGAAGCCCAGCATTCAGAATCAAACATAGAAACAGTACTTGTCCTTAACTATACTATACCTATTTGGGGACATTTAGCAAAACTTCCTCTAAAGAAATCAGATTAATATGCTCTTTATATGGATTGAAAGAGAACCTCAATATCTACAAACCTTATGAAGACCATGAACACAAATTCTATCTTCTAAAGGGTCAAAAATGGAGCAGAAGATAGTTATAGACGAAGTCAAAGGAAAAGAAGACTAATGGAAAAAGACAGACGAATGGGGAAAATTACCATAACTTTCCTTACAGATATCATATCAAGGTGTTATTGATATGTTTCCAAAGAGGACTTCAATATCTACAACTTTAATGAAGACCTTGAAGAGAAATTATATCGTTTGAAGGGTCAAAAATGGAACAAAAGATAGATACAAACGAAGTCAAAGGAAGAAGCAGACTAATGGAAAAAATAGATGAATGGTTAAAATTATCATAAATTTCCCTACAAATATCATATTAAGATGTTATTTATATGGTTCAAAATAGGACTTCAAGCTATACAACTTTGATGAAGACATTGAAGAGAAATTATATCATTTGAAGGGTCAAAAATAGAACAGAAGATAGGTGCAGACGAAGTCAAAGGAAGAAGCAGACTAATGGAAAAAGACAGATGAATGGGAAAAATTATCATAACTTTCCTAAACAATATCAGGTTAAGGTGTTCTTTATATGGTTCGAAATAGGACTTTAATATCTACAACTTTAATGAAGACCTTAAAGAGAAATTCTATCGTTTGAAGGGTTAAAAATGGGATAGACGATAGATATAGACGAAGTCAAAGGAAAAAGTAGACTCATGGAAAAAGACATAAGAAGGCGTGTCAGCACAACATAGAAGAAGATACATCAGCAAAACAAAAAAGAAGGCACGTCAGCAAAACATAGAAGAAGACGTGTCAGCAAAATACAGAAGAAGACGCATCAACAAAACACAGAAGAAGACACGTCAGCAAAACACAAAAGAAGCAAAATGCAGAAGATACATCTTCCCTTGTAAGGACCATAACTTTCAGTCTAGAAGTCTAAAAATTTTGTACTATATATCGTTGGAAAACTAGAAGGATAAGCTACAACTTTCCAGAAGAAAACTTTGACTAATTTTATGTCAATGGAGTCCAGATTGTTGGCACACAAATTTAACTCCTAGCAAACATGGATCTTGAAATGAATAACTACAAAAGAAACATGCACATACACCTATGGAATTTTTCAGTTCTAACTCTTTTACCAAATCAATCAGAAATCATGCATAACTTTAATTACATATTAACATTTTAAACAAAAGCTTAACGCAAATACAACATATGTAAGATGCTCAATGTTTTAACATGCTTATGAAACTATCCAAAAGTGATTGAACTAACTTAGTTACAAAAGTTTCTAATATCTTGGAGTTTTTGATGCCTTGCAAGGATTGCTAACTTTCTTGTTTTGCACCTGAGGAGGTAAACGTAGGGTGAGCTAC
>JAJMLV010000008.1:69906946-69922272 GCA_027123465.1 Erythroxylum coca
GCTGTAGCGAAGGAGTCGGTAATTCCTTTTATCTTGTTCTTGGTTTTATTATCCTTATACCATATCATGTATGGATTTGCATGTTGATTTGGATATATTGCTTCCGCTGCAAGATGATTTCTTAAAAAGTTTTGAAGTCTATCGTTTCTCCAAACTAAGCATGCTTTCTTTTTCCGATCCAACAGCATCAATAGCAGGGGGATTAGGAAGTAGAACGTCTAGGACATAGCCTAGCTCCTCATATCTGAGAACAATTCTTAGATTTCTCAGTCAATCAAGAAAATTGGGTCCAGTAAATTTATTAGAATCCATAAGTGAGCGCAAATTTGCACTGGAAGACATCTTCATTCAACCTAAATGTGAAGAGACAAAGAATGTTAGAATATAAATACATGTATGATCATAAGGGCTTACATGACATGCATATAACTCCCACTAGTTTCAAAGAATCCATAACCCTCACTGTGAATCCAAGAAAAGTTATGTCAAAGTGTCCTAGTGGTTTGATATCTGACATTCCTAAACTGACCTTGGATTTACCCAACAAATCACCTTCGGTCAATCAATAGGTATCGGTCATATCAATTGCATCATAGTTGCAACTATCATTTAGTGCTATCAACTCGTGATGTATGCACACACATTAGGTTATTAACTCCAAATGCATGTACATTTGATCTATACTACCCAATTGCGCATCTGTCTATGTTGACCTTGAGTTTACTCAACAAATCAACGCTTCTAGTGAAAACTGACACATTAATCCAAAAATCTTATTTTCATGATTCGAACATATCCGTATAGAGTGGGATTGGGTTTACCCAACAATCCTAAATTTAAAAGAATTATGGTTCTCCCCATATTAATGGAAGGCATTGGTTTTCATATTATATGTGAGGGATTTTATACTCTAGTCTCATATAAGTTGTAGGATTATAGTCATAATGACTATATGGTATGGGTTAGGACGTTTTATCAATCATATTAATCTATATCCATAACCATCCATCATCCCACCTAACCAACCCTAGCATACATTCTTTAATGCATCCATCTCACAAGGTTTTCTTCTATAGGTTGTGATGTGCTATGCATCTAAAGATTTGACGTTCGATTCAACTCTTGTACCGAATTGCTTTCTAATGTTGACATTGGCTAATTTCTCAATCCGTATATTTTCAATTCCAATTCAAAATACCAATATACCAAGTGTGATACCCTCTACTTTGATGCACCAATTAAACACTTTAATTGCATCATGCTTGCCATATCTAGTCATACTAGACATGAAATACTCGAAACAGATTAATACAATATTAATCTCTTAGATTTTCAAATAATTTGAGAACATAAAACTATCACCCTAAGTATCTCTAGGTAGTCTCTACTTCATCAAGACTACTTCGGCACTTGTTAAATAACATATGACGGCCAAAACAATCAAGACAACTGAATGTACCAACGAGACACTAATATGACATATTTGACATCTAAAATTTTTTGGGAAACACAATTTCAAAAAAATCAGTTTGGCATACATACAACATTAAAGTAACATATTTCTGATCACATAAAAAATGATCCGAGGCATTGAAGCCAAAAAAACACACAATCAACAATTCCAACAAATCAGGTCCAACAGTTCTCTAAAAAATGTCCAACTCTGTATTTTGCTTGAAAAAATCATTGAAACAATTTCAGTAAATACTGAGAAAATTATAGAGGTTATATCATATTCTATGAATTTTTTTCAGAATTTATTTCCAATAAAAACTCAACCAACTTCAGCAACCAAGCCAATCTAGAATTTGTGTTCCTCAACACAGATATTCCCAACAGCACACAAAAAAATTCTAAAATAAATAGTCAATCTCCTTGAAAAAAATTTTCCATCTTCATAGACATTTATAAACATCTTAGAAAGAGGGTGGTGAAAGAAAATCCCAAAAACTTTTTTATAGAATTTATTCTCGAATTTGCAAGCATGCCTATTCATGTAATGTGCATAAACACAACAACCAGAATAATAGGGAATTAATTAAAAAATCATATCAAATCACAATGATAAATTTTTTTCCTTCCATATATATATTTAGCAACATCTCATGAGCAAATATTGGCAAGAAAATTTTGAAAACAATATCTCTACGTTGATTTCGAATTCAACACAATCAGAATGCACAATTGTCACAACCAATCGACAGCATCACACATGTTATGGTTTCTCTTTTATACAGGGCACAAGTGGCTCTGATAGCACTGTAGAAAAATCCTAGTGAGTGTATCATATACACACAATGTGGAAAAAAAATTGTTCTAGGATTTTCCCAAAGTCCAGGATCTATGTGTCTATACAAGGAAATACCATTAAACCTAGCTGAAAATTTCCAATTCACATACATGTTCATAACATATATATAACATACGAATTCATGTCGGGTTGTCGCAAACCATAATGACTAAAACAGACTGTCTCTTGTGGTATCCAGATAGAGATCGGAGAAACTAACCGAATCAAACTATTTGATCCAAAAATAGCTAAAACAAAGACAAGAGTGCTAGCTCTCTTCTTTGTTCTATGGAGAGCAAAATTGTGAAAGAGAATGAAGAGGAAGAAGATGAGAAAGATGAGGAGAATGAGGTGAGAATCGTAAAGATTGCTTACTTAACCATTTTCACGATTATCATCATCTTACTTGCTTTTTGTTTTTGTTTTTTATATTTTTGTCTTTTATCATTTAAAGATAATAAATGCATAACTTTAAAGAAGTCTCTCTCATCTTCCACGTTGCACATATATATATATATATATATATATATATAACTGGACACCTCATACATATATATATATAAATGCTGAGGTGGTCTAGTCACACTACGGTTGGTCTTATTGGGTCCCGGGTGTGAAAAAAATATTAGAGACCTGTTTCAACAATATCGATGTGTCACGATCATGGGGAATATGCGACAATTGTGATAGAAACTAGCATAGGGAGCCACGATCGTGTTGTTATGGACCACAATCGTGACAAAAGCAAAAACTCTCCACCATGATCGTGGCCTATGCGATAAATACACTGACAACAGTCCTAACTTGAGTTTTTGAAGGATTTTTCAGACCTTTCAAGATCAAAAAATACCTTAGGGTTACCCTAATTGGAAATACTATATAAGACTTAAGGAAGTAACCCTAAGGGAGCTTCTACATTCTGCCACTTTTGGAAAGTTCAAGAGAGAGAGAAAAGAAGAGAGAGAGAAGAAGAAGCGGGTCCTGACACTACTGCTTCTTCCTAGATTGTCCGATCCAATTTATATTTCCTTTCCATTTCATTTTTGTTCATTTAATGTATAAGATTGAAATGGATTGATGATGATGAGTTTTGGATTGTTGACGATAATCTAACTCTTCCTTCGAGATTTTACTTTGATTTAATGTTAATAGAGTCAATTTTTTGTTTTAATGATTGGGTGTTATGATTAACTTCGATTTTTGCATATTAAGGTAACAAACTAAGAGAGTGAGCCGTATAAAAATGATTAGATTAGGTTAACGAGATTTTGGCGATCCAATAGACTATGTAGTTAATCATATCAGTTTTTATGCGAAGAGAGATCTCATATGAGACCTGGTAGTTTAGTAGAGAACTTTCGATCTAATTTTAATTATAAGTCTCTTGCTAATTGGGAGATTTCAAATTCTATAATTTAATTAGGGTTAATGATTTAGGGCGCGGGATTATAACTCGAGAAAGAGTAATTCACCTATAATAGTTTAGAACTGACATCTTGATAATACATAATTGGTTAGATTAGCATTAGTGATAGGTAGAATCCCCTCTCTCATAACTTGGTAATTTCTCTTGACTAATTTCCATAGTGACATTTTGTGTTGCTCAATTTCAATTATTCTTTTATGTTAATTTCTTAAGTTGAATTCTTACAATCAAATTCCCGTGTTTATATTCTTGTTTCATTTTTAATTTCACCTTATTATTTCTTTGAGCCTTAGATACCCTAGAATTAGATTAGTTCACCCTCCTTGTAGGATCAACCTTTCAATTACTACAATTCATGACCCATGCACTTGCAGTATTTGAGGGCTATAATTGAAAAGCTCGACTAACATCATCAAGTTTTTGGTGTCATTTTCGTGGAGTGTGTAGGATTAGTTTAGGTCTTTATAGTCTAAGGTGTTTCTATTTATTTTAGTTTAAGGCTTTTACCCCTTTTATGTCCGTGCACCTACATAAACATAAGAGCCACAAGAACTACAAATTGGATAATTGAAGATTTAACACTTGACATCACTCGGTTGGAATGAGCTATCCGAAGAGCCAAACGTCAAGAAGAAGCAGTTGAGGAACTAATGGTGGACGAATATAACCAAGAATTCGATTAAGGAGCAAACCAAGGGTATTAGCCAAGAATTCTCTTGGATGTTATGAGCTCGGGTTTCTATGTAGCAAATCAAGGTGTGGCTAGGCCACCAGTTCAAGCTATCTCATTTGAAATTAAACCAACCCTTCTGAACATGTTATAGATGAATATAAAATTTTATGGATTCATAAATGAAGACCTCAATGCCCATAACGTGAACTTCCTCGAAATATGAGGTACCTTTCGATATCATTAGATGTTAGAAGATGCAGTGAGAATTCCCTTTTACTTTAAGGGATAAAGCGAAGGCTTGGTACCATTCCCTCAGCCCATCCAACGTCACCACATGGGACGAATTAGTATGTGCCTTTTTGGATAAATACTTCCCCCTCACCAACACTAAAAAAATCATTAAGAAGATCGCTAACTTTCAGCAAAGTGATGGGGAGTTGATTTACGAAGCGTGGGAAAGATATAAAGACTTATAAAGGAAATGCATACATTATAGCCTACCCAAGGAAATCCTTTTGCAAAAATTATATAATGGAGTAACGCCACCCACGAGAGGCACAATTAATATAGCCTTAAGAGGATCACTAATGAGAAAGATTGTGGATGAAGCAGAAGAGCTTCTAGAAGAAATGGCCAGTAATGGTTGTTTATGTATGAATGAAAGAAGTAGATAACTTATAATTGTTTGTGAACAAAAGGAAGCTATAGCTATTGATCAAATGACATAAATGCAAGCCAAAATTGATAACTTGACTCAACAACTTAACAACATGAGAGCATCATCTTTCACTTCTGTTAAGGCCATTCAACAAAAATGCAAGCTATATGGACAAATGGACCATGACACCATTGATTGTTTCCTAATGAAGGGTGATGGAGCAGAACAAGTAAACTATAGGAGAACAATATAGTCAAGGAGGGGGAAACAACCCCTACTCTAACATGTAAAACCTTGGATGGAAAAATCACCCCAACTTTTCGTGGTCTAACAATGTAGGAGGCCAAATCAAACCTCAAAGACCACCTGTTTTTCAACAAGACGAGCTGAACATGATGGACTCCATATTAGATAAGATCTTATACAAGCTTGAAAGCCTAGATGATGCATAAAAGAGTTTGGAAGGTATATTCAAACAAGTAACAAAGAATCCTGCCTCTTCCATCCACAATCTAGAGCTATAAGTGAGCCAATTGTCAAAAATGTATTCTACACAAAGTGTTGGAAGTTTCCCTAGTAATTTCGCCACAATATCGAGGGAGCAACTAAAAGCAATCACACTTCGAAGACAATGGAATATGTTAAAACTGAGATACTACACTGGATGACGGACTTGATAATGATGAGTCTAATGGCTAGGAACTGCAACAAGATGCTGATAACATCCTAGAGAGTTAGTTAGTGGAGTGGGGAATAGGGAAAGCTTAATGTCAAAGACAACAACAATATAAATTAGCTAGTTTCTAGTGTTAATGAATTGGCCTAGATTGTGTTTGTAGGTCATACTAGTTATTGGTTAAAGATTTTGAAGGTTTATAAAGTATATATCTTACTTATATTGGGAATTTCTAATTTATTTATTGACTTTCTAATAAAATATAATTAATCTATTAAAATTAAGAGCTTGAACCCCTAAATACTTAACTTGTAATATACACTTATCTTAAAAGAAAAGTGAGATCTCAAAAACAGACAAAGGCTTTTTTGTTGGTATGATTTAACATTCCTAAATTTTTTTGTCTATATATTATTTGACTTTTTGAAAGGACATTTTGGTAGGATGGCAATGCTCATTCTTTTGATTTTTATTGGTGCTTTGTAATGTCTCTTGTGGAGATTGAGATGCCTATATTAAAAAATAATAATATTCTTTAAGCATGATTAAACCTATAAGTGTGTTGAAGTGAATCAAATTTAATAAAAGTTTTACTTGCGAAGATATTATAATTCTTAAGTCCATATCCAGCCCAATTCATAAAATAAACCTAATTTTCAAACCAAGTCTAATCCATGATAATTTTTTTAAGTGCAATTCTAGGTGGAGATGCATCACCATTTAGTTGTATAGCACACTATTACTTGATCAACTTTAAGAAGGAATGAAGAATAGGTGGATGTTGGAGTAAGAACAGTCCTGCACTGTAGTCCTTGGTAAGAACTGGTTTATCCTTGTATTATGGTTGAGCTCCGGATAGCTTGTAATTCCATAAAGCAGTTAAATAACTAATTGTACGTACCTCACTGGGCCTTTGAACTCGGAGGCATATAGAATACAATAAGTCAATAAGCATGGGATTGGATTCCCATGTTTTCCTACTCCCTACAACTAAAATTACACATGCCACAACTTGGCGTCATAAATGACACTATTCAAGACCACCAAGAGTTCTAAACCAGTATATGCTCTGTAGCGCTGGTCCTGGTGAAAAAAACAGAAGGGAACTGTCATGTTTTGCTCTTGAACTTCCTCTGAGATTTTAGATCCACCACAATTACAGTGATGTTGTCCTTGCTTCCTTTTTGCAGAGCACGGTTCAATAGGAATTCAGCAGCTGCTTGAGCTGCAGGATCAATTCCCTCACCTCTTGACGAGGGAAGAGTGACACCATTCTTTTTGTGCCAAACAAGTATGCGCTTCCGAGCCAGTTCACATGCCTCTTCATTTGGCATGACATCCCATAAGCCATCACTGGCCAGAATAAGGCATTCATCTTCTTTCTCCCGAGGAACGAACATCACTTCAGGTTCAGGAATAATCCACGGTTTCAAGTATCTATCTCCTGCAATGCAAATTGTTTGGTGTTTAACTCTTCAACCACATGAGAATTCACAAATAGTTTACGTCCAAGACCAGACTAGTAGAACTGATTGGATAGATGGAGTACAATTCTTAAAGGACATAGACATATTATCTCACAGACGAAACCAATTTTGCAAGTGTAAGCACATATTTCCCACAACCCAGAAGAGGCGTTATGTATGCAAGTATTTGTAATTGCTGAAAATGCTACCATAGTGACCATGTGCATAACGTTTATAGAAAGAACGTTACCATAATGCCATAAATTCAGAGGTCCTTTAAATTGCAACCATGATGAAAACAAGAGCAGGTTTGACATATCACCTTGTCATTGACGAGATTTGCTTTCCAGGAAACTCTATATTTGGGATTTACTATTATGTTAACAAACTTCTATATGGAAAAGCAAGTAAAAGTTCACAAAAGAATCCAAGTTATGCAATACCATTGGTCTGATGTGGCAAGCGTACACAAGGCAGTCAATCTAAGATTTATGTGTTCTATACCCATTCTTTGAACTGTATAAGTTTTAGTACTTGATGGTTAATCTGTAGTTTTAGCATTGGAACATGTGGTTTTCAAGTGACGACACGGTTGAAACCATCTTCCTGCTCCTGGATTCAAATCCAAATACAGCCTTTTGTTTCCTAATGAACCAAAATTGTGTGCACATACATGCATGAATTATAACACTATGCTTTAGGACTTACGTCAATTATCATAAACTAATCCCTAAAAATATCATCTCCTTCACCATGCATGCAAATAGAACCTTTATGCAAGAGGCAATGATTTAGCTGGACAAGATTTGGCAAATCTTCTTGGAACCTCAAAAGGTGGTCTGACATCACAATACAATATTATATGCACCAGTTAACATTTACTTTACTTGAATCTGCTTTTATTTCCCCATTATCGAAGTACAAAGGTGGCTGAAGAAGGCAAAAAGAACCTAATTAGAGTCTATCCAAGTTGTATGAAAAATATCTAAAGGCATCAAACACCACCTGAAAATAGATCTGACGTTAAAAGAAATTTTATGCCCTCTGGTAGAGTCGAAGTATTGACTGGAAAAGGTATTGATTATCGAAGTACAAAGGTACTTCCCAACAGTACTCTAAAATTTCTTCCAACAAGAAGCTTCCATTCATCTTATGGACATCAAATGGATAACAGAATATTTTTCTTCCTGATGTACTGCACAAGTTACTAGGCAAGACTAAATAGGGAAAGAGACCTATGATGAAATGGTCACTCGACAAAGATTACCCACTTTGGCCCTAACTACAGCTGTTAAAGTTTCAGATTGGATCCAGTTTGCAACCTTTCCTAACCTGATGTGCAAATGAAAATTATCTTTCGCTCATTGGAGTTTTGGTATGAGAAAAGCAAATAAGAACATGTTCTTATTAGAAAAATGAGCCTGGTTAGTGACGTTGCTGAAGCGGATCACTATGATTAACTGTAATAGATAACCAGAAATTAGGAAAGTACACACCAATTGACCTTGACATGGCAAGAACACCAAATACACGATGTCCATTCCACTGTATAACTTTTCCTCCAGCAGCTTCTATTCTTGCATATTCATCTTCCCTGTTTGGCTGAGACAACGGAATGAGAGTAATACAATCAAAGCCTTTGTGAGTAAATAATTAAGAAACTAGAAAGCATATAGGTGTTGTTCAAGAGTTTCTTACCTTATGATCCACAGACAAGGCCACAGGATCTTTCCCACGACATAGAACTGCCCTCGAGTCTCCACAGTTTGCGACTATAATGTGCGACGAACAAATAATGGCAACAACAGCAGTGGAACCAACAGTTTCTGGTGCAAGTGCTTCAGTGTTGGGTTTTCCTCCAACTTCAGCATCCACCTTGAGAAAACAATTGGTGAATGCCTTTTTCCAAAGCTCTTGGCAACCATCCTTTCCATCAATTACGCCATTACTAAGAGATTCTATCTCCTCTGCGAAAACAGAATGGATACGCTCACTGCAGTAATTTGCCACCTGGAAAAAGAAAACGAACCACCAAGCAATATGTTAAACTTGTGGATAGACCAACTGCACAATACTGGAAATGATTGAAACATTAGGAGTATAAATGGGCTTAAAAGGAAAGACACCTGTGATCCTCCATGACCATCATACACAGCAAAGAAATGCGCTGTCTGGTGAGTTAAGCACTTATTCATACCATCTTGAACCCGATCACCAATTAGCAATTTGATTGGAATTTTCAATAACCGAGGTATAGTTGCAACGGCATCTTCCATCTCAGGCCTTCTGCCACATAAAGAAGTAACTCCCCAAAGAGGCACATATTCCACCTCAAAAACGCTGCGTGCAACATTTCCACCAACCTTTTTATCCACAGACAATTCAAAAACCACTGCAGGTGGCTTAGAGTCAGAGCCATCTCCACTCTCTTCCTTCAGGCTCACTTCCAAAGAAAGAGGATTTCCTACAACTTCTGCCTTAACAATTGACGCCCCCAAATGTGCAGCCTTAGCAATTATATCAAGACCACATATGTTTCTATCAGTGTAAAATGAACTCGGTGTCCCTACCTCAGAAGCTGACTCAAAACCCAAGAAATCCTCTCCACATAAGCTACTGGTCTCACTAGCTATTGACAGAGAACAAGATCTGTCAAGAACCAGATCATCCTGCATTGACAGGGAATCATTTTCCTCGCTCTCCCGGTCTAAAGCTTCATCCTTAACAACCCAATTGCTTTTACTTTCAGATATCATGTCCAAAAAAGGGGCTTCGGCTTCTTGGTCCTCTCTGACAGCTGACAATGCTATATCATTAACTTGGCTATCCAAAGCACCAGGAAAATTATTCTCATCCCCTGAACTAGAAATGTTAGTTACAGAACTGGATAATGCGCCAGCCATTTCTGACATTAACCTAGGTCTTTTGAAATTATAACGAGAATCTGTGGTTAAGCTTTCGCAGAGTGTATTACCGACTCTAAATGGCACTGCAACCGAGGGACACATCTCCTCCATCAGAATCCTTATTTGGGCAGTGCAAAAAGTTACCTTTCCACGACTTCAAAATCAGCCAGCCTGTCATTATTCAACTAAAATAATCAACTCCTCTTGTCACCAATGTTTTTGGACTGCGAAGGTCAAGTTCCACCAGAAGCCCATTTTCCATGCCTCAAAAGCGAGCAGCGATCTCGATATAACTAAACCAGGAAGCGAATCTAGGATGAGGGGGAGCTAAAAAGGAGGTGAAAATGAAATGTGAATTAAGATCTGTTAAACAATAATGAACACCGAAGTTCCATTTGATGAAAAGTTCAACCCTTTACGGATTGTTCTTAAAACCTGTTTAGGCCTTATCAACTCCTCCAATGGAATCTTCACCATCCACCTCCAACAACTACAGAGACATACAAAAAGATCAAAAAGCAGAAAAGAACCTTTAATTCACAAAAGTTACCGAGAAAGAGAGGAAATGAATGGCCACAAATGCAAACTTTTATCTTTAAACACAAGAAAAGAAAGAGAAAGCGAAAGCGAAAAAAGGGATCATGAGAAAGGACCCAGAAAGCCAGAGTCCTAAGAATCACAGGAAAATCCCACCAAGGATGACCATTTCCACATAATTACTTAAATTCCCAGGATGTGAGGCAACTCATCTCAGCCTCTTGTAAAGCAACTTGCCTCGCTTTCTATCTTTTAACTCTCAGAAATAACAAACGGGAACAAAAAGAAAAGAAAGAAAAGGTAAAAGAACAAAGACAAACCCAAAATTAAAATATGTGTCAAACTGCAATAGACCCTTTTCCGCCGCTCTTTTTCCTTTCTTCAACTTGTATTACCTTACCTTACTTCCTTCTGCACCAATTAGGAATGACATCAAACTTCAAAGCAGATTGAATTATGAAAGACGTTTACTTTTCATTTATTCAAATAATATATTAACAAAATCATAAGACTTTTTTTTTTGTTAATAATCATAAGACAATTTCCTTCCATTGTCAATTGTAACTTTGTCTTTTTTATATTAAAAAAACCCCAAAAAAGAAAGGATAAAGTTAAAAGAAAAGGAATTATCTTGATTGCTTTAAGACCAAGATCAATGCTTCTAAATGAGTAAATCTTGCCTTTACTTGTTTTCTTCCTTTCCTCTTGACTTTTTGTGCCCTCCACTTGTTGTCTTTTTCTCATTTCATGCTTTTCTACTCCTGGCTTCCACTCTATTTCATCCTTCTCTAAAAACCTTCTCCTGTGGTGTTGTGGAAGGCTCTTCAGTCTTTTCTCCACCACCTCCCCCTGTTTTATTTCCCACCCTTCTTCTTTTACTTTCTCAGTAACCAACTTTTAACCAAAAGTTACCGTCTTACTCTTCTGGCTTTTCCCAGACTCTTTCTTGGTAATGTAGACAAACTTCGTAAATGTTAAGGATTGTTTATCCTTTTCGCCCTTGCCCGCTAGATCAGCTCCCATCCCTGAGCCCCTCGCCTCCTTTGAAAAGAAGCCGCCTATCCATCATCACTTCTCTCAGCTGAAAGCAAGTGGTGGGAGAAGAAAAGTAATGAAGCACTATTTTACACTCCTCCTATCTTGGAAGAAGGAAGGAGGTTGGTGACGCCTGACATCCAGATTCTAAAGGAGGGTGCTAAGGTATGGAATTCGACTCTAGTATACTTCTTCTATGAGAGGAGATTGGCATTTTTGCACGTAAAAGATTGGGCTATGAAATATTAGAGGAATAAAGGCCTGGTTGAAGTCTTGCTTTTAGAGGATAACTTAATGCTATTTAAGTTTGCTGGCCGAGTGAATGCGAATGAGATTATGGAGGCTGGCCCTTGGCACATTTGGAGTCAAACTCTATTTTTGCAACCATGGAAACCTGTACTGAAGATGGAGAATATCACATATGACCAGATTCCTTTGCGGATTAACTTGTATGGGCTACCACTTGAGTATTGGCGGATGACAGGGCTTAGTGTGTTAGCAAGCTAAGTGGATGTTCCAGTGTGCATGGACGAGATGGCGGCCCATAGAAGAACGATATATTATGCCAGGTTATGCCTGAAGATTGAATTATAAGATATGGAAGAAATCAGGTAGAAGATTTGTGAGGGGAGATTACGAAGAATTGGTTAAATTGGGTGAGGAGAAGAACCGGTCAGTTGGTAAAGCTGCAGATAGACATGAAGTTACCGCTCAAGAGGAATCTAGAGAAAGTCAACATCAAGCTCCCACTTTGATAGCCCAGGAGAACAAAGGAATTTCTCCAGAGATTTCTATGAATGTGTTGAGAAACTAGGGGTTAGGGACCTCAGCTTGGAGGGAAATATTTATACATGGTCCAAAGAACAATCAAACTGAAGGAATATTAGGAAGAAGTTGGACAAAAGGTATTAGCATATGAAAAGTGGATGGAACTATGCCCACAGACCAAAGCAGTCCTCCTAAAGTGGATGGAACTATGCCCACAGACCAAAGCAGTCCTCCTAAATCCTGATGTGTCAGATCATGTGCCATAATCCAAAGAATATTTAAAAGGTAATAAGAAAGTTGCCTTTTAGGTTCAATGATTGCTTTGCCAATAACAAGGGTTTCCTTGAGGCTATAAGAAGAGGTGAGGAGAGGGAGGCAAGGGACTGAAGTTTGTTTAGGAAGAAATTAAACTTTTAAAGAAGACCATTAATTCAGATACAAAGATCTAAGTTTTACAGAACAAAAGACATTTTAGAAAAAAGTTCGAACTCTATCAATGCCTGTACAGGTGATGAATGGTGGCCGGAACAAGAAAAGTAGGCACTGGAAAACTTCACAAAGGCCCTGGATGATCACTGCTCACTCCTAAGTATCTTTTAGCTTAAACAAGGTGACAGAAACTCAATTTGAGTTCAGTTATGACCAAGAGAAATTATAACAAAACTAACAGTATATTAGACCCAAGGGGTAACCAGATATCATCTCAAGAACAGTTGAAAGATGTAGCTCTATCTTATTCCAAGAAAATATTAGGTTAATAGGGCCCTACCAATTTGAATGTCTAGCTTTGGAGATCATGTATAGTCAACCATTTCTCGAGTTAAATGAATCACTTTAATTTTAGGGATTGAATATCTTCACTTACAACTAGAATTCCTTTATAGGCTCAAGTTAAGGAGGTTATTTAGCAAGATAGGTGGCTAATGGAGTTCAGGGGCTGTGAAAGAATCAAAGCTTTCTTACCTGACTATGACCCCAATCCCTCAAAAAGTGATAGTCTACTGATAAGAGTTCACTAATCAATCCAGCCTGAAAGCTATCAAACAACAGCTTCTAAAGTTAACTGGTACAATATTGTCTGGAAAAGTGCTTAGGTTCCTAAGGCAACATTTATCACCTGGCTTGCTGCTAGAATGAGACTCAAAACTAAAGATAGATTGTATGGTGTGGAGGATCAGTTATGCACGCTTGGCATTATGCTTCCCGAATTTCAATACACTAGAGTAATATGGAGTAGAATGCATTTACTAGACCCTCTTGTAAGATTTAACTTTTATTCTTTATTAATGCATTTTTTTCTTTCCTTTTTCAATTAAAAAAGATAGTAGAATGCAACATATGTTTGGTTTATTTTACCCATACCAGCAGTGGCAAAGCATTCTTTCATGGGATGACAAGTTATACAGAAAGAATGGTTGAGACCATATTGATATTAGCTTAGCTCTAACTTATTCAGTGTATTCCATTTGGAGGGAAAGAAAAAAGAGACTTTTCAAGAATTCAAAAAGGGACCGTCATGAGCTAAGTCACAAAATTTGTTTTTGATAATGGTAATTTTTCAGCTTCACAATTCAGAGACTGTGAATATATCATTAAGAAGAAGACCAAAAATATAGTTGAGCAAGTAGTTTTTGATATGTAAGCTAAAAGTGTCCCAGGACCTCAGGAGCTTAATGGAAAATTTTTTCACAAGGCTTGGCCATAAATTAAAGATTTGGTTACTATGGAAATATTAGGGTTTGTAATTGTTGAGAAACAGGGTTGAGATCCGATCCCGACCGCAACGAAATAATTATGAAACTTTCCGTGTCTTTTGATTTCCCAAAAATCAAGATCTATTTAATTATATAAAATGATTAACATAAATCATAATAAAGTGGAATCTTAATTCGTACTTTATTTTAAAACTTGATCTTTATCTTGTCGTATCTCTTGAACTGTTTTCGAAAACGATACGTCTCAACAACCATAGTTGCACAAATTTCAGACCTCTAACGATATCCAAAAAATGAGTTGAGAGAACTCTGTAACTCTTACAAAGAGGGTTAAACAAGAAGTGCTAGTTTCATAGCGCTTAGGCGTATTTATAATAAACTTTGGGCATTTTAGTAATTTAATTGAAATTAAATTATAATTTTAATTAAACTTTAATTAGAAATATTTGGCAAATAATTCTAATTAAATACCAATTATGCTTAAATAAGATCCAATATCTCATATTGGTTCTTATTTATTAAATATCTCTTATTTAATCATAAAGTCTCTTCATCCTATTTTTCATATGAGATCCATTAAGTTTTCAAGTATGTTGACAATAGATACAAATTATAACCCTAAATCATATTTAAAATTAGATAAATTAAACTCTTTTAATTTACCTTTAATTATCTAATTAAACAATTTGTATCCACAAACTAAAATTGACATCTAGCAACAAATCATGACTACTCACAGATTTAGGAATGTCAAAGTGGTTTCTGTGCATGATTTTTTTTAGTATAATTCAATTCTTTCATCGTACAATGTTCTGATTAGACATAGAGTATGAAATTAATGTCTATTCTATTTTAAGTCTAATCACATTAGTTTTTCACCTTTAGTTATTGATTCAATTAATGATATTTGTAAATCTTTTACAAAACACCATTCCATATTTGCCACGGATTTCTCGAATCAATATTAATTGCGAACATCAAAACATTTTTCTAATTACTTTAAGGTGATGAATCCTATCTTGATCACCCAACTATCTCCATATATTTCATGTTATATCTAATGACTACCGAATAAGCTATCCATGATTAGAATAGGTCATTTTCTTTATAACACTCCCAAAAATATTCGGAAATCAGATTTTGTTTTTCACACATTTGCCTAAATGATATTTTTAT